>CM066032.1:637225659-637647846 GCA_033557465.1 Ichthyophis bannanicus
TGGTTCACCCAAACTCTACCCATGTGCAACAAACGCACCATCATGTTAATAGATGTACTTTTAGACTGGTCGGTATTTTATAATAAGTCATTAATGTGCATGTGTGACCACATACATACGTTAAAGTCTAAAATACCGCCAAAGTAAGCATATACATTGCGCTTAAATTATGTGCCCTCTCAAAAAATGTCCCCCAGAACATCTATAAGGGATCATTCAGTGAAGTACCATAAACATCTTTCTTCAGGGCATGAAAAAATATTTGTTTCTGTTCAAGTTAATTTTATTTTTTACTAAATATTTCCTAAATATCTTCTATGGTAGTTGATTTTCAGGTGTAGTCAGATAGTCACTGGATGTAAAACCAAACACTGAATAATATGAATTAACTTGATGCCTCATAGAATATTGCAATACAGTGGTGCATTGATACATCATTAGATTCATGTTTCCACTGAATTACACAAGTTCATTGCTAAGGGCACAACTTATCAGGTATATGAGTAGAAAGAGTGACGCATGAAAGATACAAAGGGCTGTGATTAGTGAAAGAGTGTTGTGCACATAAACAAGCAGGTAAGTACTACACAAAAACTTATGCTGGGATATTACTTTAATCAACAGAGGAGGGTAGGCAACATTGGTGGATAGTGATGGGGATTACCAGAATGGAGCAGAAGAGGAGCAATATGGACACTAATGGAATACACACTTGGAGAAAGGATTCTTCAAAAGGATTGTGAAGTTGAAGAGAAATGAGACTTAGAATACTTGAACGGAAATTATAAAATGATTTCAGTTTCTGTGAAAATGCTAGCAGCTTTTTCAAGAATTCCTCTTGAGTTTACGAATTCTTTATCATTTTCTTTCTCCACTTCCCTCTTTTAAACAGATACCAGTCCTAAGTGGTAATGAGAAGCCACTAGAGTAGAGAGTTAAGTCTTTGTTGCAGTGAAGAGGCATCTAGCAGTGCTGAAAAGTATAGGGGGACCCACTTCATTGCTCATTGATCTAGGAGAAAATATCTGTTGAAAGAATGAACCTCTTGAATGAATACATTCTTCTCTAGCCTCCAAAACAAAGCGTGTGAAAAACCCTAAGAGATTTCTTTTTCAAAAATTTACTAAAAAAAATCCTTTGTCGGAAGCAATGAATTTCAATGGCCTGCTAAATGAATAAACTATTCCAAAGAGAACATTTATGTGATTATATACCCACACAATTCAGTAAAGTTAGACATTTCATCTTAGCTAAGTCAAGTAGGTTGAAATACTTGACGCAAACATGAAATGCTGACATTCAGTGCTGCATTTCCTCAAAACAAGACAGTTTTAGCTTAAAAGTCCTCCTTTCATTTACAGACGTACAAAACTAGATAAAGAGTAGGAATGTTTAAACAATGACAAAATCTAGATATATTTTTCTGTACTTTAGCAAGTCTTTATTGAAGCTTTTTTACTACAGGTCAAAATTTCATTCTACAAATAATAACATAGTGACATAGGGGCAAGTTTACAAAGCAGCAGTAGCAGCCTCTGTACGATATCAGAGCCGCAGCCCCAGTGAATTCAATAGGGCTGTGGCTCCGATATCACACAGAGGCCGCTACCGCTGCTTTGTAAACATACCCCATAGTAAATGATGGCAGATAAGAAATGAAATGTCATGTCTAGTCTGCCAAGTAAGATGGTTAGGTTTGTAAATGTCCATACATGCGGTTTGCCCTCTGTGCCTTCACTGACATTTTTAACCTCTTCTTTGTATAGGTTATAATCCTTGCCTTTGTTGAGGTTTGTAACTGCTGATCCGAGCAGGCTACCCTACATGCCTTTATTGAAGGTTGTAAGACCATAAGATGTGCCATACTGGGTGAGACCAAAAATCCATAAAGCCCAACATCCTTTCTTCAACAGCAGCCAATCCAGTCACAAATACTCAGCAGGATAAAAAGAATTAGATGCATTCCTTATTGCTCATACCCAGAGATAAGAGATGGCTTCCCAAGCCTAAATAGCAAAAACGTGGTTTATGAAGTTTTCTTCCAGGAACTTTTATAAACCCCATTATGCTGTTTTGAATACTTCTTCCAACAAAAATTCCATAGCATAAATGTAGATTGAATGAAAAAATACTGTATCAAATTTGTTTTAGTTTCATGAAGTGTCCACTTATCTTGGTATTAATTGAAAAGGTAAAGAATTGTTTTCTGTTGACAAGCAAGATTAAGCCAGGCACACAAGTGGGTGGTGTTATTTCATGTCACTGAGTTGGAACAGCTGTCCCAGAACTCAGAACTAAATGTAAATTCTTAACATGTATGTATGTCCCTTCCTATGTGCAAGGGTCTCTTCAGTCTAACAAGAACTGCTGCCAGCGCTAGAGCACTGAGGGTTGTGTGGCCTTGGAGGAGAGTGGAGTGTTGGCCCCGCCCCTGACGCAGATGTCATCATGGTGATGCCCCTAGCCCTGATTGAAAAACAAGTCCGTCCAGGCAGGCCCCAGCTAAGGAGCACAGTGAAGGGGCGTGCCACTTAGCATACCACTTGGAATGTCATTGGGATGCTGTTGGAGTGTGTGGGAGTTGGGGTGGGGGAGGACTATGTGCGTGAGAAAGGAGTGATATTATGTCTTTTTCGAAGGTGGGAGCAGTGTGTGGGATTGAGGTGGTTGGGATAGGGGAGGTATGGGGGGAAGGTAATAGAGTACATGGTAGGAAGGGCTGTGGGAGGGTATTGAAGGGGGTGGACAGAGGTGGGGAGTGCACGTTGGGGAGGAGAGAGGTGTGTGAAGTGTGTGTTAGTTAATGCCTGCTCAGTGAGCAATACATGGTGTATCTTACATGATTTAGTTGTCGAAAGAGGATTGGATTTGTTATTTATCACGGAGACTTAGTTTGCCAAGGGAGGGTGGCAAGTTCACGTATCTGTCCGGAGGGTTATAGTTGTCTTCAGGTTGAAAGAAAGGGTAAACGTGGAGGGGGGGGAAGGAGGGGCAGTGGTCTTTCACTTTGATACAGCGTGCGTGGGAGGGCCCTAAGGATTGTGAGGGGATTTTGTTGGAACTGAGAAAAGAATGGATGTAGGGTTTTCTGTTGTATTGTGCTCCGAGCTTGTCACAGGAAATCTGGAGGGAGGTGGGAGATATGATTGTTGAGGATAGGCTGGATCTTGGGCAATTATGTTAGGGTATTTTAATGGTGGGGGTGAGAAGGTTGGATGAGTATCCTGTTTGTAATCAGTGTTGCAGGATTTAGGTTATCAGCAGTTGGTGAGAGAGGCTACTCATGTGCTAGGGAACAGACTGGACTTGGTTTTCACCCCAGAAGATAGTGTGAGGCTGTCGAGTATGGTGGTAGAGGGCAGGGCGGAGGTTCCCTGATCTGATTATTTTCTGGTTACTTTTTGGTTTGTATGGTGAGGAGAAGGGAGGTGGGGGCGGGGCAATGACTAGAAATGGGTGAGGGGGAAGATACAGTAGAGGGAGGTTTGTTATGGGAAAAGGCCTTTAGAAGGCGAGTTGGGTGTGAAAGGTATGTTGGGAAACAGGTGTGTAATTAGATAGAGACAATCCAGGGGTGTTGGAGGAGATGGCTCCATGGAAATTGGTATGGATGATGGAGGAGAGGGATAAAAACGGGGTGGTTTTTGAGGGAATTGTTGGAAGTGAAGAGGGAACAGCGTAGGCGGAGAGGTGATGGAAGAAGTCAGGTTTGGAGGGGGATTTGGTGATCTGGAAGAAGAAGGTTAATGTCTATCAGAGGAAAATTCAAGAAGCAAAGAGAAAGGTATGGTCCTCCAGGGTGGAAGTGGTGAGGTATAGGCCCCGAGAACTATTTAGGATGGCTAACCAAAATGTTGGGAGGGGATGGCTTGGGGGGCGGGGGTGATTGGGAGGAATCTGGGTGTGGAAGAAGTAGCGGAGTTCTTTATGGGTAAGGTTGAGAGACTGAGGGTGGGAGAGATAGTGAAGAGGAAGGGGAGAGGGAGTGGGGATGTGCAGATGTGTGGGGGATGGGAGGTTTTGAAGAGGTTACTCAAGAGCAGGTAAGGGATATTCTGAGAGGCTTGCATTTTTCTGGGATGTATTTGGATCCTCTCCTAGGTTGTTTATTCATAGAAGGGTCTGGATAGGTGATAGTTTGACTGGCTGATCTTGTGAATGCCTCGTTGACTCATGGCATATATCTGGAGGTGCTCAAGGAGGCCATGGTGATTCCAATTCTGAAGAAGGAATAGGATTTGTCTTGTGAAAACTTGAGGCCTATTTCTTCTCTGATATGCCTTGCTAAATTAGTGGAAAAGATTGTATTATATTAATTGGAAGGCTATTTGGAAATTAGCCATGGGTTGGATGGGAACAGGCATGCTTCCGGAAGGGATCAGGAACTGAAACCATACTGGTAGAGGTGACGAATATGTTGGGACAAACTAGGGATGGGGGGAAGACAGTGATGGTGACTGCCTTGGATTTGTCGGTGGCTTTTGACTTGGTGGAATGGAATATCCTTCTGGAGAGATGTCAAAACATGGGAGTTGAGGGTAGTGTTCTCAAGTGGTTAGCTGCCTTTCTAAGCAGCTGTCAGTTTTGAGTACGTTGGGGTGGGAGGAAGTGTAAAGTGTGCTAGTAGCATTGTGGGGTTCCACAAGGGTCAGCGCTCTCCCTATGTCTTTTTAACATCTTCATGGGTCTCATGGGAAGCTAGTATAGAAGTGTGATTTCCAGTGTTTTCTTTACATGGATGACATCCAGCTGTTGGTGGTGTCAGTTTGTGCATTGGAAGCTACTATTGAGAAGATGAATGGATGTTTGGAGGAGGTTTGTGGATGGTTGCAGGATAATGATTTGGTCCCAAATGCTCAAAATCAGAACTGTTGGTATTTGGGGGACAAGAGGAAGGAGATGTACAGGTTTGACCTGAGGTAGCAGGTGTGAGGCTATCATGGAGGAAGGGAATTTGGAATTTCAGAGTGAGGATGGATATTGATTTGGATTTTCATTCCCAGGTACCAAAAGTGGTGAAAGTGGTGTATGGAAAGTTGCATTTGGTGCAACAACTGCGGCTCTTCCTGGACGTGGGGGCATTGCACCTGTTGATCCAAGCCTTGGTATTGTACATTTTATTTATTATTTATTTATTAACAATTCTTATATACCGCACTATTAGACATCAGCGCGGTTTACATTGAACAGAAAACATCCGACAGTTTACATATGTCTGGTCAGTTACATTTAACAGGAAGTATAACTTGGCGAAATAGGGGAAACTAAATACAATGGAGGGTTATCTGATAAGGGATAGAAATGATAGAAATGCCTTCTGCGGAAGTTGCAGACCATACAAAATGCAGCTGCAAGTGTGATTTCAGGGCACAATCGTAAGGAGCCGGTGGCAGGTGTATTATATCAATGTCACTGGCTCCCAGTGGAGCAGCGATGTGTGTTTAAACTTCTTCTGGCAACCTTTAAGTTTCTTAAAGGCTATTTGGCAGAGGTGCTGAAATGATACCAAAGAACTTGGACGCTACGGTTGATTCAAGGCCACTGTTTAGTGGTTCCAGGTCTGCAGTGTGTAGGTTGAAAAAATGGCAAGAAAGGTACTTTGCAGTAGCTGCCCTGTTCTAGTGGAAAAGATTACCGGCATCTTTGTGACAGGAGGATTTGTTGGCTTTTAGGAAAGCCTTGAAAACCTTTCTGTTTCCTCAGTCTGGATAAAGCAGGCGACAGGGCTGATAGATGGCAGGTGGGCTGGCAGTCAAGTAACATGATTGGGAGAGGTAAGGGGGTTTCAGTGTTGTTATGTTAGATCGGCTTTAAGGTTTTTAACTGTGTGCCACCTTGAATGCCTTAGGGCATATGGCGGGATACAAATATTTTCCTGCAGTTCCTTGCAGTGCTATAAATAATTAACAGTAGCAGCAGTAAAGTAGCCAGCCCGACATAATCTCTGATAGGATATATTTTAGAGAAGCACTATCTGTGACTGTAGAAGAGTGTCATGAGGAAATCAACTCTTTTTGTTGGGCAGATGTGGCCTGTTTTGCTTGTCATCTCTCTTTCTGGTAAGACTTAGCAAGAGCAGGATGCCAAATTTGTAGAAGCCACCATATAAACAGGCCAATGCAGAAAGCTAGCACAGGCTTTATGAGCCCCTAATGTCATATTTAAGCACTTTTTTTTTTTTTAATTCTTTTTATTAATTTCACACAACAACAAAACCATACAAAAAATTCCTGACAGCAGTGCTACAAGCACGAAATACACAGCGCCCCCCCACCCCTACGACACTATCACCCCTCCCCCTCCCCCTCCCCCTCCCCAACGCCCCCCCCCCCCGTCCCCCTGGGATCCGTACTGGTCAAATTCACACCATAAGCAGGATAGCAACTCCTATCTTGCACACAGGATGTGAACCATTACACCATTGCTCGAGCTGCGTACTCGTCTAAGTAATACCATTTATTAACCAATTCCTTCTTGCCCTCTGAGTCGCCCTGCACCAGCCTTGCAGCGAAGCGCTGCCGCCACCCAAACTCCCTGCCATCTTGCACTTTCTCAAATTTGGAGTAAAGACATACCAAGTTCCACCAGTGATGGCCATCCAGCTTAGCAAGATCTTTCCAGTGAGTCACTATCATTTTTAAGGCTATGGCCATCAAGAAGTTAAAGAGAAACTCCTTATCCTTTCCTAATGCTAGAGAACTCGCACAGGATCGAAGGAGAATGATCTCCCAACTAAACGGAACCTGTATGTCCAAACTTTTTCCGATCTTGTGCCAAATCAGTCGCCAAAATCTCTGAACGTAAAAACACTCAAGAAACATATGCTGGAACGTGCCCGGGGCAGCAGCACATGACCAACACTGCCCGGAGTCCTTCCCCCCCCATTTTGCCATTCTAACCGGAGTAAGGTATGCTCTATGCAAAATGAAGTAAAGTGATTGGGATAGTGATGTCGCCCTCGCTACTCTGTTAATCTTACCCCACACCTTTTCCATACTTTGGGCGAGACAGGGCCACCTACCTCCTCCTCCCAGCGCTGGCCCACCATACCGGGGGACGAGTGTGACCTATCCCTGAGGATAGCATAATATTTAGACACCATACCCTTAGATCCCAGACAAGCCCCCACCGTTTGAAGCATGGCCCCCTGATCTAGCACCGCGGAGGGAACCCCGGGGATGGACCCTAGGCAATGTTTTAGCTGCGTCCACTGGAAGAAGCATTGCGGAGGGAGACCGAACTCGGCTCGCAATTCCTCGAAGGATTTCCAGCCTTTGTCCTTAATCAACTGACCTACCCTCCATATCCCTTTACTTTGCCAACCCTTCCACACAATGAGATTGCGACCAATCTTTAAGATAGGGTTGGACCAAATAGGGGAGGCAGCCGAGATTCGCCCGTTCTGTTCTACCAGTTGGGCCAACATCCAGAAGGCTTGCTGCGTGGCACGGAGAATCCCCACCCCCGGGAGAGACATTTCCACTAGCAGCTGGGAAGGAATAGGAGCTACCAGCCGTTCCTCCACCTCCACCCATACGGGTTTGTGGCCCTCCTCGTCAGAAGCCAACCAGTGCGAGCCCTGTTTCAACAGCTGGGCCGCATGGTACAGCCAAAAATCAGGAAACTGAACTCCTCCATCCTGCTTACGGGCCTTCAGTTTCTTGAGAGCGATCCGAGTAGCGCTCGATCAGATCCAAGACCTCCCCCACAGAATCCGGTTGCAGAAATAGTAGGAGGTCATCAGCATAAGCTGAAAGTTTAATCTGTTTCCCAGCAATCTAGCCTGTTTACCGGTTACACAATATACCAGCTAAGATCCAGTCAGCTCTAGTGTGCCAAAAACCGCCTTGACTCACCTCCTGCAAGCCTCCTACCTCTTGGGGTTAACATGGAAGACATGATCATCAGGTTGATATGCCTGTTCCTACTTATTATAGCACTACCATCCAATATTTTGGCCCTCACCACCCCACAAAACCACATTCCTATTGTACTACATAGGGAGAGAAAATGGTCAGGAGACCCCTATCACAACTCACGTGGGGCCAACCTCTCGCACCACAACCTCCTATTACAAGTCCCACTACAACACAACAAGAAAACCAGACAATCTAAAAAGTTCTACCCTAGTAGCATGAAGTGTGCACTTATAAATGCCCGCTCACTTCGAAACAAGTGGCCAGCGATCACAGACATAATAATATCCCATAAACTAGACATTCTCATGGTAACCGAAACATGGCTCTCAGCGGAAGACAATATCATCCTTAACCAGCTGCTCCCACCTAACTTTACAGCCTTCACCGGACACAGACAGAACAAAAAAGGCGGAGGAGTAATTATCATCGCCAAAGCCGACCTACAGTTTAAATTGGAGGAATCCAACAGCAACAACCATCTAGAGACAGTATCTATTTCAAACAACTTATGCTCTATAAACCTGGTCTATAGATCACCATCAGGAGATCCAGACGACCTAGCAACCATAATAAATCTGGCATCTCTCACCCAGGGCCCAAACAAACCCAATTGGATCTTAGGAGATATCAACCTACCATCATTACAGGACACCCAAGCAACAGCATTCCTAGATGCCCTAGAGAGTCTCGGATACACGCAAATGGTGAGAGAACCTACTCACGAGAAAGGCAATATCCTCGACCTCATATTCGCACCACAGCTAATTTTGGACCAACCACAAAACATAGTACTATCCATAACGGCAGTCCCATGGACCGATCACAAACTCATCACCTTCCAGATGCATACCACTAACCATTCACACAAGACAATAATGGATAAAAGCAAGCCCACTAACTCATCTACCAGAAGTTTCCAACCATTTAACAGAGAACGCATCCTCTCTGAGATTAGCACACTCTCTGATGACACCTCACTAAGCCTTGAAGAACTGATCTCCTCATGGAACAGAAAAATCAGCACTATTGCTATCCGCCCTCCAACAAACAAGAACCCAAAAAAGAGATCTACAGCCCCATGGTTCACAGCGGACTTAAAAGCCTCACTAACTATTCTAAGAAGGCTAGAAAAACGATGGAGAAAATCACGCACCAGTAGTGACCAAGCAGCTTACATCCAACACCTGGCAGAGCATCGTAGAACCATCACAGATAAAATCAGACAACACCACATGGACACCCTGAAACGGTCATTGAATAAACCTCATGACCTGTTTAACTTAGTTAAAACACTTGCCAAAGAACCAACCCCGGAGCACCACAGCATGATCCACCCACAGGACTATGCAATTTATATGCAATCTAAAATGTGCCAAACTAATAAAATATTAATACCGGAACCTCTTGATGAACAAGACTACCCAGTATCTCTGGCATCCTTCTCCACTCCCTCAAAGAAAACCATTGAAGATACCATCCTAGCACTAAATACATCCACTGCGCACACAGACCCTTGCCCTGCACACTGGATAAAGGACCTGCGTTGTGACATATCATCAATTATAGCAAAAATTTTAAACCAGTCCTTCACCACCGGCTCATTTCCAACTACGCTCAAGCAGACCTCTGTAAGACCGCTGTTAAAGAACACTAAACTTGATCCTCAGAAGGTAGAATCTTATAGGCCCATATCTAGCATACCTATGCTAGCAAAAATCATTGAGAAAGTAGTGCACAGGCAACTACAGGATCATATAGACACCTCTGCTCCACTTGATCCGGCTCAACATGGTTTCAGAGAGTCACATGGAGTTGAAACACTACTTACAACACTCCTCAACAACATAATCTCAGGTATGGATAACATACGCCAAGGTTTCGCTCTTGTATTTCTCGATATAGCAGCGGCCTTTGACTCGGTATGCCATGAAATTCTCATCTGCCGGTTAAAGGAAAAAGGCATCTGCGGAACAGCACTTGAATGGTGCAAATCTTACCTGTCCGACAGATGGCAGCACATCCGAATTGACGGGGATACATCTGAACCATTCCAACAAAGTCAAGGTGTACCCCAAGGATCCTCCTTATCTGCATTGATGTTTAATATATATATTCAACCCCTCTGCAACATCATCAGATCCTTTAATGTCAGTTACATGATATATGCAGACGATGTGCTACTATATATGCCAATATCATTGGATTGCCTGGACCTCACACCGCTGACTAACTGTTTTGACGCCGTAGCAGAGTGGCTCCTATCCCAAAACCTGAGAATACAACACAAAAAGACGGAAGTCCTTTTCGTCTCAAGGAACACCAACTTCACTCCTCCTAGTTGTATTAATGTAAAGGATGCCCAGCTCCAAGTGAAACCTGCAATACGTTACCTTGGAGTAACACTGGACCAAAACCTTGACATGAAGAGTCACATAGCCAACACAGTCAAGGCAATCTACTTTAAAATTAGATCCCTCAGACACCTACGCACACTACTTGAACCAGATGATTTCCGTACCATTTATCAAGCCCTTATACTTCCCCATTTCGACTTTGCAAACTCTATTCTACAGGGGCTCCCCCAGTCCACCCTGAACCCCCTGCAACTGGCCATGAATAGTGCAGCGAGGGTACTCCTCGGGGCATCTAGGAGAGACCACGTGACACCACTCCTAAAACAGCTACACTGGCTTCCCATTCAAGCAAGGATCAGTTTCAAGACTGTACTGCTAACATTTAAAGCGACCAAGGGGCTCACCTCTTCTTCTCTCTCCAACCTCATACTACCACTTGCACCAAACAGGCCAAGAAGAACAGCAGAAATGAACACACTAGCTATCCCAAACGACACCACAAGATGTGCCAGATCAACAGCCAACAGAGCATTCCGACTCTGTGCCCCCACTTTATGGAACACCTTACCAGCACAAATCAGATCAGTACCAAATTTGAGTCAGTTCAGAAAGTCACTGAAACATTTCCTCTTCCTTAAATATCTCAATGACAGCTCAGAACATAACCTCCAGGTGAATAGCAGGAGTGGCCAAACAGACAGACCATCGCAACAGGCCAACTACACAATGTAAATACAAACAGTTCCATATACTATTGCACCACCTTTGTATATAGTTAACTATGATATCTCTTGTCAGATAACACACCTTTGTATATAGTTTCCCCTATTTCCCAAGTTTATATCTCCTGTTAAATGTAATTGACCAGACATATGTAAATTGTCGGATGTTTTTTGTTCAATGTAAACCGCGCTGATGTCTAATAGTGCGGTATATAAGAATTGTTAATAAATAAATAAATAAATAAATCTCTAACCCCTTGATTGAGGGGGACTGCCTTACCAGAGAAAGTAGTGGCTCGAGAGCTAAATTAAAAAGCAAGGGGGAGAGGGGGCAACCCTGGCGAGTCCCTCTATTTAAGGAAAAGGGTGCAGACAAAGAGCCATTGGCTAGGATACGCGCCGAAGGGGAGGTATACAAAACTGTTATCATTTTTTGGAAGTCACTCCCAATGCCAAACCAACCGAGCGCCTGCATTAGGAAGCCCCATTCCAGCCGATCAAAGGCCTTCTCCGCGTCCACCAAAAGCCCCACCAAAGAGTCCTGGGTCCTCTCTGCAGCCGCTAGTGCATTTACGAGAAGCCTCCCATTGTCTGCCATGGAGCGTCCAGGGACAAACCCACATTGGTCCGGATGTAGCAGGGAGGGGACCACTGAGACCAACCGTCGAGCCAGAACTGAAGAAAAGATTTTGTAGTCGGCATTAAGTAATGAGATTGGACGATAATTCTCCACACGGTGCGGATCCCTTCCCGGCTTTTCCAAGACTACCACTGTCGCTGCTGAGAACGAACCCACTGCAGGGGCCTGTGTCAAGAGATTTTGAAAGTAAAGCACCATATAAGGAAGAAGCTCCTCCACAAAGGATTGATAAAACTCCACCGGAATGGCATCCGGTCCAGCAGCCTTCCCACCCTTCAAGCCATAGATACTATCTCTAATCTCTTTCATCTCCAGCTGTTTGTCCAGCTCCACCACCTGAGAGGGAGTTAGTGTCGGGTGCGGGAGGTGAGCAAACAGCTGTTGAAAGGAAGCTGGGTCCGATGCTACTTCTGACGTATACAGTCGCGTATAGTACTCACGGAAGCACTCTGCGATTTCCGCATCCCTTGCATGTAGACCCCCGCTCTCGTCAATTATAGCCTCTATCCTTTGCTTAGACCTACGAGGGTTTAAGGTGTTAGCCAGGAGATGTCCGGCCTTATTGCCCTCACAGTAGTACTTTCCCTGTGTCTGCCGAATCTGTGTGATGGCTTCCGTACTAATAAGGTCATTATACTGGTAGCGTAGCCTCTGCAGACGCAATAAGATACTTGGATCAGATCTCTCTGTCAATATTCGCTCCCCTGCTAAAATTTGTGCCTCCAAGTCCTTCATCTTCTCTCTCCTCTTCCGCGCAACCCGTATCTTATAACTAGTGACCATCGCTCTAAGCGAAGCCTTGAATGCCTCCCACCATGCCCACACCGAGGTCTCTGTAATGGAGTTCAACTGAAAATACTCAGTTATGGCATTCTTAACCTCCACTCTGAACTCCAGGTCCTGCAACAATTCCCTAGGGAAATGCCAAGAATTCCCCCTCGGAGTACAGTCCCGCAGCTGCAACGTCACGGCTATCGCTGCATGGTCCGAGAGATGTGCTCCCAAAATGTCAACAGATGTCACCTCCGAGACCAGAGACCTGGAGACCAGAAAGAAATCAATGCGCGAATGTGAGCCGTGAGGGAGCGAGTAAAACGAATATTGCCTGTCTTTAGGATGCCAAAGCCGCCATATATCCGAGAGCCCAAACTCCTGCATGACAGAAGCGAGTATCGTCGCCGACCTACTATTCCTAAGGGACCGGTAGGGCTGTCGATCCAATAGCGGATCTAAGATTAAGTTAAAGTCACCCCCCAAAATCCATTCCGCATGCTCCCAGTCTTTCACCTCCTGTGCCAGGGATTTATAAAACCTCTCATCATCCTGATTCGGCCCATAGATATTCAGCAGGGCAAGCGTCCGGTTCCCAAGCTGCAGCATCACCTTGGCCCATCTACCCCCGGGGTCCGCCCTTCGCTGCAGTATTTTTGGAGTCAGTGCCCTTCGGATTAGAATAACAACCCCATTTTTCTTCCCGACCGCAGGGGAATGGCCAGCTAACATAAAGTCTCCCCCGCCCAATTTCTCCGACTCAAGCGATGACAGATGTGTTTCTTGTAAATAAACCACATCCGCGGCCTCCTTCTTGCAGTACACTAACATTTTCTTCCGCTTGATCGGATTATTAATGCCCTTTACGTTCAGAGAAATAAATTTCACCGCTTGCATGGCACCAGAATATCCTCGCTGCAAAGGCTGTGCAGGCCCACAAACAGAGTATAAGAGTAACTTCCCATCCCCAGTAACAATGGATCCCAGGAGGACACCCGTGAGCCCCCTCTAGGAGCTGTAACCGGGAGAACCATTCCAATCCCGACTACCACATAACCCCGCCCCTCCCATACATCATTATACATTCTTCTCTCCTTGTACCCAGAGCCATCCCTCCTCCCTCCTCCCCCCTACCCCCCTGCTAGTGAACTCCCCCAGGCCCCACACATCAGGTCCCCCCCAACTTAACAGGAGACTAGCCACATAAGCAGAGCAAAGGAAAAGGACAATTCAGTATTAAGAGACATTCCCCCCTCCCCTTCCTTCTTCCCCCACACACAACCACGCACCCATCCATCCTACCCCCCATTATCCATACCATATTAACCCCTGTGTCCACCCTGACCATTCATACCAACCCCCCTCCAACCCACAGGCCCCCCCAATAGCCCTTCCATCGCTCCCCCCCAGACCCAGTATCTTGAACAGCAACAAACACCTAACAATCCAACATCTTAAACATCAATAATCAGGTTGCAAACAGCCATACAACCAGTCTGAGGTATTCCCAACACTGGGCGCCCCTGCACGTCCGGGTAAGGAAGTATGTGCAGCTAAGTTCGCTTCACAAGGCCATGAGCCAGTGCTCACATGCCAGGGGCAGGCTGCCCAACTCTATGAACATCCACATCGATCGACGGGAGTAGCAGCGCTGAGAGTATCAGGGCTTTAGCCCGGTTCACTATGCCCAGCTTGGACACACTCCAACCACCAGCAACCGTCATATAGTCCATATGCGACTTTACAGACAGATTCCCACTCCACATGCAGCAGCACCAGTCACTGTATCCCCATGGCCTCTTTATCATCCAGGAAGGCCCGCAACACAGCAGGATCTTCGAACGTGCGAGTCTGGTTGTGCAGGGTCACCCTCAATCTCGCGGGGTAAAACATGCCATATCGAGCTTGTAGGTGCTGTAGCCGGGGCCGACATGCCAGTAGTTGTTTTCTTTTTTCCACTGTGGCCTTGCAGAAATCCGGGTAAAACGCTACAGAGTGATCCTCGAATTTTATCGGACCGCGCACCCTGGCAGCATTCATAATCTGAACAACTTGCGCGTATCTCAGCACCCGCAATATCAAGGGTCTCGGGAGCTTCTGTTGTGGACTGACCTGCGTCGGCACTCTATGCGCCCTGTCGATTTCCAACGGGTAAGCAAGCTTTAGCTGCAAGAGTTGGGGCAGTAACTTCTCCAGGAATTCCACGGCATTAGCTCCCTCTGCACCTTCCGGGATCCCGACCACCCGAATATTGTTGCGGCGCGCCCGATTACTTTGATCCTCTAGGCTCCTTTCGAGTGCCTCAATGCGCTTCTTGTTTCTTTCCACTTGCCGTGCTTGCACCTCGTGTGCCGCCATTTTGCCCTCCAAGACCTCCATCTTAGCCGCCATGGATGCCACTTGCACTTTAAGCTCTTTCAGTTCGAGGATGTCGGATTGAACTTCTGCCAAGGCTTCACCATTTGCCGACACCATCTCCTTCACAGCCCTGATCTCCCGCAGTATCTCCTGCATGCCCGCGCCACACTCATGGCTGCCCGGCGGTTTCTGCGGAGAGGGAGGGTCAGGCTTTAAGCGTTTGTTGGCCTGGTTTACACTTCCACCAAACTCCAACTTGGTAGGCTTACTGGTAGCCATTTCCCACGATATCCGATCGAGGGAGGATGCAAGCTTTCACCCACACCACACAAGGAGAGCAAATTCTTAGCAGGATCAGGCAGGGGACAAGGATTATGCGGCCATCTTGGATCGTTGCAGGCTCCGCCCCCACATATTTAAGCACTTTTAACAATCCCGCTAATGCAGGAAACAGATGTAAATGCTGGCGGAAAAACTAGCGCCCAATTAACGCAACACACATTTAAATGAACTTGAATTATTTAATTCTATTATAATCAGCTAGGCTGGTATGCAAATCATAACTACGCTTGATACAGAAACAGGCATAGAGAATTTCACTATCAGCCACAGCGCCAAAAGTTTTACTTCAGGGTCTGAGTAGAAGTAAACCTCTAAAGCGTGCCCCAGACGGTATTTTGATGGCACTGGGTGCTTTCCCCGATGCCTAGATCATCTCTTCCTGTTGGTCCAACAGCCCTGATCCCACCACAACAGTATTTTGATGGCATTGGGGGCTCTTACTGATGCTGCGATCATCCCCCAATGCCATCAAAATTGTGTCAGGACTGCTATGCAACTTAGCCACACGGTGCCCGGAGAGCCAGCCAAACTAGCACAGACTTCTTGTGCGCATGTGTTTGGCTTGTTCTCCCAATTTAACATTGGAATGGTTCATTTGCATGCACACGGTTAATACAGGGGTCATTTGCATGCCCTATCTTTGCTGCATCCGGAGTTAGAAAATATGCGTTGTTGGGCCATGTTAAAGTCATCTTCAGCACGCATCTATCATCGGTTTTCTGCATCGGCCTGAAAGGTAGGAAAGATTCTTCTTTGGCAATAGTAACCCCTTTGAGGCTCTAAATCTGAAGTAGAAAGAAAGGAGACAATTGGATCCTGAGGAATTTGTCTATCTGTGCAGGGGTTATGCCAGTTGATTGAGATGATGTTCTGCTGGGTTATCAGTACTGAATATTTGACAAGTCCTAGCAGTATCATGTGGAGCCCAATTCCATAACATGCATGCCCAGCCCGCAGGCACATCCAAACCTAATTCAACACCTGCCATTATAGCTGCATCCACAGTTCCGGAACTGGGGACATAGATGTTTCTGGCGTGGCACGAACAAAGCACTGTGGCATACAAGAGACAGGTATATGCAGCACACGGCTGTGGATGTCCCCATGCTCACCATATTCTCAAAAGGCTGTTCAATGGAGGCACCTTTAGGTTTGGTAATGCATGCCTATACAAACACACCTACACAATATGTGCAGAGGAACACCTGATGCGGGAAAAGGCAAGGGGTAGACACACAACGGGGCATTGCAGCGGAATCTTGTGGGTTATGACAAACACAAAGTTCAGTGGTTAGTGCATGGTCTTATGTATAATTTCCAGATACCTTATCATGGCCCTTCCAGGTCACGGGCAACCTCAAATCAGAGTTAGAAAGGAAAGGGGTGGTGGAGGAGAAAATCAATAAAGAGCAAGTCATGGGCAGGATAGCAGGACCCTTCAGTTCTCTAATTTTACCGTTTTTAGTTATTTATTATCATATTTATTGTACCATATACATGTTTTTAATAGTTTTAATTTATATGATTTCAATGCATAGTTTTATTATTAGTACTCTCTTGTTCTTTTGTTTCTCATTTTATCCTTTTTCTCATTTTAGTTTTTCAGTAGTAGCTTGTAGTTATTTGTTTTATCACGTGTTTATAATGGCATTTTACATGTGTTTTATATTCAAATCTGTTCATGATTACTAATTTAGCACTTTTTATGTTTATATACACTATCGATGCACATTTGTTGTCATTTCATTGTTTTATTATATTGATTAATTTTTATCATTTATACATAATGTTTTCATATACATGTTATAATTTATGGAAATATTAGACCTTCGATGGATGTTCCTAAACTATTTAGATAAGTTATATTTTAAATGATTCAATATCTGATGATTTTATATATTAGTTTTAATTGTTTTTAATTAATTTTTTAATTGTTTTATTCTGTTTGTTCTTTTTGATATATTAATGTATTTATTTGTATTAGAGCCATATACCCCTGAAGACGTTTCATACGAAACACGGCCAGTGTTGGGTTTGGCACCACTCATCCCCTGGAATAATAAAGACTTTTTCTTGTACCCTCTGCCACGTTTCTGGATTGGTTTTTCCCTTCGGGACCAGGCTCATCCCTAACCTGATAATTTCACCATTGGGCTTGGTTTCAAAGAAAGAGCCAGAGAAGTACCGACTCATATATCACTTGTACCTCGACGAGAATTCAGTCAATGACCATTTGGAGGAATTTGTCTGCTCAGTAAAGTATATGTCAGTGAACCAGGCCTTGAATCTGCTGAGGGTGCAGGGCCAGCCATGAAAGGGTGCTGGCCCATAATCGGGCTGCTGGATAGAAAAGGGCTCTACAGGTCAACTGGAATTGGTGGGGCAGTGAGAGGGTGGGTGGTTCCAGCAGGATAAAGGTAGAGGCTGTGGGGCAGCTATCCCCTTTTCCCTAGAGCCATGCCCTCCTCCTCACCCGAAGTAAGAAGGGAAATTAAGGGGGGGAGGCAGGGAAATGTCAGTTGGTGGGGCAGGACCTCACTGAAAGAAAAGAGGGGTATCACATAGGAAATGGGGGTGGCACAGGTACTGCTTGGGGGTGCCTGGGCCCAGTAATCGGGGGGCAGGGGCAGGTATCAGAGACAGGGATGCCTGGCCTCAGTTGCCACGAAACGCAAACACAAGGGTTGTACCCGGGCGCCAACATAGAGTGGTTGGTGGCAGGATGAAAAGGGAACTTCCAGCCATGGGGCAGGCTGGGTTTCAAAATGGGCAACAACGGTGTGGTACCTCTCCGCGATGGTCCTGGAGTTACTATTGTTGCTGTATTGTTTTTATTGTTGCTGTTATGGTTATCATGGTTATTGTTACTATGTTTAATGTAAATGTAAACATGGTCCACAAACTGTGGCCTCTAAAACCCACCAATAAATCATTGTAAGAAGAGCGGAGTGGTGTGTTCCTGGCAAATGGTGGAGAAAGGGAAAAAGGGAGAGAAGTGTGTGTGTGGGGGGGGGGAGGTTAAAGGGAAAGGGGAAAGGGGGTAGTGGGAGCCCAGAGGCCAATACAGCATGCCCTGGATTATATCAGACCAGCCATGAAAGGGTGCCGGTCCATAACCAGGCTGCTGGATGGAGGGGGCTCCACCACATCAGCCGGAATAGGCAGGGACAGTGAGTGGGTGGGTGGCTCCAACAGGATAAAAAACAAAAAAAATCTTCAATTTTAGAGTGAAACGAACTCAGTTCAAACAAAACAAAAATTCACTCTACTGTGATATACATAGGCAAGGTATTAGTACTCAGTAACCGCATAATACACTGCATTACCACAGGTAAAATAAAGGAGAAAAAAGGATTCAGATTACACTGATCAGGCAGACATGACACAGCATGTCATTGCCATCTCCATCACATCAATAGCCAAACAAACTCCTTATCAATTATTATATTTATCAGTTTTCAGTTTTCAATATTTTATCTTACATTTCAATCTTATATCATATCTTATATCAAATTGTAAACAATACTCCCTTCTAGAGTATGTCTTCAACACAGCTTAACTGAAATGGTCTCCAAGGCATCTGTCAAACACCCCGACACCACCATCTTGTCGACCAAGCGTTTTCCAGTGAGCTTTCTCAAGGGGTATAAACAATCACACAAAACATGCCGATCCGACCATGGTTTATACCCCTTGAGAAAGCTCACTGCAAAACGCTTGGTCAATGAGATGGTGGTGTCGGGATGTTTGACAGATGCCTTGGAGACCATTTCAGTTAAGCTGTGTTGAAGACAGGATTTTATCCATTGAGATAAGGTGTTATATGCTTGTTTTAGATCACGTATTGTTGTGAATGGAATTTGTTCTGAGCCTATTTCTCTTGCCAGGGGCATTAGACAGGGGGGTCCATTATCACCATTGTTGTTTAATTTGGCATTAGAGCCTTTGCATGTTGCAATCAAGAAAGCACAATGTATATCTGGGGTTATTTATTTATTTAACATTTTTTTATACCATCCTATCATTAATTCAGAGTGGTAGTTCTTCCACTTGTAGTTGGAAACTTGCTGCTTATGCAACTGATGTTTTGTTGTTTCTCTCTAATCCTACAAACTCAATCCCTTGCCTACTCGAATTAATTGATACATTTTCTTCTTTTTTTGGGATTTAAAGTAAATTGGTAAAAGACAGAAATTTTGCCTATGAATGATTCACCACGCAAAGTGATTTAGGAGATACTCATTTAAGTGGTTTCCGCAGAAGATTAAATATTTAGGTATGTACTTTTGCACAGACTTGGAGGGCATAGTTTTGTATAATGCCAAAATTATATTATTTAAGCTGAAGGGCTTGCTGCAGCATTGGTCGCTGATAACCTTATCGTGCTGGGGTAGGTTGGGCACTATTAAAATGATGGTTTTATAACAGGTATTATATAAATTAAGCATGCTCCCTGTATTCTTTGATTTGTAGTTTTATTCACAATTGGATAGACCATTGACTAAGTTTCTCCGGAATAATAAGGTGCCACGTATTTCTATGGCTAAGCATAAGCAGCCTAGAGGCAAGAGTGGAGTCAGGTTTCCAGGTTTTCATTCATTCCACATAGTGGCATTACTAGGATATGGTGCTCTGTGGCTATCTGCAGGTCCAGAAGCTATGACTCCCCTTAGCTGGAGGTTGAAAGAGTAATAGTGCAACCATTTCCTATGAATTTGCTAGCTACTATGAACTTTTCCAGAACTAAATGTTTCTCAAGGGGTTCCTCGCTCTCTGCCCTTCTTTTCAATATATACATGCAGCCCAACTGCTCACTCATCCGCTCCTTCAACATCGCCTGCCTTGTCTACGCCGACGACGTCCTGCTCTATATGCCATTCTCAACCGACCAGCCGGACGTTTCACCCCTAACAACCTGCTTTGACGCTGTCATGGACTGGCTCCACACCCAAAACCTTAGAATAAACTTTAACAAAATGGAAGCCCTATTCATTACCAGGAACCAAGCATTTACCCCTCCTGCTTCACTAAAAGTAAGGAGTGCTGAGCTCCTAAGCAAGCCCACGGTCCGCTATCTAGGGGTCACTCTCGACCAACAACTAGGCATGAAAGCACACATAAACAACATTGTCAAGGCAATCTACCATAAAATACGGACAATCCAGCATCTCCGACCCCTCCTGGAGCCAGATGACTTCCGGACAATCTACCAAGCACTTGTACTCCCCCATTTTGACTATGCCAACTCGATCCTACATGGAATCCTGAAGAACCCACTGAACCCACTTCAGCTTGTAATGAACGCTGCCACCAGAATACTACATGAAGCCTCCAGGAGTGAGCACATAACCCAAATTTTGAAGCACCTCCACTGGCTTCCGGTCCACAGTAGACTTTTATTCAAAATACTGCTGATGACCTTCAAGGCCATCAACAACTGCTCCTCAACCTCCCTTACGGATCTCGTTCGCCCCACTCCTCCCAACAGGGCCAACACAATGATAGTCCCAAACACCATCATAAAATGCTCTCAAGCAACAAGGAACAGAGCCTTGCGTTCTATGCACCTACATGTTGGAACGCCCTCCCCCCCCCCCACCATCCGGTCCATCACTGACCTCGCCCAATTTAGGAAAGCCCTGAAGCACCACCTCTTCCTGCAACACTATTCTCAAACTATTTAATAACCTCAACCAGTTATGCTCGTGTATATATTGTCACAAAGTGGGATTAATAGAGCCCTTGAAAACAAGCAGAAATGCAGGCAATAGGATAGATTCTGACAGTTCAGAGGAACACAGGTTAGGATGTTGCCATAGGCAACCCAAACAAAACAGCTCACGTGCGAGGGAAACACACCCAAGCAGCAGAAAGGCTAGGAGATCAGGAACTAATGAAAGCCAGCTGGGAGTGGGTGGAGCTGACACGCACGTAGAAAAGCTCAGTGCACATGGAGTTAAACAGAGTAAGAGCGAGAGCAAGAGCAGGAGCACGGGAGCAGGCAGTTGTGATTCTGAAAGCCAAGGATGTAATGAGAGAAACCCTAGTTGGAAGGAAGCTGAGGGCAGAGCTGGGAAAGCCAAAAAGTCCTATTCCAAAGGAGAGAGTGAGAACCCAGGTGCCTGTGGTGAAAGGCAGAGCACGGAAGCATCAGAGCTCAGCAGAAGTCATCAGAAAGGTAACAAAGCATTTAATTGGGAAGCTAGCTGGAGGAAGCCTGAAGAAAGTCTTTATACAAACAATTGGTATAGAAAGAGTAAAGCTGTTATACCTGAGGATAATCCTGTGTCTAGAAGAAGGTTCAAAGGCAAGAGCCGTGAAAAGCTTTTACTGGATTTCACTCCGGCGTCTGTAGTATCAGAGAGAAGCCCGAGTCAAAGACTGCTTAAAGGTAGCCCAATTGTTTCTAATAGAGGGAAAAGTGAAACTGGTAATTTCCCCTATCTTCCACCGCATTTAAGAGGCTCCCAAAGTAAACACTCTAATGAATATGGTAGCAGCATAGCAAACATTCTCACAGAGAGAGAGAGAGTTCCTGAATAGTAAGGAGAGACTGTTCAGTAACGTACCGTATTGTGCAAGGGAAGAATCCTTAACGGCAGAACCCGAAGAGATGCAATGTGAGGCGCAGGGAGACACTGTATGTAATGATTACATGGACTGCACGCTCACAGTTTCGGATAATGTATTTTCTTTGAGATAAACAAGTTGTGATTTACCAAGCTTGAAAGCCACAAAGGAAAAGGTCTTTGTATGCTGGAAAGAACTGTTTTGAATACTTTTCATTTACCTGTTAGAAGCTGAAGATAAGCAATTTTTGTTCTCATTTTTGTCACTTTGCTTTTGCCCAAGTGGGGCTGTGTACTTTTTGTTTCACCCACCAAGAGAATCCTCTCGGAAGGGGAATAAAACCTATTTAAGCCTTACCTCGTTGCCACAACTGATTCTTTGAACGGGCCTATAAAAATACTACATATCCCAGAGGGCCAAGCAAGGCTCTGGGCTGGGCCTAGGCTTAACACCCTGCCTGTGCTTGAGGAGATAAGCACTGGAAGGCAATGGGGTTGATGACAATATTTACCATTCTGAGCCGGCTAACATGGTATTTGTGACCGATTGCTTGGCCTGTAGCCAGTTACCCTACCTGTAAATGGCTGCCAAGTAGGTCTGGTCAATGCTGCGTCCCGGCAATCAGATTGCCAAGCCTGTACATAGTTACCCCAGTTATCCCAAGTGTATTTACCTGTTCATTGTTAAGTACAGTGCAGATTCTGTCTGCACTGTACAAATCTGAGTTTACTGTAAACCGCCCTGATTTTAAAGAGTGTGGCATATAAAAGACATTAATAATAATAATAATAATAATAATGCTCCTGCAGTTAATAGTTCTATTAGGGCTTTGAGAGAGCTTGGTAGGAGCTGCTCTGGCTCTTATTTGGCTTCATCAGAGGCATCTCTTTAGTATAATCCTTTAGTTTGAATAAACAAACATAAATTATTGTGGAAAGGTTTGTTGGCCAAGGGGATCTACACACATGCAGCCAGACCAGAGAGGAGTGGCTCGGTGGTTGGGACAGGTTACCTCAGGCCAGAACGCCAGGGGTTCAATTCTCACATGGGGACAAGCAACTTCAGGCTGGAGGGACTGGGGTCTCCAGTCCCATGGCCACTCCTTGTGGCCTTGGGCAAGCCACTTAACCCTCAATTGCCTCAGGTGCACTTAGATTGTGAGCCCTTTGGGGACAAGGGAATAAAAAGTACCTGTTAGTATACATGTAAACCACACTGATTCTAAAGAGCAGGGTATAAAAACAATTGTATGGTCTCACCTCATAAAAATTTTTAATTTAACGGAAACTCAGGCTTCTAAGTTTGACTTCTTGGCCTTGAGTTTGATCAGGACTCGCCTTAGTCTGAAAGTATTTGTCATGCTTGAAACTGTGGTTGAAACTGTGTCTTCCTGTTCCTGCTTCACTATCCTGGGGCTGCAAGCACACCTGAAAAGGTGAACAAGTAGAGAACTCCCTCTCCCTCCTGCAGCCTGCTCCTGAACCATCTGAAAGCAATCCAGCATCCACCATCATCGAGGGAGTTTCCCCATTGCCGAAGTTCCTCCCTACAGGCATCATCACCTGGCAACCAGCAGAGGCACTTAAGCAAGCAGCACTAGGTGCCCGCACCTGGCAGGCCCGCGCCTAAGGGCCAAGCCAAAGGGCTCTTTGGCGTGGCCCTTAGGAGAGGACCAAATACAAGGAAGCAAGGAAGAACAAAGAGGAAAAAGGGAAGGAAGCAAGCAACCACCAACTCTCCACATCTGGAACAGAGCACAAGCTGAACCCGGGTCGGTTAAACCACAAGCATGCATCCTAACTACCAGTACCTCATGGTCTACCTCACACTCCTGCACACTATAACACCCTACACACATGCAACCAGATCCAACATGCAGGCACCACAGTTCTACCTCCTGCCTATCCAACCCACACAAATGCCCTGGACGTCCCTCCCACAGGGGAACCAGCATACCAAGCAAACAGCACGCAAGATGCATAATACCGCACATACACCACCCACGCATTCCACACACAGTGCACACACCAACCCAATCATAACGTCCGCAATCAGATGCACATTACTGAATGCTAGATCAATCAGAAACAAGCACAATATTATCCACAACCTTATCCTGGACCAAAAACTGGACATAAACTGCATCACCTAAACCTGGCTTGATGACTCAGACCAGGTTATCCTGAACCAAGTCACCCCATTAGACTTCTCAGCATTCAACTGCATCAGAGCGCACAAGAGAGGAGGAGGAACCCTGATATTGGCCAGAAAAGACTACAGATTCAAACTGATCTCTACCAGTAACTCGACCAAATCAAGCACAATCAACGTATCTAATAAGTACCTCAGCATATGCCTCACCTACAGACCCCCTAGTGCCGTGGCAGATCATCTTTCCATGGTACTTGAATCAATATGCGCACATAGCAGGCAACACAAACCTCTCATAGCGCTGGGGGATTACAACTTAACCTCTACGTCTACCAAAGAAGCTACAGCATTCCTTAAGGCTATGGAATTACTACATTACTGCCAGACAATTGACACACCAACACACCAACATGGTACCAATCCAGACCTTGTCTTTGTTCCAATACAACTGGCGGAACAGGGCAAAGTCAGAACCCCGGTCCCATGGTCCGACCATCATGTAATTGCCTTCTCCTTGATCTTGGATAACCCCACTCGCCACAGGGAGGAAGAGAGCAGCACCAGACAATTCAGAGCATACAACAAAGATGCTTTTCTAAAAGAAACAATTCCTCAGCTCCAACAGGAGTGTGACACCCTCAACAAAACCATAGAGGAATAGAACCGCATAATAGCTGAGGTTTCATCAGCTCCAAGCAGAGAAGGACCACACGCACACAGGAGACCCAGTGCTCCCTGGTATTCAACTGATATCAGGGATGCAAAATATGTACTCAGAAAGCTGGAGGCGTGACGAGTCACAAGACTTTATGGCCCAATACAGATCCAAGCAATTGGAATACAACAACCTGATCAATGAGCGCAAGCAACAACACTATACCAACCTAATCATGAGATCAGCCAACAAACCAAGAGAGCTATTTAATATTGTGCAGAAGCTCACCAAAGATGCCACTCAGCACTGCACCCATCACCTGGACCCACAAAAATTTGCAAACTATCTAAAAGCAAAGAACTCCAACCAAACGAGCACCCCTCTCCCCCTGGCATGCAACCTGAAAGTGACGAGCCTCAGCAAACCTAGGAGAACTTTAGTATACCTTCAACAGAGCAAATAGAGAACATAGTGAACGCCCTTAACACAATGATCTCACCATCTGACCCAGTGGCATGCCCAGTGGCATGGATAAAAGCTACTAGAAGCCAACTAGCTCATTACCTCCACAAAATCATTAAGGAATCCCTCCAGCAAGGACATATGCCGCAATCCCTCATGCAAGCCACGATACACCCGATCCTCAAGAGCACCACACTAAGCCCCTCTGATCCAAAATCCTACTGCCCCATCTCTAGCCTTCCATTCCTCACAAAAATCATTGAAAAGACCATGCAGAGACAATTACAGGATCACATATACTTGAATGCTCCATTTGACGTTCACCAGCATGGCTTTAAACCACAGCACAATGTGGAAACTCTGCTTACCTCTCTCTTCGACAATCTCCTAAAAGGCATGGACAACATAAAGAACGGATTCCTGCTAGTGTTCATGGACATCTCAGCGGCTTTTGACACTGTGCCCACACCTTATTGCTATAGCGCCTGCAGCAGATCGGAATAAGTGAGACACCCTAAAATGGTTTATCTCCTACCTGAAGGATAGGACGCAGCAAGTCAAATGTGCTCAAAAGAAATCACTTCAGTTCCCCGTTACGCAAGGAATACCACAAGGTTCAGCTCTTTCATCTATACTCTTTAATATATACATCCAACGCATATGCAACATCAAACGCCACAAACTACATTACCACCTGTACACTGATGATATCATTGTATATGCCCCAATCAACCTGCAATCACCTGAAATGACATTGATGACAAGCTGCCTTGAGGACATGGACACCTGGCTCACTGCTAATAACCTGATGATCAACTTTGACAAATCAGAGGCTATGTTCATTACCAGAGACTCCACATTCAAGCTGCCCCAAACAATCAGCATTCTAAACAAACTATAGCAATCAAGGATGAAGTGAGGTACCTGGGCATCACCCTGGACAGATCTCTGAACCTACAATCTCACATTACTAAAACTTCAGCAAAAGCCTACCACCGATTGAGGATCATCAGAAAACTCAAACCAATCCTTGACCAAGACCACTTCCGCACAGTTTGCCAAGCAGTCATCACCCCACTGCTAGATTATGGAAACTCACTATACCAAGGCCTCCCCAGCAGTCTATTCACCCACTCCAAATGGTGCAGAATACTGCAGCACGCATCATCACAGGCACTGCAAGATCTGAACACATCACCCCCATCCTGTGACAGCTGCACTGGCTCCCAATATTTGCAAGGGCAAAATTCAAATCAATCCTGAACATTTTCAAAATCTTCCACCACCGCTCTGCAGATGCACTCCAGGATGTAATAACCAAGGATGTCAGTAACAGGCCTAGAAGAACCAACAATGACAACAGGATCATCTTACCCACAGGGTATCACAAGACTAAGCAAGTAACATCTAAGAGAGCTCTCTCGCTACTGGCACCTGCAATCTGGAACTCCCTCCCCATGGACTTAAGGACCATAAATGATACCAAGGACTTTCGCAAAGCTCTCAAGACCCATCTCTTCACCGAGGCCTATGAGCAAACACCTTAAGTTGCCAAGATACCACCCAAGTGGCCCACTGGCTACCCTCACCACTTAGCCCCAACCGCCCATCCCCATTTAGACCTATAAGTAGATAGCTTTGTACGCATGTGGATTGTATCTCCTCCTGTTGAATGTATGCCTCCCAATGTCTTGTTGACCTCTTTGATTGAAGGATAAGGTGGTATACAAAACTGTCTAAATAAATAAATAAATGCTCTGGACCTAAAAAGATTCTAGTAAATGGCGATCTATCTCTGGTTTTTATGTCTCTTGTGGGTCTGCAGTGTACATGGGAATTTGATACTGCAATACAGCAAAGTGATGTGAACAGGAGCACTTTTTGGAATTTTACCATGCATCCAACATGTTTAGCTCAATCTCTTTATTTTGTGGCCCATCGTGCAGTCTGGACGCCTTTAATAATGCAGAGAGCTAATCTGCTAAATTCCAGCTCATGCTGTCATTCTTCTTCATCAGATGGGACATTAACCCATATGCTCTATGACTATTCTATTAAAGGAATTTTGGGATGCTGTTTGGTCCCTTATTGGTAGCATTGTCAAATTGGATAACAGGTTAATGCTGCAGATTTTTCTGTTTTGCTCTCTCCTGATATCTGATGGGCTCAGCAAATACGTGAAAAAATTATTTGACGTATTGTTGTCACTAGCAGTACTGCATGTATTTTATAACTGGAAAAATGTGTCTTTTTTAATGTAATCTTCTGGTGGAATTCTATGTGCTTGGTTCATAGATTAGAAGGTGCTGCTTCATTTCAAAGTAATTGTATGTTAGAGGTGGAAAAAATATGGAAACCACTAGATAATTATTTGTCTGCATTCTGAGCTCTCTATTGATAGTCTATTTTTATTATTATTATTCACCCTCTGTCCCTTTGGATAATTGGTTTTGTTTTATTTTGTTTTCCTTTTCTATTTTTCTTAGTTCTTAATAGCTTAATTACAACAACATGTTTTTATTGAATGGTGTACTTAAAAATGCAAAAATTAAAATAAAAAAAATAAAAAGCCTGATACAGCTGTTTATTTTAACATATGATGGATGTGAAGCAATTTCAAAGCACTGGAGATTTCTTTGAGTTTGCCTGCCTGGGTCTGACACACTCAGTTTAGTGATGCACAGCATGTACATTTGTTTTAAATTTGGGTACACAGTTGTACTTTAATGCAGTAATGACCGTCCACCACTGAATAGCACATACTAAAGCCACATAGGTATTTACATTAGATGAAAGCGACATCTCTACAATGGAAGGATGTTTATGGGATGGGTAAGTTTTCCGAGTGTGAGGGGATGGTGATGGAAGGATACCCCTATGAAGAGAGGCTTAAAAGGTTAGGGCTCTTCAACCTGGAAAAGAGACGGCTGAGGGGAGATATGATAGAGGTTTATAAATTAATGAATGGAGTGAAATGGGTAAAAGTAGATTGATTGTTTATGCCATCAAAATATAGAAAGATTAGAGGACATGCAATGAAGCTATAGTGTAACCCATTTGACACTAATAAGAGAAAATATCTTTTCACTCAACCCCTAGTTTTTGTTGAGGGGTTATGCGGTGGTATAGGATACCAGCACTTTCTTCATTGCCTGCTAAAATTGACCCATGGTCCTTATGTATTAAAGAAAAAGTCTGTATATGAATACGAGCACCTTTTTTATAGGAAAAATGCACTACATATATTTGGCCCAAATGTTTGGGAGAAAATCACTTATGTGATCAGTAGGCATATGCATTTTGGGCATTTGTAAATTAAGTGTGCATGCAAATTGCTTGTACACAAATTAACATGCACAGAATTGATTAGTATACTCAAAAAGCTGCAGTGTGCATAGTAGATGCACAATTCTGATGAATGCAAAAATCTTAGGTTCACTTTAATTTAACACGTACTAAATGGTCAACTCCTGGTCAACCTTTATTACAGCTGCAGAAGAGGAAAGTTTGCTCTGAGTTACATCGACTGTCTCTTATTAAATATATCAGTCGCCAGCAAATCCCCCGTGGTCTCCGGATTTATAAAGAACCAAGAATTTCGACAACTGAGGCAGATTTCACAGATCAGTGGAATAAAATCTTGAACAAATGTTCTCTTGACCTCATGGTTCTAGTGGTTGACACGGTGAAGAAGGATGTCCAGAAATTGACAGAAGAAATAGAAGCTATTCAACATCGGTTAAAGTCATCTGCTGACGAGAAATTCTATAAAGATAAAATGGAAGAGTTTCAGCAAAAAGTATCTGTGATTCATCAAGAAATACTGATAAAGAAGACCAACAAACTTAAACGGGACCAAACAGATTATACTGTTGGCTACGTCTATCCGTGGATGGATGTTAAGTGGAAGATGAGGAGAACAAAAAAACGAGTAGATTTTACTGATTCTACCGATGAAGTTGTGTCTACCGATTCAAGTGCTTCCGGGAGGACAGGGTCTTTTTTAGACCACGACAAGGACACTCAACAAAAAGACAACAAAAAAAAGAAAGAATACGCTCGCGGGAAGACCCGGGAACGGGTCCCTCCGAAGGGGAAGTGAAGGATGACACGTTTTCTCGAAATATACCTGAATTAGTAGTGAATATCTCTGGAGTAGATTTGTCCCTACAAGAAGAGATAGTATTGAACAAGGGGTTATCGTTTGTCCCTAGGACTAAATTTGATCTTTTCCAGTTTCACTTGGACTTTGAACGGTTTTTACGCAAATTGTCATTAAAACATTTTTTTGCGAATCACTCCTCCTTCCCATTGACATCTTCATCAGCCAACAGTTCAGAGCAAGTTTTGACACCTCGTGTTCCGTTACCTCTTAAATCAAAGTGGACCCCCCCGGGCCCACCTCCACCGGAGTTAGACATTTACAGACAATTAGTCTTACGTGATGTAAAAACAGCATATAAGTCCAAACCATTAGTTTACCACGCGCTCACACCTGTAGAGAATAAAGCATTACAAACCTTGCGACAACGTTCGGATATTGTCATTAAGAGAGCGGATAAGGGAGGGGCAGTGGTAGTTTTGAAGCGGGAGGATTATTTCCATGAAGCATTGCGACAATTGAGTGATGTTAATACTTATGAGCGATTATCAGTGGATCCGGGGCCACTTTTACGGGTCCGGATAAAAGAAATGACAACATTAGCTCTATCAGACAAGTTGATTTCTAAGAAGGAATTTGATTACCTCAATGTTATTTCCCCTTCAATAGCTAAATTTTATGTTGTACCAAAAATACACAAAGATTTGGCCCGACCTCGGGGCAGGCCTATAGTCTCTACTAGAGGAAGTGTGCTTGAGCCATTATCTACCTTTTTAGATTCATTTTTGAGACCCTTATTACCTAGGATACCAGCATACCTGAAAGATACCACCAGTTTCCTATGTCTTTTACAAGACTTGGATTGCTGGGCAGACGCGGCAGATGTGTATTTGGTCACCATGGATATAGTCTCTCTTTACACTAATATTCCCCAAACAGCAGCCTTGGAAGTAGTTAGAATCACGTTATCTACTAGAGGAGATCTTTCTGATAAAATGGTAGAATTTCTTATGAGTGTAGCACAACTGGCTATATACGAAAATTATTTCTCTTTTGAAGGTCAATTGTTTAAACAAACATCAGGGGTGGCTATGGGAGCAACCTGTGCCCCTTCGATAGCAAACTTCTATATGGCGGGATTTGAAGACCGTTGGTTGGGTAATTCCCCTTTTGTTTCCAACATTAGAATCTGGAAGAGGTATATAGACGACGTATTCCTACTTTGGCAGGGGTCGGAAACGGGGTTAGTTTCCTTTTTTCAGTGGATCAATCAATTGGATGAGAACGTCAAATTTACCCATGTTCACCATCAAGATTCCCTGACGTATTTGGACGTGCACATTAATAGGGGAAGGGGTCACTGGGAAACATCAATATTTAGGAAACCCACAGATAAAAACACACTCCTACATTATAGCAGTGCTCACCCTAGACCATTAAAGGAGGGACTCCCCTTTTCACAGTTCCTGCGGTTCCGCAGGAACTGTTCGAATGATCAAGATTTCAAATTGCAGTCACGGCAGTTGGAGAACAACTTTTTAGAGAGAGGGTATCCGAAACAGACAGTTAGAAGAGCATATCGAAGAGCATTGTATAACAATAGGAATGTGTTACTTACACCCACCCACCGTGGGCCAAATGGAGACAATGATACCATCAATTTAGTCACAAAGTTTTCTCCCGTGAGTCGAATAATACAAAGCAGTTTACAAAAACATAGAAACATATTATCTACTCTGTCGGGTTTAGAGGGAATGAAACTTAGATGCGTTTGGCAGAGACATCGCAACTTAAAAGAATATGTGAGCCCAGCAAGTTTGCCAACATTAGAAGGGTCGACAGGGGAGAAAGGGCATAGACGCTGTGGAACATGTGACATTTGTGCGATCACCTTGGACACCACACTCTTTAAATATCGTCATTTAAACCACACTATATCTTCGTGCACTACCTGTGATTCTGCCGGGGTAGTATATGTGATAAGATGCCCCTGTGATCTTTTATACATAGGCAAAACCGCACGGGTATTCCGGATACGTATGAGAGAACATCGTAGTAAGTTGCGCTGCAGAACGGTGGTGGCTCCTCTTGTTCAACATTGTCTTGACTATGGCCATCATTTTGAGCAATTGTCATGTTTTTGTATTGAACAAGTTACACATGGCTATGGGGATCGGACTCAAGATCAAGTCTTAATTCAACGTGAACAACGCTGGATTTATGAATTAGACACTGTGATGCCGAATGGCTTGAATGCCATGGTAGAATGTGCGGCATGTTTATAATCTTCGGTCTATAGCGTCTTTCAATGGAAGGCTCGTAGTATATAGGATTTTCATTAGGGGACCACAGAGACTGTTCCTGATTAGACGAGTAAGGTTGATTAGCTTGAATTCACGTTCAAAGATTTATATGAATGGGGAGTTAGTGACCTCATCCTGAGTTCGGCCTATAAAATCATTCCAAATGACAGCAGACCGCATGCGCGGCGTCTTTTCATTTAAATCATTTGAAGAGTTCTGGAGAACATAAAGTTGGAAAGGTTTTGTGTTTGACACGGGCAGCATATTCATAAGTACCTGCGGAATAGGTCCTACTTGATGCATTTTAATGATTTTTTATTCTTGGGGTATGAAAATTGGGTATACACGGTTGTGTTTTGTTTGTTCGCAGGATCCATATTTAATCCCCTGAAGAACCATTTTAGGAGAAACGCTCCAAAGGCACTGGGGGGAGGCGTCGGGATCAGTTAAGAACTTGGATCAGTTTTGAGCTTCATCAGTTCTTACAGCGGCAAAGATAAGGGATTTGAATAATTGAGAAGATTAATCCTTTAAGTCATATAACAGCTCCTTTTTTACGGTCATAAGAAGAGTCACGTCAGTACAAACGGGGCAGGTTATATGACTATATTGCTGCTGACTACTGAGGAGGTCATTGATGCCATCTAGCATATCTTTCCCTATGTTTGACATTCTAGTCTATGGGATAGATGCTATCGTTAGTCTGAGACCACCCAGTAGCAGTTGAATATAGATTACATAATCGAACAAATAGAGATTTCTAATGTTTGATATATTTCCCAATATGTTATATTGAACGCACATACACTTTTTGACGTCACTTTAATTTAAAACAAAGTTTTCTTTGGACCACATTGAGTAGCCTAGTGACCATAGAGACCACAGTTTGAATCCCACTGGTGCTCCTTGTGACCTTTGCAAGTCAGTTAACCTTCCATTGCCTCGGGTACAACCTTAGATTATAAGCCCTTTGGGGACAGGGAAATTCCTGCTGTACCTGAATGTAACTCACCTTGAACTACCACTGGAAAGGTATGAGCTTAATAATAATAATAATAATAATAATAACAATGATCATTGTGCTTATGAGATCTCCTAAATTTGAACTTTTAATTAAAAAAAATGCTAAATGAAGCTCAGGTCATAAAAAGCATAAATTGTCTCTTTAAAATTCTGCAGATATTTACCTGGATACTTCAAAATAAAATTTGGATAAAAAAATGCTCATATCGTCTTCAAATAGTTCAGAAACCATAGGGGAACCTCGGAGCCAAAGGAGACAAAGGGGCATGTTAATAAAGTGCACTGACAGGCTGGGGTTTAGCATGTGGTAAATGGTTAGTGTGGGACTGTGGTATCCGTTACCGCATGCTAAAAATGCCAGTTTGGTAAAAATCCCTTACTAAGCACTTACTGCGTGATATGGGCAGGTTAGGATGGAGAGTGGGCATTGCCTGCACATTGTGATTAATGCAGGCTGATTGTCAGTGTTGCAATTATGCCATCTCAGTGGCTGGCAGTACGTGACCTTCATGAACCGAGGTTGCAGGTTTAGTACGGTGAGGTCTGTTCCCACCATGTTAACTGCATGGGGACTTGCCAGGAACACTTTCAGTGTAGTTAGTGCAGGTTGGTCACACCTCCTGTGTTTGTTGGGCTCTAAATGCAGGCTAAGATGCTGATTTGTAGCACAGCTTAGTAAACATGCCCCAAAGGTTCTCTAGCAGAGAAATTATTTAGGATCCTGTTTCTCTTTAATTGGTTTTAGCTCACACCTTTTCAGTGGTTACATTAAGGTATTTTCCTGTCCCTGGAGGGCTTACAATCTAAGGGTCATGTTTACTAAGTCCCCGCACCAGTAATGCATGTGTGGCCGCATTACCAGCACAGTGCTGCGGGTACAGCCATCCCGCTGCATTTACCTTGTGGCACCATGGTAAAATGGCAGAGGGAACAAATAGCACCCACTGAGGTGGTGTTAGCTACACCCACAGTACTTGCAGCAAGCACAGGTAACGTGGGCTACAAAGGCCTGCACTGACTTCCTCACGGTGGGAAGGCCCCCATCCTGCGTAGTTGCCACCTCGATGTTCACTGCAAGGATAGCATGGAGCTTGTAGCACAGGGCCCTATGCTACTTTCTGGTGCATGCTCTACCCTTTAGCAGACATGCTCCTAAGGATATACCTGAGGCAATGGAGGGTTAAGTGGCTTGTCCAGGATCATGAGACGTGGCAGTGGAATTTGAACCCTAGCTTTCCTGATTCTCAGCCCACTGCTATTTCATTTGATATGAAAGTAATTGAAAGAACAGTTTTCCCAATAACCATCTCCTCTCAATCTTTCAAGATTTGGAGTAAATATAGATTTCCTTCCAAAGATTTATCATACAATTCTCGATCCTAAAATTACCATATTTTCATAGCAGATAATCAGAAAACCTTCTTAATTCTGAGGCACGTCTTCCTTGAGCACCTACATTACACTATTTGCCCAAATATATATATATATATATATATATAATTTCTATTTATTAAATTTCTACATAACAATCAAACATAATCTCGAATAGAAAAGAGATACAATGCGTAAATTTCACAATATATAAAGACACTAAAGAAAAATGTATAACCACAATCTCTTGTAGTCCACATAATAGAAAGGGGGGAGGTGAAAAGAAACCTAAGGCCGGAAATCCCAGGTAAATATCAAAAATAGCAAAATATAAACAAAACTAAGTTAGACACCGCAGTCCCTAAGACTATCCTAATACAGAGAGAATTATCATTTACCATCTAATCCTGACTCTTTATGTAATAGTTTAGCATTAATAAAGGCATCAAGATCATCAGGTTGAGAGAAAACATATCTAGCAGAATTATAAAACACCAAATATTTACAAGGAAATCTTAAATGAAAAGTGCCCCCAATCTGCAAAACACCCGGCTTATGGAGGAGAATCAACTTCCTTCTCTTTTACATCTCTTTTGAAATATCTGGGAACATGGAAATAGTAAGATCACAACAAAGTTTCCCTTAGTTTCTTAAAGAACATCATGAGAAGCCAATCTTTATCCGAAAACAATGAGCAGGAAACCAACAATGTGGCAGGAATGTACTTCTCCCCAACAGCAGAACTGTCCAGAAGGTCGGAAACATTCAAAACTTGCAAAATAGAATCTTCCCTTGAGGTCGCTGGCTCTTTTATCCTCGTAGGTAGATAATATACCTTGGATAAAGGTGGAATTAGGTTTGGAGGAACTTTCAAAACTTCAGTTAAATATTGCTTAAACATATCCAAAGCAGAAACACCCTTCACCTTAGGGAAATTCAAAACCCGAAGGTTCATAGCATTGTCCAACACCTCCAACTTATATCGGAGAGCCAAATTATCTTTAACTAATTCAGCATTCACATCAGATAATCTTACCAACTGACTTCCATAATCGTCCATTTGTACTTTAACATTATCCAAAATCTTGACATTTGGCATCAATTCGAGCAGAGTTCTCCTGGACCTTAGAAGAAAGAGCCAAAGTTTGTTTGATCACTGCCTCAGAAAGAGACATGATAGCTTCCCAGATAAGTTCCAAGGTAAAAACCTGGGAACGAGAAAGCAATGACAATACCAGCATGGAAATTGCAACAGAGGAAGGCTGAAGTAATATTCCCTCAAATGCGGTCTCACTAGTCAGGAGAAGATCTGCCTACCACAAACTGCCCGAGTCCTCCCCCGACACAACGGGAGACACCTGTGCCAAGCCTCCGCTTTTATCCCCTTGGAAAACGTCAGCCCTACCGCCTGACAGTGTAGAAGGCAGCGTTTGACTCACTTGGACAAGGCTCAGGGTATCCGGGCATTGTGGCGGTACTCTTTGAACAGGAGACATAGAGATCTCAAAATCCGAAGGCAGCGGCGTTCCCTCCTCTGAAGCCATCGCCAAGCCGGCACAAATCTCCTGCTTTTTCTCTTCGGAAACTTCAACAAATTGATCCATTGGACCGCAGATAGGAGGCAAGGGCTTTGACGGAAAAACCCTCGTTTTCCCCTTTTGTTTAGGCATCCAGTAAGCAACAACATGCGGCAGCCATCTTAGTTAGCCACTCCCCCCGAAAATATGTTTAATCTAGGAATTTAAGTGAAACTTTTTCACTATGCTGGTGCTTTCCAAACTTTGCATGTTATATTGTGGTCTTGGGCAAGCCACTTAACCCTCCATAGCCCATGTTCCCTGTAAAATAGTTATTTTTCCAAGTTATAATGCCCTGTTCAATGTAATTTCAGTTTGTTCAATGTAAACCGCACTGATGCAGAATAGCGCGGTATATAAGAGAATGTAAATAAATAAATAAATATTGCAGACTATGATTCTAGTTGGTATTCAAAAGTGCAAAAACAGCTCCTAAAGTTATCTGCATCGCTCTCCAAATAGTAGTTCAATATTGCCACTATCCACCTAAGTCAGCTTCACACAATCCTATCCAGATAATCTGACTTGAGTGGAGGAGTAGCCTAATGGTTAGAGCAGCAGACTTCTAACCAGGGGATCTGGGTTTGGTCCCTATGGGTCTGCCTTGGACAAGTCACATTATGTCCAAAGAAAAGGCTTGGCAATTTATTTCCACTCATACCTTACCAAGAAAACCTAGGTGCTGCTGGGTTGCCAGGAGTCAGCATTGACTTGAAGGCACTTAATAAAATAATTCAGGTAGCCATGCTGGATATCCTGATTCTATCTAAAAGCCACTGTTGGTGTTAAAAGAAATAACACTGACAGTGATGTTTAAATATCAGGCCATTCACAGTTGTTAAATTGATTTAGCTTGCTCTAAATTTTGAACATAAGAAAATAAGATATGCCATACTGGGTCAGACCAAGGTCCATCTAGCCCAGTATCCTGTTTCCAACAGTGGCCGAACTAGGTCCTACGTACATAGCAGTTTCCCTAAAAGACACAGGCTCTACAAAGCTAGTATTGGGTCAAGAATGATATCCTGGGTCCCTTCTTAATAATGGTTTATGGATCTTTCCTCCAGGAATTTGTACAAACCTTTTTTAAAGCCAGCTACACTAACAGCCTTTACTACATTCTCCAGTAACAAATTCCAGAGTTTGATTACACGTTGAGTGAAAAAATATTTTCTTTTATTAGTCTTAAATAGTTTACCTTGTAGCTTCATTGCATGTCCCCTAGTTTTTCTATATTCTGAAAACGTAAACAATTGATCTACGTTTACCCATTCCACTCCGTTCATTAATTTATAGACTTCTATCATATCTCCCCTCAGCCGTCTCTTTTCCAGGTTAAAGAGCCCTAACCTTTTTAGCCTTTCTTCATAGGGGTATCCTTCCATCCCCTTTACCATTTTGGTGGCTCTTCTCTGAACCTTTTCTAATAACGCTATATCCTTTTTAAGATACGGCGACCAGAATTGCACAAAATATTCAAGGTGCGGTCTCACCATGGAACGATATAGAGGCATTATAATATCCTTTCTTTTATTTTCCATTCCTTTCCTTATGATACCTAGCATTCTATTTGCTCTCCCAGCCGCCGCTGCACACTGGGCCGAGGGTTCTAACATGTTATCCACAATGACGCCTAAATCTTTTTCCTGGGTGGTGGTTCCTAATGTGGAACTTTGCATTGTGTAACCATAGTTTGGGTTGTTCTTCCCTAGGTACATAACTTTGCACTTGTCCACATAAAATTTCATCTGCCATTTTGATGCCCAGTCTTCCAATTTTTCAAGATCCTCTTGCAATTTTCCACAATCCTCTTGGGTTTTAACAACTTTAAATAGTTTTGTGTCATCTTCAAATTTGATAACCTCACTTGTTATTCCCTTTTCCAGGTCATTTATGAATATGTCAAAAAGCAGCGGACCCAGCACAGATCTCTGGGGTACACCACTATTTACTTTCTCCATTGGGAAAATTGGCCATTTAGCCCTACCCTCTGCTTTCTATCTTTTAACCTGTTCCTGATCCACAATAGTACACTGCCTCCAATCCCATGACTCTTTAGTTTTGCCAAAAGTCTCTGATGAGGGACCTTGTCAAAGGCTTTCTGAAAGTCCAAATACACTATATCAACCGACTCACCTTTGTCCACCTTTTTATTCACACCTTCAAAAAAACATAACAGATTAGTAAGACAAGATCTTCCTTGTCTAAAGCCATGTTGGCTGTCTCCCATTAAGCCATGACTATCTACATGTTCAGCAATTTTGTTCTTTATGATGGTTTCTACCATTTTTCCCGGTACTGACGTCAGGCTCACCGGTCTGTAGTTTCCTGGATCACCCCTGGAACCCTTTTTAAAAATTGGCGCTACGTTTGCCATCCTCCAATCTTCAGGTATTACAGATGATTTTAATGATAGTTCACAGATTACTAATAGCAGGTCTGCAATCTCATATTTCAGTTTTTTCAACACCCTTGGTTGTATATCATCCGGCCCAGGTGATTGGCTACTCTTCAGTTTATCTAATAGTTGTAATACATCTTCCTGATGTATCGATATTTCCTTCAGTTCTTCCGCACCTTTAAATACCACTTCAGTCATGGGTAACATCCCTCCATCTTCCTCAGTAAAGACCGAAGCAAAGAATTCATTCAGTCTCTCCGCTATCGCCTTGTCACCTCTTAGTGCCCCTTTAACCCCTCTATCATCTAATGGACCAACTGACTATCTCACAGGTTTTTTGCTATGAATGTTCTTGAAAAAGTCTTTATTATGCATTTTTGCTTCCACAGCAAGCTTCTTCTCAAATTCTCCCTTTGCCTGCCTTATCAATGCCTTGAATTTAACTTGCCGGTACTTGTGCTGTTTCAAGGTTTTGTCGTTTGTCTCTTTTTTCCATTTCCTGAAAGATGCTTTCTTGGCAACAACAGCCTCTCTGATCTCACCTTTAAACCATCCTGGCAGTTTTTTGGACTTCCTTCCACTTTTCTTAAAGCGTGGAATATAGCTGGTCTGGTCTTCAAAAATAGTATTTTTAAACAACACCCAAGCTTGATGTAAGACTTTAAACTTTGCAACTGCTCCTTTTAGTTTTTTTCTTAACTATTTTCCTCATTTTATTATAATCTCCCTTTCAAAAGTTAAAAGGCAGTACTGTGGATTTCCTTACTGTCCCTCCACCACTAATTAAATCAAACGCGATCATGCTATGATCACTGTTGCCAAGTGGCCCCAACACCCTTATCTCCTGCACCAGATCTGGTGTTCCACTAAGGACAAGGTCCAATATGGCTTCCCCTCTGGTTGGTTCATGAACCAGCTGCTCCAAGAAACAGTCATTTATTTCATCTAGGAACTTTATCTCCCTAGCATGTCCTGCTGTGACACTGACCCAGTTATATTGGGGTAATTGAAATCACCCATCATTATTACTGTGCTGTAACTTTTGTTAGCTTCCTTAATTTCTTTGAGCATTTCATCATCCATTTGTTCATTCTGGCCAGGCGGTCGATAATACACCCCCACTGCCATCGCCTTCCCCTTTTTACATGGAATTTCAGTCCATAGAGATTCTACAGCAAATTTTGTTTCCTGCAAAACTTTAATCCTTTCTGACTCAATGCCCTCTCTAACATAGAGCGCAACCCCTCCACCAATTTGATCAGCGCTATCATTACGATATAGTTTGTACCCAGGTACTACAGTGTCCCACTGGTTGTCCTCCTTCCACCATGTCTCTGAGATTCCAATCATATCTAACCTCTCATTTAGTGCTATATATTCTAACTCTCCCATCTTATTTTTTAGACTTCTAGCATTTGCATACAAGCATTTTAGAGACTGTATTTTATTCATATTAATTTGGTATTGGTAGGCATGTGAATGAATGCACATCCCTAAAAGCCATTTGCTGCTGATTTGGAAGCCCCTAGTTCATACAGTCCTGTGCTGTCTGGGTGTTAGCTTTCCCTGCTATATATTTCTAACCAGTCTCCATGACACAAACTCTTCTTCGAGCTGGAATTTTGTAATCAAGGTAATTAAGTAATTGAATAGAGCCCAACAAACATTTGAAGGCTCCACACAGGGGTGTCATTATTTTCTCCCATATCAATTTGTTATTGAAATACTTATTACTTGAAGGTTCTCACAGCCCTCTTGCAATTAAAGTCACCGAGATTCTGTCTGTATAAAGTGTATTTATTTTGCTGTCCTAGCTTTTTATGTCAGAGTAATTAGAGCCCTACTAATGTATCAGTAATTGACTGCTTGTAACCTGCCCCCTTCCAGTTCTTCATCCACATGAAAACAGAAACCAATCTTTCTTGAAAACAGTTGTTCAGACATGGAGTGATACGTTAAGCAATTTCCTGCTCCTGATTTTGTTCTTTTGGCAATTAAAAGAAACAAACCCTGAATCTGTGGATCTCTCTAGCAACTGGAAGGAAGAAAACAGTACTACTAGAATCGGGATCTGCATCAGGAACAGGCAGCCTCATAGAAGAATGGGCCGCGCCTACCCCTGATTATGAAGTAGCCAGCCCGGGCCCCTGTCATTCCAGAGATGCTGACAAGGTTACACCTTCTTTACAATTACTGACAGCTGGTCCAAGACTTCAGTGCTTATGCAAGAGGAGACAGCAGAAATCTGTATGGGCTGGACCTGCTCAGATGATAAAGTCAGGGCTGCTTTTACCTATGGTCAAAAGGGGCAGCAGCCCTGGACCCCTGCACAATGGGGGCCCAGCTGTCCCACTGCCCATATTTAAAAGTGGCACTGTTCAGGGCCGGTGCAAGGGTCTGAGGTGCCCTAGGCGAATCTCATTCCCAGCAGCACCACCCTGCTCCTGCCCCGCCCCCCCCTCCCCCAATGCTGCTGCTGCTGATGTGCCTCTCTGGGACCTACAGTGGTGTCAATACATTTAAAAAGGTAGCACAGTGCCATTCCAGGAAGTAGAATCAGATGGGGTTGGAAGCATGAATGGTGCTATGGCACTGGAAGAGAAGGCAACTCTAGTGACACAGTGCCCTTTTAGATGTATTGCCATCTCGGAGAGGGACAGAAGCAGCAGCAGGAAGGGGACTCTGGGCAAATGTTTGCCCATGGCCCCAGTAAAAGGTTGAAGCAGCTCTGGATAAAGTAACTATCACAGGCCCCAGACCACACTGGCAAATGAGTCTGGAAAGGAGGAGGAGACTGAAGTTGGTAGTTAGACTAGGCTGGGTTCATGCCAGAGAAAAAGGTAGATAATAGGTGTACGCATTTGTTAACGCACATTCAGGTGCAGTGAAAAGATTTAGTGTGCACTACGTTAAATTAACAAACATTAATCTACTTAGTGTGCCTTAATTCATCAGTTAGAGTGCAATAAATCAATTTAGGATGATTAAAAATTCCCTATTAAGACAAATGTGGAACTGTAACTCAGCAAGTGGGGCATCATCGGTCTCCATCTCCTCAGCACTGGCAGACACACTGGCCTGGTCCACTGCCCTGGGAGCTGCATCGTCCTGCACCACTGCCCTGGTTGTCACACCAGGCGGCTCCTCTGCTTTAGATGTTGCACCAGACAGCACCTCCACCTTGGCAGGTGCACCAGCCCCTGTGGCTGTGCTGCATCCCGGCTGTGCACTGGCATCATCTGTGGTGGGAGGTGAGGCCCCCCCCCCATGCACCGGTTCCAGGCTGTGAAGATTGGGTCCCTGGCAGGTCTGTTGGAGAGAAAATGTGGAAGAGGTTAGTGACATGGGTTGCTAGGTCAGCTTCTTGGGTGCCACCAAGCTCACAATGGAACAGGCAGGGGAGTCCCCAGCCACACTGCCCCCAGTCCATGCATCCCCAAGGGCTGACAGAGAGTCATGCATGAAGGCCCTGGGTGGGAAGAACCATGGTGGGGACACATACATGGCAGTCATTGTGTCACACAGGCCATGAGGCACTCCCTACTCACCCTCCTGTGTTCCTGGAGTGCTGCTGTCAAAGCCCACAACCCCTGAGACGGAGACCTCCTCCATGAACTGCAGCACCTGTTCCTCCAGAGGGGTGAGCTTGCACTACCATGCAGGTGGCAGCCTGCTGTTGCTGGCCCTTTTCTCCTTCACAGCCTGCCATACCATCCACCACTTCTTCTTAATATCCTCCACATCCCTGTTGTGGTGGTGGACAGCATTGACCCTCCTGTTGATGTCATACCATACTGACAGTTGTGAGCTGGCATCCTCGGACCTCCAGGACCATAGAGGTCTTGGAGGGTGTGAAGTTTACTTTCCAGGTTCACTTTGGCCCTCCTGGAAATTTGTCTGCCATTGTGTAGCTCAGGGGCCATGGCGGTGTTAGACTGCCCACATACACAGATACGGCATGCAGCCACGCCACTCCCCATCCAAAGACATATTCGGTACCTGCATAGGTTCGTGAGCACCAAGGGTACGAAAATCTGTGTAGCAGCTAACCACCATAGGAGGCCATAGCTGTACACCATGGCACGATAGCAACATATGTGTCATGGGAGCCCAGGTGGCAATGCCCAGGTAGGACAGATGGTACAGTATGTGACCATGGTCACCACAGCATGAGTACAGGTGCACGGTGGTGCTCTGAACATGTGCCACCACAGGGCAGGGGGTGTTCTGTGTGTGTAGCGCCGCTGTGCCAAACCCATGTTGCCCACCAATGGCGCACTCCCGTTCTGCACTGGTATCACTTCTGTGCCATACCTGTGCAAAGAACGGGTGTGGCTTCAGCCCTGCATGGGTGGTGCCTCTATGCCATATCCATGCAGAGAACTGGGGCGGCTTCAGCCCTGCATGGGGGCACCTCTGTGCCATACCCATGCAGAGAATGGGTACAGATTCAGCCCTGCACAGGTGGTGCCTCTGTGCCATACCTGTGCACACAGACATAGGGCACACACCCCATGCCCATAACCCCTGCCCCCTTCTCACAGCCCCTACTCCACCCATGCAGTTATGCAGCCCTGTCCTTAATAACATGACAACACCTTGAGATTCAAAAAATGGGGAAAGTTTATTAGGAACCTTGCAACAGGTACAACAATAGCAGCAACATCAGTATAAAACCAACGAAGGGACATAGTAACAGGGACATTGTGCACCCATGTCCATGGCTGCACAATCTACCCCATGATGGCCCATTGCAGAGCAATCCCTGCCATGAGGACAGCCTATGGTGCAAGGGGGCCCTGCCTGAGCCCTGTCACAGCAGCTGTGAGGGCATCCAGGTGCGTGCCGACTGTCTGTGCTGCCTGTCTCAAAATGACACCAGTTAATTCCCAGCAGTAGTTCTATAATATTATCACTAGGAGTCAGCCAGCATAATTTTGTGATAAGCAGGTGCCAGGACAGAAACAAGTGGTGATCACTCCTACCCTATCACCCCAGAGTGAGTTGAGGTGCCAGGAGGTGTTGAGAGGATGTGGAGATGTGTGGAGAAAGTTGGTCAACCTTTTTCTTTGGGAAGGGGTGGAATGTCGAAAAAGGGTTGGACTTCAGGGAGGGGGATTTTAAAATTATAGCCCACATCAGGGCTGGGAGTTTGGGCCCACTGGGCCACCAGGGAGTTGAGGTCCCTGCCAGAGGAGTGGTCCAGGGCACCTTTGCTCTGAGCTAGATGGCCCTTTAAGTTTTTGCCAGCTGCTGCACAAAAGGGGACATAATAGTTTTTGTCAACGTGGGAAAATAACTACCGTTTTTAGATGTACTTATTTTCCAATGAAAACAGGCTTTCATTGCCTCTTTTGTGCACTTTTACATATTTTTTCATTGATGAATGGTTTGAATGATTTTGCATCATAGAAACTCAGTGCAAAATTGACATAAACTTTTGTATGACATACATTTCACATAGAAATTTACTATCTCGGAAATCCGCTCTGCTCCTCTGGCAGGTCCCTTTTATCTGTGCCCTTCTCTGCCACTGCCAACTCCAGACTTTGTCCATTCCACCTTGCTGCTCCATATGCTTGGAACAAACTACCTGAGTTGAGTCGTCAGGCTTCTACTCTGGCCCTATTCAAGTCCAGGCCGATGACCCACCTCTTTGAGACTGCTTTTGGATCCTGATGCACCTCATTCTTTTATCCACTACTTATGTGTATCTTGTCATACTCTAGTCCTCAGTTCTGTGATTTTTTTTCCATCTTGATTAGATTGTAAGATCTGATGAGCAGAGAGTGTGTCATATCTATATGTGCAGTGCTGTGTACACCTTGTAGTGCTGTACAAATGATTACTAGTAGAAGTGCACTTTTGTGAAGTAACCTTGCAAACGTGTACTTTGCATAAAAATAACACAAAATGCCTACATTTTGGCATTTTTGCACACTTCCAGGCATTTTTTTTGTATGAACTTTAAGTCGCTTCACACTTTAGTACATAGGGCCCCTAATGTCAGTACACTCCCTAGATGGGGTGCAGTGTGAACAATCAGCAAATGGACCTTGTTACTCATATACATCCTCAGATAAAACGGTTTCACTCCTGGAAGACATGATACTGACAAACTGTGAAGTGGGATGGCATCTCTAGACAAACGTGCTACTCCTCCTTCCCTTTTCTCATTAATGGACACTGAGCCACCAAAAAACACAGAGTAGAGATCATATAGTAGCACTTCATCAACTACAGTAAGCTGTGATCATGAACGAATCTACTAAAATATCAGTGATGAGATCATGAATCAGTTATTGTGTATTCTTCACAAATATTTCATAAAATAACAGAATCTGTTAGAAAAACTTATATTATCCATAATGGAACTCCAGATAGTGACTAAAAAGATGAAAATGGGCCTGCCCATATCTGTCTCTCTCAGTCACAAAGAAATCGAGGATGATAGATCTTCATTAATCTGCTCTGCTTATAGAATAGAGTATTACCCAAAACTAATACAAATTATACAAACTAAAGTCTCTAAAAATCATCAACCAAATGCAAATCTGATCTATCAGCCAAACAATCTATCATGTAAGCCTATCCTCCAGTGCTCTTAATAGAGCTATCCTTGGGCTGTAGCTGATATTGCCATGATTTTGTGGTTGAACCACTGGTAACACATTAGGCCCTTAGCATTAAAAGTGCCTCTGTAAGAGTACTTTCCATGTGATGATTGAAGAGAGAAAGACAGGAAATTTAGCTATAGAAATGAGCATTTGTGTGAAAAAATAGTAAAATACAATGAGAGACCATTTTTAGTTTATTCCCTCTACATAAGCTGCAGAAACATGGATACTTAATGACCAGAAGATAGCTAAACAAAACCTTAAACTAAGATGCAGACAGCACTCCAGCAGTGAGATGGGGGCTTTTCAGACATTTGCATTGAGTGTCGCAAGTACAATTTTCTTCCAGTTGGTAAGGGGTCTTATGTATGTACTAGGTGCAAGGAGCTCTTTGCCCTCACGGAACGAATCCAATCTCTGGAGGCTAGAGTGGCAAACCGAGGACATGAAGGCAGAGAGGTACATAGATGAGACCTACAGGGGCAAAGTACTGAAGTCCCTCCTCTCAGTTGCCATGGAGGAGAGATGTCATGTGAAAGGAGAGCATCACCCTGGTGTGGCAGGAAGTGATCCTGTAGCTAGGACCTGTCCTCCAGGTGATGTAAAACTCTCTGACAATGAGGAGGTTTCTCCAGGGCCATGTGCTCATGAAGGATGGGTTAGGTCGGCTGTTAAAGTTGGTGATTCAATCATTAACATGTAGCAATCTGGGTGGCTGGTGGGCGTGAGGATGGACTGGTAACGCTTGCCTGATGCGAAAGTAGCAGACCTCATACGCCACCTAGACAATGCTGGGGAGAAGTCTACTGCCTTGGTACATGTTGGTACCAATAACATAGTAAAGTGTGAGAGGGAGGTTCTAGAGCAGGAATGGGCAAACTACGGCCCGCGGGCCGTATACGGCCCAGCGGACCTTTTAATCCGGCCCGCGGAGCGCTAGCACTGACACAAACGCTCACAAATAAATTCAAATCAGTTATTTTAAAAATCTCCAAATACTGAAATAAAAATAGTACCTACAAGTTCCACACACATTGCAGAGCACATCAATAAAAACTCTCCTTTCCGGCACACCCACCTGCCTGCTGAACAAATAGAAATGATTGAATGGCAAACCCTTCCTAGAGAATCTTGGGATTGTAGTTTATAGCTGTGCGCTATACATAATATATGCAGACCTACATACTACAAATCCCACAATTCTGCGTAGTCTACTTTGAAAGACTTCAAGCAAGACTGCCCAGAATTGTAGGGTTTATAGTTTTTGGGTCTGTATACAGAATACAAAGTGCAGGGCAACAAACTACAATCCCAAGATTCTCCAGAAAGGGTTTGTCATGGATGTTCAGGCATGCTCGGGAGGAACGTGTGAGAGTAAAGAGTCCAGAGGGGAGGGGAATTGAAAGGTAAGACACTGCCTCAGAAAATGCGTGTGATGAAAGGGCTTTTTGCTGTGAGTGTGAGAGTGTTCTCAAAACTGTGTGACTTGGCATATCTGCGATAGGAGTTATTAACCTGCATTACTGAGTTACTGCAGGTCAGTGACTTCCGTGCTAAATAATACCGCAATAAAGGGGTCTATTTACTAAGGTGCACTAAGGTGCACTAACATTATCATCTGTTAATTCACCATTAAAGCGCATTATTCATAACTAAGGGGCATGTTTACTAAAAGCCGTACAATTGCGTGCCGCACAATAGCGCACGGAAACGTGGCACTCAAACGCTCAGAAACGCTCTTAAACGCCCCGCACAAGTGCGCTTGGGCCCCGCACAATTGCGCGCCGCACTAACGTGCCCCGCAAAAGTACCCGGCCCGCAAATGTCCGATAGAGGCGTGGAAAGGCATTCTGAGGGCGGAGGAAGGCTCCCGAGGGGCGGAGGGACGGGGTCAATGGGTGGAGAGTGGGAGGGGAGAGGCTCCTCGCACAGTATCGGGCCCGAATTTGCATGTAAAAACTACCGCGAGTGAAACACTCGCGGTAGAAAGCATTTAAAGGGAAGAGAAACCATTTCCGTCAGCAATGTACAGGAAAACCGGGGAAACCAGCAAAACGTGAGCAGTGTGATATATGTGCACAGCACAAAAGTGAAAATAAAAATAGAAAATGACCACAACAGAACTATTAAAAATAGTAATTCAGCTGGGGAACAGTTATAGGGATGGGCAAATACAGAAATCACACCCAGCAAAGCTCCAGAAAAAAGAAATGACTTTTGGAAGGGTCTACTGAGAGGAGACTCTTCCAAAAAACATTGCCACGTATTGGAGCTTTCCTGGGAGTGTTTGCTATGGTTGCCCATTAATATCACTGTTGCCCAGCGTGGTGATATTTTGTCCCACATTTTCCGTGGTCATTTCCGGGGTTTATGTGCACGTTTGTCACCAGACAGGGTGCATATGCCCACAGTAGAATTGCGTAGAGCAGGGTTTGTGACTCCATCCTGCCAGGCTTACTGCCTCCAGGGGCTGCACTGTCTCTGTGGCCAAAGTGTGGTACAGCGGACAGAGTCATTACCTCTAGGACCAGAGGGCAGAGGTTCAAAACCCAGCTGGGGCACCTGCCAGCCCAGTCCCTATATTTTACCCACCACTAAATAAAGATAGCGCAGACACCCCTGTATGCATGGGGAAAACACCCATATTTTACCCAACACCGCACACACACCACAACAATGGGCATTACCTACAGCCAAGTCCCCAAATGCAGTCCCATACTGCCACATTGCAATCAGGTCAACTGCTTTTTCTGAGAGAAGTTCATGCCAGCATGTTGGCGGACAAGTACATGTGGTGCAGGGGGCAGTGGCTGCTAACCACAGAAGACAGAGGCCTAGCCATGTGCAGGCTGGCACAGTCCACTGCAACAGACAGGTCCTGCCGGATCCACAGTCATGGACAGTCCAGGGAATCCAACCAATCTGTGGCTACACAGTGGTGCAGTGCACACAGACAGTGCATACAAGAACAGAAGGTCACAGGTTCAAAGCCCAGCTGGGGCTACTGCCAATCCTGCCCACATATTTTTCCCACAACTAAACAGTGATAGTAAGGACACACCTTTCATGGCGGGGACATATGCAATGGTAAGACATCTATCTTTTACCCCACTGAGCACAGACACCATGAACAGGGGCAGTACCTAGAGCAGAATCACCCAAATGCAGTCCTGGTGGGCCACACACCAGTCAAGTTCCATGCTGACACTCATACATATGCCTGTGCTGTATATCTATGCACCACCCCCATGGCATGTAGATGTAGCCCATGCATATTCATGAGGGATAGCAGGAAAACCCGAACAGTGTGATGCAAACCTGGACTGGAGTTGGGAATCTGTGCCATAAAGCAGCAGCCATCAAGGGCAGACACACCCACACCCACAGGCCCCATTGGCCAATGTCTCCTGGAAAGGCAGAACATTGGACCGTGCATGCAGCACCCAAAACGAGCACTTGCATAACTTACCAATGTCACCCTACACCTGAGGTATACGGTACACAGCTCGGAGACGTTTGCTAGGAGCACAGGCAGGCAGTTATCCATACGTTACGTACATACTGCTAGTTGACCCCATCCAAACAATCTGTTAGGTGTTTGCGGGGCATGCTCCAGGCCTGGCCTCTGACGGTGCTTACCACCCTGGGGAGTGACCACCAGCTGTAATGCGTACCATATCCATGCCTTGCCGTGCTCAGGACCGGTTTGGTGGGCAAGGCTACTTACCCCCTCAATCGTAGCACCATGATGGCAGAGGTGTGGAAGTGTGTGTCTGTCTATACAGTGGGTGTTGGCTGCAAGCCCCTTCAACAGCCCGCACTGCCAGCACTGTTGCCAGTATTGGCCAGTCAATGTGCATAATGAGGTGCAAGGTACCATGGGTATAGCCAGGGCAGGGTGGTGTGGCCAGGATGCATCTGCACTGGGCATAGGGCCCTGGCAGGGACATTGGCTGGGATATTGTAGTGTCCGGCCACCACCTACACAGACAGGGTGGCCAAAGCATGTCCTTCTGGGGGATCATGCTCACCCTGACTGTGCAGTGACCACAGCATGGCTAGGCCCCCCCATAGTGCTGTATAGTAGTTCTCTCATGTGATAGATATGGGTTTCTCTTTGGGGCCCAGTCACTGATCTATCTGCTTGCTGTGTATGCAGACAGCCCAGTTCTGGGTGCATGCATCTCCATTGGGAACATGCACTATGGACTAACCAGCAGACTGTTTGTAGCTGGTAAATGTCTTGCTATAATGGCTTGCAGGGTGCAGTGGCTGTTGGCTTGCTGCAGGGGAATATCTGGTGGTGGAGTGCAGCTTACCATACCCTGGGCTTATGTCTGTCTGCTATTGTGTTATGGCTGTGTATGGAGCTGCCTGCCTGGGGGGGGTGGTGGTGTTCCTCAGCAGGACTGGGGTTGATGTTGCTCTCTACTGCCACCTTTGCAGGGAGGTAGAGTGTGGATCCCTTGATGGGGACCATGTTTGCCACTGGGGGGGTGCCTGATGGCGGCAGACAGGGATATCCATGGTGTTTGTGCAGAAACTAGCTATCTTACACATTAACACTGCTTTGGAATGCCCGCTTGGCCTCCAGCAGCCATGGCAGGTGTTGTTGACCTGGTCCTGACCACCTCATTGCACACTCAGGGTGAGCACAGTACCCGCACGATGTAACGGTGTGTGGCTACTCTGTGCCAGTAAAACACCCGGTCAGTGCCCCCTACTAGGCCAAGGTGCTGTGTGGGTGCACCCGGTCACTTCCCCCAACAGGGCCGAGGTGCTGTGGGGGTGCATTCCCCATCTTGTGTCCATCTGCGGACAGCTAATTTGCATGTGCAGTGCATCATGGGTACGGGTGGCCTAACCCTATCCTGTTGACACCAGCAGACTGTCTGTGAGGTGACGTGTAGGCTATCTGCAGCCAGCCAGGGGCCTGCTTACAGTTATGGAGCTGTAGCGCAATGGTTACATCACTGCCTGTGCAGCCAGAGGTCATGGGTTCAAACCCACAGTGGGGCCCTTTGTTAGGGCTGTCCACAGCTTTATTTCTATTTACTGTACATATGTCTATGCCGGCAAGACCACCCTCAGCTTACTATACCCATTAGGTGCCTCTGAGGGTGCTTCATAGGGCGCCCTGTAGGCCACCTTATGGTTGCCATCCCTATAGGGTGCACTATACATTATCCTGTGTCGCAACATACATGCTGCCCCATAGGGGTCATTCAAGGGTGCCTTGGCGAACAGTGCACTGTAACATGTGCCTTATGGGCCGCCGTATGTTAACATGCTGGGAGAGTGCGTTTGCTAGTAGTGATAACAAAATAAATTTATACAGCCTCCTACAGCATAATACATACTGCCTCAGCAGGCATTTTTCACTGGGCATTGTGAGGTGTTGAACCCCTGATCCCTGCACCATTGGTCAGTGTTGTAACCATTGTGCTGTGGCTCTGTTCCTGTGCTTGTGCATCAGCGCGCCGCCTTGTGCCTATCAGCGCGCCGCCTTCTGCCGCCCAAGGGGACCAGTGCGCCGCCTTCTGCTGCCCAAAAATAACTGTGCGCCGCCTTCTGCCGCCCAAAAATAACTGTGCGCCGCCTTATGCCGTTCCAAATTAATTTGCCTCCTAAAACAATGTTAATCATTACAATTACTGCCTCAGCTGACCTTTGTCGTTGCGCACACTGGGGGATTGAACCCATGGCCCCTGCACCATTGGTCAGTGTCTTCACCGTTGTACCACGGCTCTGTTGTTTTGTATACTCAGCAGCGTGCCACTTTGCCTTTCCACGCGCTAATGTCGACCCCCGCACATTAGCGCGACGCACACACATCCGGTTGCTTACTACCGTTTTTTTTCTATTTTCTGCCTGAACCGCCCACTCCTTATATGGCACAGGCACACTAGCACGGCCCCGCACGTTAGGAATGTTTAGTAAACAGACCCCTAAGTCTCATCGAAGAACATGGAATCTGTGCTAAAGTAATGCATATTAAAGGTAAATGAATACACATTAAGGCATCTTAGTAACTGGACCCCAAAGTTTGTTATTGTAACTGCAGTTTAGTAACTATATCTCTTAACCAGCCCAATATTATCCATATAATTTTTTGAAAATATATGGATAATGGATTTATGTGTTGGCCACCTAGCAACCATCGCAAACCTTTTAAAAATCAGTCCATTTTTTATTATAAAAAATAAATTGCGTTTATACACAAACAAATTTAGTTTATGCAAATGTGCCACATATTTGCAGCAGAACTTCAAAAATCATTGCCACAGGAATCCGGGGGCTGTGATGAACAAACAGCATTATTGTCATTTTTGTGAATGACATCAAATACTGTTATACTGTAAGTACACAGAATTTATTAAGTCTTACAGAATGTCTTGATATTTTAAGCATTCAGGCAAACATATTTTGTAAGCTTGTGCATTTGAGACTATGTGTGCATAAATTTGGAGGTATTATTGTAAACAAGCAATTTTCATGCACTGTAGACCTGCAATTATAATGAAAAAAAAAGTGTTTATTTGTGATGAAAATGGCACAGAAGATTCTGGCCTTGTTTGGCTCGACCTACGTGTGTGAGCAGACGTTCAGCGTCATGAACATCAATAAATCCCGTCACAGATCCCAGTTAACTGACCAACACCTCAGATCTATTCTGCGAATTGCAACAACAAAGCTATCTCCTGACTTTGATGCTTTAACAAAAAAAGGAGACCAACAACACTGTTCCCACTAAAATTGAAGGTACTATTTTATAAAAGAAATACATCGCATAAACGTTTTGTAAAATAACTCTTTTTATACTTTTCTACTTTAAATTAATCTAAACATTTAATGTTACAAATTTAAATTTAATTTATATTAATTCACACATACACACCGTCCATCTACTCTTGGTCCGGCCCCCGGGTCCAATATATGAACCCATTGCGGCCCTCGAGTCAAAAGGTTTGCCCACCCCTGTTCTAGAGGCTAAATTTAGGCTTTTAGGAAGGAAGTTGAAATCTAGAGCTTCCAGAATGGCATTCTCCAAAATGCTTCCTATTCCACGAGTAGGACGCAAAAGGCAGGCAGAGCACTGGAGTCCCAGTACATGGATGAAAAAATGGTGCAGAGAAGAGGGTTTTGGATTTGTTAAGAACTGGGCAACATTCTGGGGAAGGGAAGGCTTTTCTGAAGGGGTAGGCTCCATTTTAATCAGGCTGCTGGCATTGACCTTTAAAAATGAGATAGAACAGATTTTAAACTAGCAATAGGAGAAATCTGACAGTTGTCCAAGGGTGCATGGCTCCGAAGGATGTATCCTTGAAGGATACTAGCAAAAGAGAGAAGTTATGGCATCCTGACAAAGAGGTTCCAGTTAAGATAAAATTAACGCAGATGCCCTTAAGTACAGAGCTGAAAGATTCCAAATACATACATGAGTTTGAGAAATTCATATGTAGTTTGCAGCATATAGAGCAGGAACAGCCTTTTACAAAGGAATACCTTAAAAAAAGTGGCATCAGTAGGGATTTTGAACATGTGTTATTACTACTACTTATCATTTGTATAACGCTACAAGGCGTACACGGCACTGTACAGAGAGATGTAAGAGATGGTCCCTGCTCCTAAGAGCTTACAGTCTAGTTAAGTCAGACAACAGAACAACTGGGGACTAGGCTATATCTAGGGGAATGGTATGGAAACACACAGGAGGTGGAGACTAGGGGGATCAGGATCGAAAAGCAGCCTCAAAGAGATGAGGTTTTAGCCTGGATTTGGAAAGGGCCAGAGATGGTGCCCGATGTACCGACTCAGGTAGTTTGTTCCAGGGATAAGCAGCAGCAAGATGGAAAGACTGAAGTCTGGAGTTGGCAGTGGCAGAGAAGGGCACAGATAGAAGGGATCTTCCAGAAGAGTTGAGTTCCTGAGGAGGAGTGTAGGGGGAAATAAAGGAGAAAAGGTAGTGAAAAGCATCAGAATGAATGCACTTGCAGGTCAGTACGTTCTGGCAGCATTGCATCTTACACCTGTAAGTGCCAGCACAGGCATCGATGCCAGATTTCACAAAGGGAAGCTCATTAAGGAGACAAGCTAAAAAACTCCAAACTTGGACTTTTATAGGTAGTTTTAAACACCAGCGAGGTAAGCCCAAGTGCCCCTCAATCACTCCTATAAACCTCAGGTCTAAGTGAGCAGTCAGCCAACATACAGTACATGTCTTTCAGCAGCTAGAAGTTTTCATTATATATTATTGATTATTACTTGTTCGTTAGGTGGCTCCTAAATGGTTTACAGTGCAAAAACACGTATATTGCATACATTATTAACAAATTTCAAAAACAAGTACGGTTCCATAAGTATGTGTATCTTACCACTGCAAGCTGGATGCATGGGCATACTTTTCAAGCCCATCCAAAATTTGCCCACAACATGCTCCTTTCAAACCTGCCCTCCTCAATTCTACATGTGTGACTGCTTTCTGTAATTGCTGTTTAGATGGATAGCATTTTTACACAGGCAAATGTCACTATTTCCATGTGTCGATGTTGCACAAGCTGTCTAAAATGGTCTTCTTAGCTTACATTTTTATCATATAAGCTTTGAACATCTATTTACAGATTCATTCTTTGTTGTGGCAATTTTTCAGCAACATCAGATCTGAAGTGCACTTGATTTTGCAGAGTTATTTAATCACTTAGAAGGAGAGTGCTTGACTTATGATAGTGTTATTAGAGGTAGCATGGCTGGAAGATACAGTCCTTGTCTTTTGCCATGATTTATGTAATAGCCCAACTACAAAATAACAGTAAGACATGAAAAGTGTTAAGGGTAAACTGGATCATGTAAATGTCAAGTAACAAATATAAATATTATCTATATTTTTCAGTGTTCACACAATCCAACTCCTCGTTTTACCTGTAACAAATACGAGTAAATATCAGATTAACGTACAGATGAAATATGTGGGCATAGAGTCTAAAGATCTTTAGTATTACATTATAAAGTTATTTTAGATGCATCTCCATAGACAAATAGCAGCAGGTACACGTGTAAATAGTAATTTAACAGTGGAGGGGCATATTATGCAGAGATTTCAAGAGAGTATGGTTGGGATGTGGAAAGGGTGTGGTTTGGGTGGTCCCAAAATATTGACATGAATTTCCTATTTTATAAAGGAAAAACACCTGACTAGCAAACATTTTCTACACTGGCTTTTACACCTGCCCGAGGCAAGCAGAAGTACCAGCCTGACGTCACCCGCCCAATGGCATTACTATTCAGCCCATCCAGTTCATAACTCTTTTCAGTGCAGACCAGATAAGTTATAAAATGTCCATGTCATTAAAGCTAGTGATATGTTAAAGAACAGGCCCAAATAATGATGGGTTAAATAAGACACACATTTGAGATTAATCCCCCATTCTTCACCCCAGACCCACTCAAACCTGTCATTATCAGATGACAACTTAGCAGGGAACATCAGGTCTAAGTTGCGTGTATTCATCTGTAACAACCTCATTTCCATTCAGGTACTCTGACTTTAAGAGGGCGAGGAAGGACTTTAGGATTCTAAGGATGAAACATTCTATGGTTTCATAGAATTTCTGGCAAAAGAATGTGGCAAAAGAAAAATCTTTGCAGAAAGTCTATAGAAGAGCAGGAGTCAATCGATTCACAAGGCAAAAATCCCAGGAAGATACTTGCACAGAGCTCCACACTGGACAAACTTTGGGCCAATCAGGAATCAGGAAGGAAGATCACCAGCAACACAAGACAATTACAGGGCCGGCATGACCAACTGTGAGCTCACAGAGGGCAGCAGTCACGGGAGGGCGGCATGCTCAGCACAGTGAGCTGGTCGGGCCCAGCTGTTTGATGAATGACAGCAAGCAATGGACAGCAGAGAGGCAAAACAAAACAAAACACAGCTTGGGGGGTTTTAAACCCATGTGCATGCAGCACATTGGATGCATCTCTACCCCTCAGTTACAGGAAGTTGCATCAGAGGAGCTGGGATGCATCAGGCATGCAGTGCATCCAAAAACTCCAAAGCCTCGTGCTGCTTTCTACTTTTTCAAATTTGTACTGCTAACAAGTTAGAAAAGGCCAGGTAAGGTGTGGTGGGACTGAATGAGGTCCGGCTCTGTTACTGTATTCAGATCAGCAGGAAGTGGGGTTTTTGGACACCCTTCATCAGGAGAGGTGGTGCAGGCTGCCCTGGGAAGCTTTCTGAGAGGCACCAGGGAGCAAGGCAGCAAGCCCCACTGCATCCTTCATGGGCAAGGACAGTACCGGACTTGGTCATTCATGAGAGCAACTGAGGTCATCTGCCGGTTGTTCTGTATTATTTACTGCCTATTATTCAAAAACTTACCTCAGAGACTTTGCCTCAATAGGACCTGCAACTTTTAATTTCTATATCATTATACCCCGTAGGTGGTGGAATTTCTGTAGACAGTAAGCTTCATTTCACAAAATAAAGATGAAATAAGCTCAATCAGCTCCTGTCTTTCAGAGTTTTGGGAGGGAGGGGAAGCAGGTATTAAGGACACAATGGGACTTCAGAGAGAGAGAGTGTGTATCTAAAATGTACCTGAGTGAACTGTGGAGTGCCCAGTTTTAAAGTGGTAATTAAGGTAATTAATACTTCCTCCCCTGATCGGGGACGCCTGACCTGGCCAGCCTGCACTCCCAAAACAGCACCTCCAGTCCAATCGGGGCTGTGGGAGGGGGAGGAGCAGCAGGCGGCATTTAAAAGTAAGCCGCTGCCGGCGGGAATCGCCATACTTCCTCCCCTGATCGGGGACGCCTGACCCGGCCAGCCTGCACTCCCAAAACAGCACCTCCAGTCCAATCGGGGCTGTGGGAGGGGGAGGAGCAGCAGGCGGCATTTAAAAGTAAGCCGCTGCCGGCGGGAATCGCCATACTTCCTCCCCTGATCGGGGACGCCTGACCCGGCCAGCCTGCACTCCCAAAACAGCACCTCCAGTCCAATCGGGGCTGTGGGAGGGGGAGGAGCAGCAGGCGGCATTTAAAAGTAAGCCGCTGCCGGCGGGAATCGCCATACTTCCTCCCCTGATCGGGGACGCCTGACCCGGCCAGCCTGCACTCCCAAAACAGCACCTCCAGTCCAATCGGGGCTGTGGGAGGGGGAGGAGCAGCAGGCGGCATTTAAAAGTAAGCCGCTGCCGGCGGGAATCGCCATACTTCCTCCCCTGATCGGGGACGCCTGACCCGGCCAGCCTGCACTCCCAAAACAGCACCTCCAGTCCAATCGGGGCTGTGGGAGGGGGAGGAGCAGCAGGCGGCATTTAAAAGTAAGCCGCTGCCGGCGGGAATCGCCATACTTCCTCCCCTGATCGGGGACGCCTGACCCGGCCAGCCTGCACTCCCAAAACAGCACCTCCAGTCCAATCGGGGCTGTGGGAGGGGGAGGAGCAGCAGGCGGCATTTAAAAGTAAGCCGCTGCCGGCGGGAATCGCCATACTTCCTCCCCTGATCGGGGACGCCTGACCCGGCCAGCCTGCACTCCCAAAACAGCACCTCCAGTCCAATCGGGGCTGTGGGAGGGGGAGGAGCAGCAGGCGGCATTTAAAAGTAAGCCGCTGCCAGGCGGGCCCGCGCCTTATCGGGCCCGCGCCTGAGGGCCTCGCCAGAGGGCCCTTTGGCGTGGCCCTTAGGCAGCGGCCCCATAAGGCCCCCACCCATTGGACCTCCTCCTACCAGTCGCTGAAATTGTGAAGCAACTAAAACCCTCCCCACACAGCACATCAGCCTCTCCAGCGGCTCCCCCAGTGCCGATCAAGTAGGACAAATCGTCAAACCACCCCAGGAAGTAATACCCAATCGGGGTAGACAGCAGCACACTAAAAGGAGCGCTGAACATGTGTAAGACCACAGGCAGATGCCTACAACAAAAAACGCCCGATTAATCTCTGACTGAGACATCGCAACCTTAAGGCCTAGCAACAAGGAAAGCAGCTACCGCATATGAAGAGTAACCAACCAACTCTCAATTCCCGAACTGTAAGGTGAACAACTGATAACCTTAGATTGTCTGTGATACATTGTTTCATACACTGTGATTCTCTGTTGATATTATATGAGACATTGTATTCCATCGTGAATATTTCTGTACCCTAATTGAAACATCTCCTAGCCCTCTTGTAACCTAACTTGTTGTTCTTCAATGTTACGGTGCCTTTCTATTCTCATGCCTCACTAGTGCTTACTCTGACCTCGTATAGCATATTATACTACGTTGTATGGTCTGTATATGAGATTTCTCTGTATCCATAGCTTGAATAACCTGAAATACAGCTGAGTCAATGATACGACGTAATTAACTGCCCTGCTATTTCATACCCTCTAAACCTATCTAGTAGCCTTCCCCCTGGAGTCAGAGCTCTGTCTGTGCAACAGCCAGTATAGCATCCACCTTCAGAGACTCACCCAATAGCTGCTCTAGGCCGCTTTCTTAAGCACCATTTTACAATACTTGGTGTCCATCCTCATCTCCCTAATACAAATCTTTCACCCTTACTAAGATGGGTCCCCCTACTACCACTATCTTTGGATGCTATATCATCCTCACTAGCTGGTTCTCCTGCTCCCTAGCCTTAACCCCATCTGCCAACCAAATCCCAATACTGCAGAGCCATGGAAGGAGATGGTCTGGAACATTTCATAGCAATGTACACTGGGACACACGACCCCGCCACTCTCATCTCCTCCATATTATTCCTCAAGATTTTATCAGAGGCAAACAATCTGAAAAACCTTACCCTAACAACCTAAAATGTGCACTCATCAATGCACGATCCATCCGGAAGAAATGGCCAGCTGTCACCGACTTAATCTCCACTCATGAACTTGACATACTCATGGTCACAGAGACGTGGTTATCTGAGGAAGACAATGTCATAATCAACCAGCTCCTCCCCCCAAACTTTACAGTACATACCAGCCACAGGCAAGATAAAAGAGGAGGCGGTGTCCTCATCCTCACCAGATCTGACCTCCAGTTCCAGACGATTCACTCCACCTGCACAAGCCATATGGAAACCATTACCATTTCCAACAGGCGCTGCTCAATCAGCTTGCTCTATAGAGCACCATCTACGTCACTGGATGAACTTGCCTCCATCATCGAGCTTGCCTCCAATACTCATAGCCCACACACCCCAACGTGGATCTTAGGTGACTTCAACCTACCAACATTACAGGATAATCAAGCAGCCTCTTTCCTAGAAGCCCTTGAGAACCTAGGCTTCAAGCAATTGGTGAAAGTCCCTACTCACACTAAAGGCAACACCCTTGATTTGGTATTCGCCCCACAATCATCTCTCAACCCACCCCTTGATCCCATTACATCCATCACCCCTGTTCCCTGGTCTGATCACAAATTGATCATCCTCCAAATTCCTTCAAATAAAACCCTTACCAAGAACACCAGCTCTCCAGCTAATACAGCAAGACCAACCACTAGATCTTTTAAGCCATTTAATAAAGAGCTCATCCTTGCTGAAACTCAACAGATCATCAATACCACTACCACGAACCTCGAGGACCTAATCTCTCACTGGAACAACAGTCTCAGTGCTATTGCTGTTCGTCCTCCATCAGAAAAGCAGTCAAGGAAAAGAGTGAATGCTCCTTGGTTCACAGCGGACCTTAGAGAATCTCTCATCCAGTTAAGAAAACTCGAAAAACGCTGGCGTCGCTCTCATGCTATTGTTGACCTGACAGCATTCAATAGCCACCTAGCTGCTCACCGCAAGACAATCTCCGAGTCAATGAAACGGTTCCACTCTGACACATTGTTGAGATCTCTTAATAAGCCACATGACCTCTTTGACCTCGTTAAGTCCCTATCTAAAGAACCATCCTCAGGGCCCCAAGTGGAGATACACCCTCAAGACTTTGCAACCCACTTACAATCTAAGATGCACCTTATCAACAAAACCACTACAACATTCACCACACCTGTGCAGGATGTCCCTGGAGCCCTTTCTGCATTCTCTATTCCCTCCAAGAAAGGAATTGAGACACCATTACATCCCTCAACATCACTACATCCCAGTCCGATCCATGCCCTGCCTTCTGGATCAAGGAGCTCCGCAGTCACTTCAGCCCAGTAATTGCCAACATAATGAACCTCTCCTTTTCAACAGGTTCATTCCCTTCAGCCCTTAAGCATACTTCAATCAGACCCCTGTTGAAAAACTGCAAGCTCGACCCTCTAAAGGTAGAGTCCTATAGACCCATCTCTAGCATACCCCTACTTGCTAAGATTTTTGAAAAGAGGTCCAACGACAGTTACAGGACCACATTGACACCATTGCACCGCTAGACCCTTGCCAACATGGCTTCAGAGAATATCATGGAGTCGAAACTCTCCTCACCATTCTCTTCAGCAAGATAATCTCTGGCATTGATAACATCCGCCAAGGTTTTGTCCTCATCTTTCTGGACATCGCCGCGGCGTTCGATTCAGTGAATCACGAACTCCTTCTAGTGAGACTAATTGAGAAGGGCATCACTGGAACAGCGCTTAAATGGTGCAGGTCCTATCTATCCGAAAGATGGCAGCATGTCCGCTCAGGAGGCAAAACTTCAGAACCCTTCCACCTTGATCAGGGTGTTCCTCAAGGTTCCTCACTCTCTGCCCTTTTATTTAACATCTACATGCAACCAATCTGCGAGATCATACGGTCATTTAAGGTTGACTACATGCTCTATGCCGATGATGTCCTACTCTACACCCCCATCTCTACTGACCATTTGGACCTCTCCCCTATAATAAACTGTTTCAATGCAGTTTCTGACTGGCTTCTCTCGCAAAACCTCCGTATACAACATAAGAAAACGGAGGTCCTCTTTATCACGAGAAACCCCAACTTTAACCCACCACAATATCTCAAGACTAAGGAGGCTGAACTGCAATCCAAACCCTCAATACGCTACCTAGGAGTCATTCTGGATCAACGCCTAGATATGAAGTCCCACATAGGAAACACAGTCAGAACAGTATACTACAAGATCCGATCTTTGAGACACCTACGCTCCATGTTGGAACCAAAAAGATTTCAGGACAGTATACCAGACACTGATCATACCTCACTTCGACTACGCTAATGTCATTCTTCAAGGTCTTCCTCAAACCACATTAAACCCGTTGCAGCTGGCGATGAATGCCGCAGCAAGGGTACTTCAGGGAGCCGCCAGGACTGACCATATTACTCCTCTGCTGATCCAATTACATTGGTTACCCATTCAGGCCAGAATTCTCTTCAAAACTCTACTTATCACATTCAAAGCTCTCAACAAGCTCACCGCTACATCCTTATCTGCCCTTATCCACACCACTACACCAAACAGAGCAAGAAGATCCTCGACCATCAACTCCCTAAAACTCCCAAAGGCCCTTACAAGCTGCTCTTCATCTACTGCCAACAGAGCCTTTATCCTTTGTGCCCCTAGGTGCTGGAATGCACTACCCCCTGGCATCCGGGCCACCAACGGCTTATCACAATTCAGGAAAGCCCTCAAATTCCACCTCTTCAATAAGTATCTTATAGAGCCATCAACACCCATTGACATCAGTGTTCCCACCTAGTTACCCAAGTCCACAATGTCATTGACATTGATGTCCATTGACATCACTGATCCCAACTAATTCCACGATGTCTCATTAACATGATTAGGCTGATTCTCTATAACGATTGACCCTGTTCCTAGTAACATGTATCTATTCAGTTTGATTACACCTGTAAATAGATTGTAGATAGTTTCCCTTGTTATCCAAGTTCCTTCCCTTGTTATCTGTAAACTCATGCAAGTTGACTGTACTGAGATTTTTGTTCTATGTGAACCGCGCTGATGCTGAATAGTGCGGTATATAAGAGAATATAAATAAATAAATAAATAAGGAATTTGCAAATCGTGTATTTTGTGCACTCACTGAGACTTTTTTTTTCTCAATGATTGCACTCATAGTTACTTTACAGAGAGACATTCATTTTTATTCTTGAGTGGAATTTTCTTGAAATCAGAAGGTGGTGTGCCCACTCTTCTCTCTCTCCTTCCCATTCTCTGTTTCTCTAGGAGAAAAGAACTAAAGGTAAACAGACACACAAGCTGCTATCTTTTTATTGCACTAACAAGTATCATTTGTTCACCTTTACAGTATTTCTATGCACTCAAGTGGACTAACATGGCCACCACACTACTTTATTGAAGAAAATGATTTGTGAGGCCCAGAAGCAGACTTTGCATAGATATTTTCAAAAAGAATTGTATCTTTAATGACACTGGGTAAAGGAAATGAGGGGCTCTCCCCAAGGAATGGAAGAACATCAAAGCTTAAATGATCTTCCCACTCAGGCACATTTCTTTTTTGTACCAACCGGATGTATAGGAAGGGACATGTTTTGTCAATAAAGTTAATCCCAGAATTATTGATGACAGACTGCATTTACCCAACTCCAATCCTTGAGGGCACCAAACCAGTCAGGTTTTTGGGATATCTCTAATGAAAATGCATGAGATGAATTTGAATACAAGGGGGCAGTGCATGCAAATATATATCATGCATATTCATTAGGGATATCCCAAAAACCTGACTGGTTTGGTGCCCTCCAGGACTGGAGTTGGAGACCCCTGTTATAGACTAACCAATTTATTGAGTCATGAACTTTTGAGGACAAGAGTTCACTTTGATATGGATTCTTATCCTTGATAGGTCATACCTCAATAAATTGGTTAGTGTAAAAGGTGCCACCTGTTTCTGTCATTTTTGCTACTCCTGACTAACACTGCTACCGTCTCAGAATTTTCAACATGTTGAGACAAAAGAGAGTCTTGTGAAGGGCTCCATTGGAACTGGTGAGGGTGGGACAACAGTAACGACATGGACAAATGGAGGGCAGCAAGGTAATCATTTGCACAGGGCACCAAAAAGGGCAGCAAGTTGGCTAGAGCCAGCCCTCATGGAGACATGATAGCTTTTCCTATAAGATGCTTGTCTCCTAAACCAAAGGTCACTGGTTTGAGGCCACTCTGCTTGTCATGAAAGGGAAGGGAACAGAATTTTAGATTTATTAATGTTGTGATATGACATGTTTTTAATATTGTGATATGAAATGACATAGGAAATGTTATTTAGCATGTCATTTCAAATGAATGCACATCCCTAATATTTAGTGGCAGTTCCTAACCAGATACTGCTGTGGAGTATCCCACTGACATTTAAGTTCCATGGCTGACCGCTGTGGTATCTGAATATCATCTCTAAATTGCAAAAAAAAAAAATGTTTTGGAACTTTGAGGTAGATGCCCTTTTATAAAGTTACTCCATTATGCTCTGATGGGTGAGAAGTGTTTCTGTACTTTTCACTCCATGAACTTCATTGTTATTTTAAAGTACTTGCACTTTGAAAAATATCCCAGAAGAAAAATATCCACTCTTATGTACGATATACTTTTTCTGAGCTGAAATACATGGATACTTCTGAAAATTCAAAAGTATGCATGCAATTTCATATTCAATTTATTTATTAATGCTTGAAAAAAAGAACAGGAAAAGAAGAAAACATTGCATTATATTATATAATTTAAGTCCACATTGCCATAAGATACAAGAAGCAAAGCTAAATAAAATGAAAACAAATGATGTGGGTCATTTTAAAAGCCTTAGGGGCATGTTTACTAAAAACCGCTATTTTGCGCGGCACAAAATAGCGCACTAAAAGCAGCACTTAAGTGCTCTTAAGCGCCCCGCAAACGTGCGTTGAACCCCCGCACACGTGCGCGTCACACTAACGAGCCCCGCAGAAGTACGGGCCCGTAAATGTCCGATAGAGGCGTGGAAAGGCCTACGGAGGGCGGAGGAAGGCCCCGGAGGGGCGGAGAGACGGGGTTAATGGGCGGGGAAGGGGAGGGGAGAGGCCCCTCGCACAGTTGCGGGGCCGAATTTCCATTGCAAAAATAGCGCGAGTGAAACACTCACGGTAGAGGGGATTTAAAGGGAAGAGAAACCATTTACGTCAGCAATGTACAGCAAAACCGGGGAAACCTGCAAAACGTGAGCAGTGTGATACATGTGCACAGCACAAAAGTGCAATTAAAAATAGAAAATGACCACCACAAAAATATTAAAAATAGTAATTCAGTTGGGGAACAGTTATAGTGATGGGAAAAACTAAAAAACACACCCAGGAAAGCTCCAAAAAAAATGATTTATGGAAAGGTGTACGGAGCGGAGACTCGTCCAAAAAACATTTCCCTTTTTCTGGAGCTGTCCTGGGAGTGTTTTCCATGTTTGCCCATTAATATCACTGTAGCCCAGCTTGGTTATATTTTATACCCCTTTTCCTGTGGTCATCTGTGGGCTTTACTTGCATGTTTGTCACCAGACAGGGTGAAGGAGCCCACAGTAGAAATGCACACAGCAGGCTTTGCGACTCCATCCTGCCATGTTACTATCTCCAGGGACTGCACTATCCCATGGCCACAGTGTGGTGCAGCGGACAGAGCCAGTACCTCTAGGACCAGAGGGTCAGAGGTTCAAATCCCAGCTGGGGCACCTTCCAGCCCTGGCCATATATTTTACCCACCACTGAACAACGATAGCACACACACCCCTGTCTTGCAGGGAACATAGGCATGGGGAGATCACCCATATTTTACCCAACACCACACACACACCACAAAAATGGGCAATACCTACAGCCAAGTCGCCCAAATGCAGTCCCGTACTGACACATTGCAATCAGGTCATCTGCTTTCTCTGAGAGAAGCTCATGCCAGCATGTTGGCGGACGAGTACATGTGGTGCAGGGGGCAGTGGCCGCTAGCCACGGAAGACAGAGGCCTTGCCATGTGCAGGCTGGCACAGTCCACAGCAACAGACAGGCCCTGCCGGATCCACAGTCATGGACTATCCAGGGAATTCAGCCAATCTGTGGCTACACGGTGGTGCAGTGCACACTGACAGTGCATGCAAGAACAGAAAGTCACAGGTTCAAAGACCAGCTGGGGCTACCACCAATCCTGCCCACATATTTTCCCCACAAATAAACAGTGACAGTAAGGACACACCTTTCGTGACTCGGACATATGCAATGTTAATACGTCTATCTTTTACCCCACTGAGCACAGACACCATGAACAGGGGCAGAACCTACAGCAGAATCCCCCAAATGCAGTCCTGGTGGGCCACACACCAGTCAGGTTCCATGCTGCCACTCATACAAATGCCTGTGCTGTATATCTATGCACCACCCCCACGGCATGTAGATGTAGCTCATGCATATTCATGAGGGACAGCAGGAAGACCCGAACAGTGTGATGCAAAACTGGACCGGATTTGGGAAGCGCTGCCGTAAATCTACAATTGGCCGGGTATTGGGAGAGTAAGTGGGGATTGAGGATGGAGTGGTAAAATTTGTGTGGATGAAATAGGAATGAGGAAAGAGCAAAAGGAGAAAGATTAGTATGTTAAAGCAGATGTAGAGAGAGAGAATGGGAAAAAAAAACTAGAAGAGAGAAGAAAGAACAAATGGACAACAGACGATGGACAGTTAGCAGAAAACACGAAGAAACCAGAAGAAAGTGGCTGGAGCAATTGCAACTGAAAAAAAATGCACAAAAGGTAGAAAGATATCTCTTTATTTTGAATTTATTAACTGGAATATGAAACCTCTGGGAAATGTGCATCATTCCCGTCTGTGCTTTGTTGGTACAAGAGGAAATTAATTTATAGTTTTATTTCTACAGTGTTGTTGTACATTCCAAGTTTGGCTTTTGGGGTTCCCAGTTTAATTATTCCCTTCCTGTTTCTAAATTGTGATTCCTTGTTTGGTGATGGTCTATATTCTGCATGTGTAACTGAGCTGAGGTATTCTGTTTATGTAATTCCTGTTTGACATTGCCACTTGTTCTCTTTCCCCAGTATTCTCTGAAATGTATTGGTTTAATATTTGCAGTGTTGCCTTTTGATAGGTAGGGTTTGGTGCTTTGTGAGTCCTGGTAATGCTGTCAGGATACGGTGGGTTTGCTATGGGTTCTAAATGGGCAGCGTTTGTAGTAGTTCCTAATGTGCCTGGCGGTTGGCACTGGATTATAGTAATGTAGAAATCTTTTAGTCTTTCTTTATCCATACACTCATTAAGAGACATGTTTACTAAAAGTTAGTGTATGGTAACATTATGCAAATATTTATGCAAATAAGGCCACTTATGCAAATGAGGCCCTGCACGGAGTCTCCGCACATGGCCCTGCACCCCCCTTGGGCCGCCCCTGCTGGGGGTGCATCTTTGGATATCCAGGCCTAAAGTCTGTCTGATATTGTGTTATGGATGTGTGTGGAGCTGCTTGGACTGCCCTGTAGGGTGTCTGTTCCACAGCAGGACTGTGGTTTGATGGTCCACTCTGCTTCCATGGTAGGATGGGGATCTGTTGGTGGGAGGCCCTGTTTGCCACCCTTGGGGAGGGGGGGGGGGAGAGAAAGTACCTTGACCACCTGGGGGTCCACACTAACTGAGACAGACAGAGATATCCAAGATGTTTCTGCAGCACCTTCCTATCTCACAGGTTAGTACTGTTTTGGAGCTCTGTCATGGCCTCATTCAGCCATGGCTGGTGTTGTGGACCTGGTCCTGGGCGCCACATCACACCCTCAGGGTGAGTACAGTACCCGCACAATGTGATGGTGTGTAGCTACTCTTTGCTGGTAGTCCACCCGCTCAGGACCCCCTACCAGGCCGAGGTGCTGTGTGGGTGCACACGGACAATTCCCCCTACCAGGCCGGGTAGCTGTTGGGGTGCATTCCCCATCTTGTGTGCATCTGTGGACAGCTGATTTGCATGTGCAGTGCATCATGGGTACGGGTGGCCTAACCCTATCTTGTTTACAACAGCAGACTGTCTGTGAGGTGACGTGCAGGCTCTCTGCAGCCAGCCAGGGGCTTGCTGACAACTATAGGGCTGTAGCCCAATGGTTACGTCACTACCTTTGCAGCCAGAGGTCATGGGTTCAAGCCCATCGTGGGGTTCTGTGATAGGGTTGTCCAGAGCATTATCTTTGTTTACTGTACATATTTTTATGACAGCAAACACACCCTTGGCATACTGTACCCATAAGGTGCCTCTGAGGGTGCTCTTTAGGGCGCCCTATAGGCGACCTTATGGGTGCCATCCATATTGGGTGCACTATACATTGTCCTGTGTCGCAACATACATGGTGCCCTATAGGGGACATTCTAGGGTGCCTTGGCGGACAGTGCACTGTAACATGTGCCTTACGGGCATCCATATGTTAATACACTGTGAGAGCGGGTTTACTAGTAGTGGGAAATAAAATAAACCTTGAAGGCCTCCTACAGCACTCCTCACCATAATACATACTGCCCCAGCCAGCCTTGTTTACTGGGCACTGTGAGGGGTTGAACCGCTGACACCTGCACCATTGGTCAGTGTCTTCACCATTGTGCTGTGGCTCTGTTCCTGTGTTTGAGCAGCAGCGCGCAGCCTTGTAGCCATCGGCGCACCGTCTTGTGGCGCACAAAAGTAACAGCGCGCTGCCTTCTGCCGCGTAACATTAACAGCTTGCCGCCTTATGCCGCCCAACATGGGCATGCCTCCTAAAATAATGCCTCAGCCAGCTGTCTTCAATGGACACTGTGGGGAATTGAATCCATGATGCCTGCACGAGTGGTCAGTGTCTTAACCATTGTGTTATGGCTCCATTCCTGTTATTTGCACATCAGCACGCCACTTATCCCTCCCACTATTGGGTTGCCCCCTCACACATCAGCGCGCCGCCTTCTGCCCACCGACTCGCCGCCTTCTGTTGCCCGATTTTATCAGCGTGCCGCCCTCTGCCGCCCAACCTTAACAGCGCGCCGCCATCTGCCGCCCACAATGAACAGTGCGCCGCCTCATTCCGTATAAAAAAAGAGTGCGCCGCCTTCTGCCGCCCATAAGCAGTATGCCTCCTACACCACTTTTGCCCATAAAAGTTGATGCCTCAGCTGGTCTTTTTTGTTGAGTGCAATAGGGGTTTGAACCCCTGGCCCCTGCACCATAGGTCAGTGTCTTCACTGTTGTACTATGGCTCTGTTGTTTGGTTATGCAGCAGCGCCCTGCTTAGCCTTTCCACGCGATAATGTGGGCCCTGCACATTAGTGCGACGCACACACGTACGGTCTGGTTTTTTCCTTTTTTCTGCCTGGCCCGCCCACTCCTTATATGGCACCAGCACACTAACGGGAACCCGCACATCAACGGTGTTTAGTAAACATGCCCCTAAGTTGTGATTTGGATGTCCAAATCACTGAGGTGTCTCCAGAATCCAGGCAACTGCTTGTTTTGGCTATGAAACATCCAGAGGATATAGAGAAGATGGCATTCCACCAACCCTGGTACACTCCACAATCACAACAATAAGCAGCAGTGAGATTTGAACCCTGGCTTTTGTTGTGTTAGTCTACTACTCTAACCATTAGGCTAATCCTAGATGTCCCCCCAACCTACAATATTATTCTGGAGATGTCTATGTAGATGCCTGAATTTGGACGCGTCTTCTTTTTTTCCAGACATTCTGGTTTGGACATCCAAGCTTGCACTTGGATGTCATCCGTAAAATGTGTCTTCATGTGTCAGACACTTATCAGAAATAAATATTAATAGAAGCTTGATAATATTGGCATTCACACCACCACCATGTCATTCCCAACTCAGACAGCATAAATAAAATCCACTCAGTGCAGGTGCATAACAAACACTGACCACAGCTTTAATCTGTATAACCAAAACAATTGACAATAACTTATCAGTAATCATAACAACTTCCCCAAATGTCTAGCTAGATGGTGTTGCCCTAGTCCAGCTCTAGCCTTCATGTTTCAGTATCTTCTCCCCCCCCCCCACCCCACTCCCCCAGCCTGTGGTGATGCCAGGCTGAGGCTTAATTCCAACTGCAGGAGCCTTATTGTGACTGGCCTCACGTATGGTGGTGACACCCATGATGTGGGCGTCACCACCATGTGTCCTCCAACCTGCCCTTCAGGGCTAAAAATAACCTTGGGGAGGAAACCAACCTTTAAACCCCCACCATGAGCAGAGACTTCAAATTGCATGTCTCTGCCCCCTCCCCCCCCACCAAAGCTGCAGCCTGAATCGCCTTATTGCCCCCATCCAAAACATCCTATATAGAACTGAGGAAGATGTCCTGACAAATATCTGACAATCATCAGGGTGAAAAAGACCCGAACAATCTGTGGAAATAAAGTCATGAGCCAAAACAAGGCCCTTCATTAAAAGTATGAATTTGGAGACTTCAACGTTCAACCACCTCCGCAAATGTTCTACAGCCTGTGGGTGAATAGCATCATACCACAGCCTCCGAGGAATGATCTGTGACCACATCAGTGTCGCAGATGGGAAATAATGAATCAGGAAAAAATTCTGCTTAATTTGTCAGATAAGGTCCACTCTTTTTATCTCACAAAGGTCATTCCCAACAAAATGAACAAAAATATATTGAGGTGCATTGTATTGACAAGACTCTAATAACAGTGGGATCTGTTGAGGCCAACACATCCCACACAGGTCCATCCACTACCAACTGAACTCCATCCTCAACCTTGCCAACATTCAACCCCCATTTGGACTCAACTACTCTCTTCCGAGCCCAGAAAACAAAAAGAATGCCCACACATCCAAACCAGGAACTCCCGTTTCAGCTGACCTGCAGAGAAAACTGAAAGAAGGAATAGTAAGTTGGGAAGAGAAAAGCTTGCACCTCTCACCGCACATATTTCTTATAGCTATTGGACCTCCAACAGCCCAGTCGCTGAGTCTCCTACCCCAAGAGGCCCTGCGCAGCAGCCAGGGTAGCAGTCCCAATGTGGAATGAATGCATCCCGAACTGCTCCAGCTGAAGCCCATCACTGCTAAACCCTGCTTCAAAATAGCATAAAACTGAAATCAAATCAGTGGATCCAATCACATGTGGCACAACCAGAAAATACCACCCAGAGGACGAGAAAGCAAAAAAAACGTGGGCACATTGGTCAAGAGCAAGATATAAGCCCAGGTACTGTCTGGAACCAGATCCAGGCACCATGATCTTCCTTATCCATTTTACCATGACAAATATGCAAATGCACCTTGTCCTCAAATAAGACCACATCATCAGTCAACAGTCCCCGTTCTCCGACAGAGGACTTGGAATTTGCCACAAGCTCCCCCACTCGAAACGCTGCAAAGAAAGCAAAGGAAAAAGCCATTTGAAATAAATCCACCTCAAAGGAGTAGCACACACCCTAGGCAAGGCTAGGAAAAAGGCTGCCAGATTGTCAGGCCGAATAGGTTAACGCAAAGGCCGCACTGAAGAGAGTAACCGAGTTCTCGTAAATCCGTTCACCAACTTCCGAACTACAAAGGAATCTGTAGGATCTGGAAGCCCTTGGACTTTAGACAAAAAAGATACACTTGCCAGTACCCGTGAAAGTGAATGGGGCAACATACGATATTTAAAGGTCAGCTCCAAGAACCGGAAGACATCTTCTTGCTCAATCCATTGCCCCGGTGACAAGACCCCAGGCAACACGAGGTTCAAAAAACTACCCCAACCAGCTGCATAAGACCTCCAGGTATTTGTGGCTAATGCCGACCTCAGCAATCTTGCAAGTGACTGAGAAGGACATCTCAAAAACGCTGCAGGATCTTGGAAGAGGCGTCATCCACTGCTGGATCCAAAGCTTGAAACCAAGCCCAATGGAAACAAGATAAAGCATCAGCAATTGAATTATCCACCCTTGGCACATGCTTTGCTATCAACTACACATTCAGCTGCAAATGCTGAAGCATCGGCTGGCACAACAACCCCACAACTAGCGAGGAACTGGAAGACTGCTGGTTAACAACATGCACCACAGCCATATTATCAGAGCGCCAGAGCAAACGCCTGTCGTGCAGGCACTCACCCCAAAGCAACAAAGCCAACCATATTGGAAAGAGCTCCAAAAAGGCAATTTTCTGGCACCAACCCCTACCTCTCCAAGCATCAGACCAAGATTTGGCACACCAAGCCCTGCCAAAATATATCCCAAAGCCAACTCTCCCAGAAGCATCGGTATAGAGCAGGGGTGGGGAACCCTGGTCCTGGAGAGCCGCAGACCAGTCAGGTTTTCGGGATATCCCTAATGAATATGCATGAGATATATATGCATTAGAGATATCCTGCCAACCTGACTGGTTTGTGGCCCTCCAGGGCTGGATTTGGAGACCCATGCCTTACACCTCTGTCATTTAAGATTGTGAGTGGGCAAGGTGCAGATGTCCAAGACATCAAAAAGGTTAGATAGAATGTGTCACATTCCTCCTCACTTCTCACCACCACCAAAATATTGTCTATTAGACAACTTTTTGGTGGTGGTGAGAATTGAGGAGGAATGTGACACATTCTATATACCCTTTCGATGTCTAGGACATCTGCACCTTGCCCACTCACAATCTTAAATGACAGAGGTGTAAGGCAGGGGTCTCCAAATCCAGCCCTGGAGGGCCACAAACCAGTCAGGTTGGAAGGATATCTCTAATGCATATATATTCATGCATATTCATTAGGGATATCCCGAAAACCTGACTGGTCTGCGGCTCTCCAGGACCAGGGTTCCCCACCCCTGGTATAGAGCTTGAGGTCATAGTTAGAAACCATTTGCTTTTGCCACAAACAAACTCTGCTGAAGTCCCTTAAGAACTCCAAGCAAATGCCAAAATCCACCTGTGCTCCACTGCTTAATCAAATAAAGCAATGCTTTTTCTGCACTCCTTTCATTAAGGAAGCAAGCCACTGTGAACACCCTACCCATGGGATCATACGGCATGCAAAACTGAAATGTCCCAATAGCTCCTGAACCTCCCACAGTGTTTGCTTTAAACGTGACAAGACCTGCTGAATAAGAGCCTCCAACTTCACCACTTTTGCTTGTGGCAAATGGGACTCTGTGCAAATAGAATCCAACTTGATGCCAAGAAAAATGAGAGAGGTAGAAGGATCCTCAGTTTTCTCAGCCACTAAGGGCACATCAAAGACCGATTCCAAATGCTGGAAGACCCCCAACAACCAGGCATACTCCTCCGATCTCACCGGGCCAACCACTAAAATGAAGCAGCTGCCAGACTAAAAGCCCAATGAAGAAAGGAAGAAAAAGCCTCAAAGTAGGCACATGCCACCGAGCATCCCATGGGCCTACACATAATATCCCCCATGGAATTCAAATCCCAGCAAATAGAAGGAACTAGGATGAATAGGGAGCAACTGGAAAGCCAACTCCACATCCATCTTTGCCATCAATGTACACTGCCTGGTCTAAAGTGTCCACCCTTGAGCTACTCCTCTCCCCGAGTGAGACATCAAAAGGCTGGATGCCTCCCCCACACACATAGAACACTGATGTTTAAAACAACATACCGGCTGATCACAACAGCTGATACTGAATTGAAAACAGGCAATGTCCACTGCAGAGTTTCAAAACCCCACGGAATTAGGCAACGCCCACCCATTACCCAAAAATCCTGAAAACCCACCCCTCCCTGATCCTGCATTACTATTAACCCCAGAAGACTACCTTCCCCAAGAAACTCTCACACTAGTCCCTGGCAGACCCATGGCACACGCCTTACCAAAATTAAACCTGGAGGAAGTAATTTCCGCTAGCCAAATATCCACATCCTGAAACCCCCAGGCATCAGATTTGTCCTTAGCCAGACACTTCCGAAATTGCTCATTATAATTTAAGCAAGACCAATCCCTGTAAATCCTATGAGCCTGCAAAATCACATCGAAATAAGGCAGCAAACCAGGGTAAAGGGCCAGCTTAACTCCACCCAGGATAGACGAAAAGACATGAAACACCAATAACCAATTGTTAATTGTCCGAGGAATCTTGCAACACCCTTTTTTGCCTTCCTTCTTACACTTCTCTCCCTTTTTCTTATCACTAACCTCCTGATCATGAGCTAACAGTGAACAAATATCAATGTACCTACCCCGCAACACTTTCGCCCTCAGCTTCTGTAAAACATGGTAATCTAGTGGGGCAATTGTATTCAGCGTATGTTCACTCAATGTCAACCCTGGGTTCGTAATAGAATCAAGTGCCACCGGAGCCACCAAACCCTGCCCGGATACAGTTGAATTATTCAAACCTTGCACCCCGTCATCCAAATCTGAATCAATCGAAGACTATGGGGTATGTTTACTAAACTGCGCTAATGTTAAGGTACCGGGCACAAATGTGCCCCGCACAGGTGCACGGCGCACTAAAGTGCACGTGCATGTGCGCGGCGCGCTAATGTGCGATAAAGGCGTGGAAAGGCTCCTGGAGGGCGGAGGAAGGCTCCCCAGGGGCGGAGAGAAGGGGTAAATGGGTGGAGAGTGGGAGGGGAGAGGCTCCCCGCACACTAGTGGGGCTGAAATTCAAGGCAAAAAATACCGCGAGTGAAAACCTCGCGGTAAAGCTGATTTAAAGGGAAGAGAAACCATTTCTGTTAGCAATGTACAGCAAAACCAGGGAAACCTACAAAACAGTGATAAGTGTGATTCATGTGCACGGAACAAAAGTGCAAATAAACATTGCAAATGACCCCAACAAAATAAAATAAAATTATAATCAAGCTGGGCAATAGTGATAGTAATGGAAAACAGCAAAAAACACTCCCAAGAAAGCCGCAAAAAATAAATATGAATTTTAGAAGGGTCTACGCTCCGTCCCCATACAAGGTGAATGATCCCACCGTGAAATAGCACTGATCAGGGTTTCCCTCTCCATTGGACAGGTTACCTATGGCATGCACATGTTCCACAACAGCAGGGCGGGCAATCGGAATGGGCAACTGGACAGATGCTGGGAAAGGGGATACAGAGGGCTGCAGGCGGCACATGCTGTGGTGCAGCTGGGGCACAGTGCGGACTAGGCAGATGCCTAGATGGCACTTATGAATGCTGAAACTGAACAGCAGCCAGACAGCAACTGATGAGGGCCCAACATGGGCACGAGAGTGTTTAGCACAGTGTCACAGGGGATAGTACCCAGCAGGTACCCCCAAGGGCACAGAACATTGGCAGGCGGTGATTGGGGGACGTGCGGACAGATATGCAGGCACCCCTACCCCAGAACCCGCACCATAGGCAGCCGCCTACCCGCACACAGGATGGCCTGAGACTGCGTACCACCAGCACCACCAGCAGAAGGGCATATCAGCAGGGTGGCACAGGGGTACTGGAGGTGGAGGGGGCAGTGGCAGCTGCCCAGAGAAGACCATGGCCTATCCCTGTGTAGGCAGGTACAATGTACTGCAACAGACAGGCCCTGCTGGACAGTCATGGTATCATCAGGGAATGCACTGTCTCTGTGGCAACACAGTGGTGCAGTGCACACAACCAGCATATTTGGAGACAGAAGGACACAGGTTCAAGCCCCAGCTGGGGCTCCTGCCAGTCCAGTCCCCATATTTTACCCACAACTAAATTGTGATAGTAAAGACAAACCTTTATTGCAGAGAACATAAGCATGGCTCAAACACCTCTATTGTACCCTACAGAGCATAGACACCAGAAACATGCACATTACCTAGAGCAGATTCCCCCAAATGCAGTCCTGGAGGGCCACAAATCCTTCAGGGTTTATACTGTCTCCAATCTAAGGATGGAGCGGTACTTGTGGTGGAGGTGGCAGCAGCTGGTGGCCACAGCAGACCATGGCCTAGCCCTGTCCAGGTGGGTGCGGTGCACTGCAACAAACAGGCCCTGTCGGATGTACAGTCATGGACTCCCCAGGGAATGCAGCATATCTGTGGCAACACAGTGGTGCAGTGCACACAGACAGTGTGTGCAAGAGCAGAAGGTCACAGGTTCAAAGCCCAGCTGGGGCTACTGCCAATCCAGTCCACATATTTTTCCCACAACTAAACCGTGATAGTAAGGACAAACCTTTATTGCAGAGAACATACGCATGGTTAATACACCTATATTTTACCCCACCGAGCACAGACACCATGAACAGGCACATTACCTAGAGCAGAGTCTCCCAAATGCAGTCCTGGAGGGCCAAACACCATTCAGGTTCCATGCTGCCTCTAATAAAGATGCCTGTGCTGCATATCTATGCACCACCCCCATGGTATGCAGATGTATCTCATGCATATTCATGAGGGACAGCATGAAAACCCGAACAGTGTTTGGCACACCAGGACTGGAGTTGGGAACCTCTGCCGTAAAGCAGCAGCCAACAGGGGCAGACACACCCACACCCACACCCACAGGCCCCATTAGCCAATGCCTCCTGGAGAGGCAGGACATTGGGCCCTGCGTGCATCTCCCAATACTAGCACTTGCATACCTTAGCAATGCCACCCTACACCTGGGTATATGGTACACAGCTATCAAACGTTTGCTATGATTACTGGCAGATAGCAATTCCTACGTTAAGCACAGTTTGCTGATTGAGCTCCATCATAACAATCTTTCTGATGTCTGTGGTGTGTGCTTCAGGTCTGGTCTCTGACAGTGTTTTCCACTCTGGGGAGTGACCCCCAACAGTATTGCGTACCATATCCATGCCTGCACTGTGCCCAGGACTGGTGTGGTGGCCAGGGCTGCTAGACTCCTTTATGGTAGCACAATGCTGGCATAGGTGTGGGAGTGTGTGTCTGTCTATCCAGTGTGTGGTGGCTGCAAACACCCTCCACAGCCCACACTGCCAGCACTGTTGCCAGTATTGGCCTGCCAATGTGCATAATGAGGAGCAAGGTACCATGGGTATAGCCCGGACAGGGTGGCCTGGCCAGGATGCATCTGCACAGGGCATAGGGCAATGGCTGGGACATTGTAGTGCCCGGCCACCACCTACACAGGCAGGGTGGCCATAGCATGTCCTGCTGGGAGATCACTCTCACCCTGACTGTGCAATGACCATGGCATGGCTAGGCACCCCCATAGTGCTATGTAGTATTTTTTTCATGTGATATTTATGGGTTTCCTTTTGGGTCCCAGTCATTGACTTATCTGCTTGTTGTGTATGCTGACATCCCAGTTCTGGGTGCATGCATTTCCACCAGGAACATGCACTATGGACTAGCTAGCAAACTGTTTGCAGCTGGTATGTGTCTTGATGGAGTGCCGTGCAGCGCCTGAAGGCTTGCTGCAGGAGAATGTCAGATAGTGGTGGGGTGCAGCTTAGCATGTCCAGGCCTAATGTCTGTCTGCTATTGTGTTATGGATGTGTACGGAGCTGCATTGACTGCCCTGTAGGTGTCTGTTCCCCAGCAGGACTGGGGGTGATGGTCCCCTCTACTGCCACCATTGCAGAGAGGTAGAATGTGGATCTGTTGATGGGAAACCCTGTTTACCACTCTCAGCCCTGGAGGAGGAGGGTGGTGGTACATAATTCTCCTAGGGGTCCATAGGGGCTACACCTGACTGAGACATACAGATATATCCAAGGTGTGTCTGCAGAAACTACCTATCTCACACATTTAGCACTGCTGGGGACCTGCAGCATGGCCTATTTCTGCTACGGAAGGTGCTGTGGACCTGGTGCTGGGCGCCCCACCGCACACTCAGGGTGAGCACAGTACCCGCACAATGTGACGGTGTGTAGCTACTCTGTGCCAGTAACACACATGGTCAGTTCCCCCTACCAGGCCGAGGTGCTGTGGGGGTGCATACCCCATCTTGTGTTCATCTGTAGACAGCTGATTTGCATGTGCAGTGCATCATGGGTATGGGTGGGCTAACCTTATCCTGGTGACCACAGCAGACTGTCTGTGTGGTGACATGCAGTCCCTCTGCAGCCAGCCAGGGGCTTGCTAGCAGCTGAAGCCCACTGGTTACTCACTGCCTGTGGAGCCAGAGGTCATGGGTTCAAACCCACAGTGGGGTTGTTTGATAGGGCTGCCCAAAGCATTATCTCTTTTTAATTTACATTATTGCTGCCAGCAAAAACACCCTCAGCGTACTGTACCCATAAGGTGCCTCAGAGGGCGCTTTATAGGGTGCCCTATAGGGCACCTTATGGTTACCGTCCATATAAGGTGCACTATACGTTATCCTGTGGAGCGACTTATAGGGTGCCCTATAGGGGGCATTATAGGGTGCCCTGGCGGACAGTGCACTTTATAATGTGCCCTCTGGGGTACCTTATGAGGCGCCTTATGCAGCACCTTATGTTACAATACTTTGAGGGTGTGTTTGCTGGCAGCACTAATTAAAATAAAAATAAAATGCCTCCTAAAGCAATATCACCTATAACAGGTAATGCCTCAGCCAGCTTTCTTCATTAGGCACAGTGGGGGTTTGAACCCATGACTCCTGCATCATTGGTCAGTGTCTTAACCATTGTGCTACACTGCTGCTTCATTTTTGTGTGTCAGCGCATCTACTTATGATTTTCATTCGTTACACTGCACAGTGCTGCCATCAAAAACAGTGCTGTGACCTTGTGGTGCCTCATACAGCACCCTATAAAGCGCCCTATAAGCAACATTCTAGGGTGCCTTGGCGGACAGTGCACTTTAAAATGTGCCCTCTGGGGTACCTTATGGAGCGCCTTATGTTACAGTGCTTTCAGAGTGCGTTTGCTTGTAGCAGTAATTAAAAATAAAATGAATGCCTCAGACTGCAATATTACCTATAACAGGTAATGCCTCAGCCAGCCTTCTTCATTGGGCACAGTGGGGGGATTGAACCCAGGATCCCTGCACTATCGGTCAGTGTATTAACCATTGTACTATCTTAACATCAGTCACTATTTTATCAATCTTCTGAGATCATACAGTAATTTGCTCATACTCTTGCAATCAAGATTCAAACTTTACAAAATCACATTGAAGTTCCAATTTAGTAATGAGATTTTCAAGTCTATCAAATATTTTTAAAATCAAATTCACAGAATTTCCAATAATATTCAGATTGTTATAAAATTCCAATGTTACTATAACAGTCTTAGAGATAGCATAATCTAAAAACTTTGGGGCTTGTTTACAAAGCCGCGGTAGCGGTTTGCGTTCGTAATCGGAGCCGCGGCCCCATTGATTTCAATGGGGCCGCGGCTGCGATCGCGATCGCGAACCACTACCGCGGCTTTGTAAACAAGCCCCTTTGTCTCAGAGTTAATTGCAGGAGAGGTTTTGTTGCCTTCTTGACTAAAATGTTCATGCTGCAGTGAATGCAATTGTAAAAGCCACATATTAGAAGAAAGAAGTTTAGCATGAGAAGAAGAATCTGAGATGGAGTCTTCTGACCTAGACTCCCAAGCCATCAGTCCTCCTGAGCAGGAGCAGCCAACTTCTGGGACCACAAAATTTCTTGCTGCCAAAGTAATGCCCGTGGACTCAGTCCAGTTTCAGATTCAGTTAAAGAGTCAATAACATCATCCATTTCATTAACTGTAACCAACAATTCCTCAACTGAAAGTTCATCAGGGAAACACTCTGCAAAGGCATCTCTTCAAGCACCGGCGCTCAAGGAAAGCCCTTGAATACGCTCTGGGCTGGGGGCTGGTGTCTTGGCAGTCAACTTGGTTGAAGAGCCCTTAGCAATTGCAAAATCAATATCAACCCAAGAAACTTCCTTCTTAGCAAGGTAAGAAGTATTGCTAACTGATGCACATCTCCAGTAGTTGAAAATGGTAAGTCTTTTGTATTTTGCCATAACAACTGCAGAAGTTATGAGACGTTCTGCCAGACACTAGAACACAGATGCTGTCTTGGATCTCTGGGACTTGTATGCATGGGATTTCATACCTCACTTTTAGGAAAGCATTCTTCTACTGTGAGTAAATGTACACAAAAAATAGCACAGCATGCAGATTTTAGCCACATACGAGGTGCGACAAAAAAGAAATGAGACTGTGGCAGCCACGCCCATGACTCAATGCCAATTGGCTAACCATTTATGTCACTGTGTTGTGCAACATCTCGCCACTATTCTAATATAATATTTTTCATCTTTCTCACTCTGTTTTTCTTTTTCAGGTCTTTTTGAAGCACACTGCTCCATCGCTTTGTCATACAACTGGAGTTGGCAAAAATATGGAGCAAAGAATCAACTTGAAATTTCTGGTTAAGTTGGAGAAGGGTCCAACTGAGTGTCTCCAATTTCTCCAAAAGGCTTATAGAGAAGATGCAATGTCAAGGCCGTGAGTCTTTGAGTGGAACAAATGCTTCAAGACTGGCCACGAGGTGGAGGATAACCCCAAGTCAGGACGGCCTTCCACAACAAAGACGGCTGAGAACATTGACAGAGTGAACCAGCTGGTGAGGAGTGATCACAGCTTAACGATGCGGATGATAGCTGAGGAGCTCAGCCTGAACAGGGAGTCAATGCGGCCCATCTTGGTGCAGGAGCTGGGGATGCAAAAGGTGTGCACCAAGATGGTGCCCAAGCTTTTATCGGACAACCAGAAGGAGCACCGGTCCAATGTTTGTTGAGACTTGCTAGAGAAGATCGGAGAAGATCCAGAGGTTGTTGGCTGAGTCATCACAGGAAATGAGACTTGGGTCTTCCAGTATGACCCTGAAAGCAAGAGACAGAACCTGCAGTGGAAGACTCAACTGTCACCCAGACCCAGGAAGGCACGCATGTCCAAATCAATGATCAAGGTCATGCTGATCGCATTCTTCAACCAGAAGGGACTCGTCCATCATGAGTTTGTGCCTGAGGGTCAGACAGTCAACAAGCACTTCTACCAGCAGGTCCTCAATCTCCTTCATGATCAAGTTTGGTGCAGCAGGCTGGCTCTGTGGAGAGACAAGTCGTAGCTGCTCCACCACAACAATGCACCAGCACACACCGCGCTCAGTGTGAGGCAGTTCTTGGCCAACAAACAAATCACAGCTCTCGACCACCCTCCTTACTCCCCAGATCTCACACCGTGCAACTTCTGGCTCTTCCCCAGGCTGAAGACTGTGATCAAAGGAACTCATTTCACCTCTGTAGAAGAGATCAAGGCCACTGTGATGAGGGAGCTGAGGGACCTCAAGGAGGAGGACTTTACCGAGTGCTTCCGTACTTAGCAGAAGCAAATGCAGAAGTACATTAACTCTGGGGGTGGGGGATTACTTTGAAGGGGACAATGCATAATTTCTCTGTAGATTTTGTAATAAAACATTTATGGGACAGTCTTGTTTCTCTTTTGTCACACCTCGTATATGGAGGGGGGCTGGGAATTTTATAAAGTCAATTTCTATGGATAATGCACTGCTTTTCCTATGGAAATGGCTTTGAAAATTGTCCTTTACAGGCTAAATATTTCTTAACATTCAGCACATGCAAAGTTTCACGGATATTAGAACTGGAATCTTGACACAAGTTAAAAAACTTTATACATCTGCTTCTGGGACTGACTCAAATGACTCTGCTTTTTCTGCAACCTAGTACCTGCACTACCCCAAATAATTAACCCTGGGATTACCGAGATTTTTTGCACACACTGAATACCGTTGGGGTCATAAATGACCCCACAACGAATTTTAATTGTTAACAATGAAAATTTTAAACTAAACAGACAAAATATTATTCCGAATTAATTATTTATTATATGAAGGTTAAATGTTTTGAAATTTAATGCTTTATCATAAAATTACATGAAGAAGAGTTGCCATGAAAGCAGTTTTTGCATGCACTTGATGAACACAGTAAAGTACTACAGTCATTTGCATGAGACACAGACAATTTCTGAATGTTCTTTGCAAATATTGCGCATGCAGGAGGTGCAAACTATGTAGCTTTTCTTGTCTTTTTCTCTGGAACAGCAGTGACACCTTGCCCTTTTCTTTGGGATCCCAACATTGCAAACAGCATCAGTGGCTTCTTCAATGCTGGAAGAAGTCTCGCTGCAATTACTCTGAAGCAGCTGCTTTCCTAATTCCAAGAGGAATAGATGACATCTGTGCTTTGACTTGGACTGCCATTCTGGATTTAGTGACATCCAAACAATGAAGGCATTCAAAGCACTGATGTCCAACATGTTGTAGAAGATTGTCACTGGCCAGCGTCTTGTCATTCGTTTTGTGGTATACATGTGCAACATTTGATCTGCCGTATCTACTCCACCTTTACTAGAATTATAGTCCAAGTTCATGCGTGTTTTTTTTGTCTGGACGTGTGTTATCTACTTCTTCTTGAACATGCAAACTGCTCAGAAGAACAACCACTTTTCCTTTCTTCTGGCGATAGGAAACCAGAGTGGCGTCATCGCGAAAGGCAAACAGTGAAGTGAATACCTCTCGGCCCTTAGCTGTTACAAATTCTGGAGGTAATTCTTTTCTGTTCTTTCGAATTGTCCCCAAAAGTGTCATTTGTTTTTCTAGCAATTTCCGTGACAGGGATAAACTGCAGAAGAAATTGTCAACAGTAACATTTCAGCCAGATCGCGTCAATCCTTCAGTGAGTTGCAGCACAACCCTTTCACCCTGATTCTGTTCCCTGTTTTGTCTGAGTTCCCTTCCTGTATATACTTGAAGACGCAGAACATGACATTGCACTGTCACACAACATCCATAGCTTTATGCCATATTTCCCAGGTTTGCTGGGAATATATTGTCTGAACGGAACACGGCCACGAAATGTAAGCAGTTGCTCATCCACGGTAACATTTTCACCAGAAACAAAGGCGTCACTTAGAGTTGCTTCCCAGGTATCAAAAACGTGTCTGATTGGACAAGCTCATCCACGCCTCATTGTTCACGTCTGTTGGTTGCATCATCCAATCTGAGAGCACAAGAAATTTGCTGAAAACAGTTACGGGCCATATTTTTGCCGAAAACAGAACGACCATCTTCAAGGTTCCACAACTGAACTATGGATTCATTTTGTGACTTGTACACGCCTGAGAGGATCAAAAGTCTAAGAAAACGTTGAAATTCTCCGTCTGTCAAATCTTTCCAGGTGTCATCATAAATGTGTCTTCCTTGTTTGCTCATCCACATCATTTTTATTTTATTTATTTATTTGTGCGTTTTTTTATACCGCCCCTTCCAGAGATCAGAAGCGGTTTACAGAGAACATGTCAAACCATTAACATTAAACTTACATGTAACATTGACAGTGGAAAATTAACAGTGGAAAAATTATTTACATAGGAACCTAACATAATTATAAACAAATTAACTATCATGATTTCATTCAATAAGTTCTTCCTCATGAACAAGTGGAATGCTGTGAGAGGGCCATCAACATTTTGTACAGCATACCTTGTAGGACCTTGTTGTACGGGCATGACATTAGCTCTGGCGTATCTTCCAGCAGCTTGCTTTATAGGTTTCCTTTTCCATGATATGGGAGGAGTGGCCTAGTGGTTAGGACAAGGTACTTCAGGCCGGAGGGCCGGGGGTTCAAGTCCCACCTGGGGACAGCAATCTCAGGCCGGAGTGACTGGGATTTCTAGTCCTATAGGTACTCCTTGTGGTCTTGGGCAAGCCACTTAACCCTCCATTGCCCATGTTCCCTGTAAGTATTAGCGTATGTGTGTCATATCCCCTTGTGTTAAATGTATCTCCCAACTGACCACTTTGACCCAGTGAAAAGCGGGATATAAATACAGCTAAATAAATGATGTGGCATCCTTAGATGCATAGGCTTCAATGGCAACATCTGTGCTTATAGTTGATGACCTCTTAGCTCCTCTACGACCACAACTAAGGGGCTTGTTTACAAAGCCACGGTAGCGGTTCGCGGTCGTTATCGGAGCCGTAGCCCCATTGAAATCAATGGGGTCGTGGCTCCGATAACGATCGCGAACCGCTGCCGCAGCTTTGTAAACAAGCCCCTAAGATTCCTCACAGATGATACTGACACCGAGGATTCCTGCCTTCTTCCCCGTCCAGCACAGCCTCGACATTTGCCTCGACCTGTAACTTGACTCTTTGCTGCAGGCGATGTTACTGGCTCAACATCAGTCTCACATTCACTTGGCGATCAACTGCTGTCGCCATCTGAATCATGACTGTCATCATCAGATTTATCGCCCGAACTTGGCTGATATGCTTCTTCGCTTGCTGAAAATGCTGCATCATCAGACGACTCAGAGCCGTCACTGTCAGCATCTCGTTGCAATATTTCTCTTACTTGGGCAGCTGAATACTTTCGTTTTGACATCATAAACAATAACCTAAAATAAATAAAGATAAAGTTGAATAAAACGCAAAGCAGTTTTACTATAGATGTACAATAATTGTGATGAACGAGCTGAAAGCCTTTAGATTTCATCAGAAATGATGAGAGAACGTATGATATCAATTACAGAAAATGTGTAATTTTCATAAAATAAGAGTACAAAAAATAAATGATACATAATTAATGATAAATACCTTTGTCAGATCAAAAAATTCACAAAACTGCAAATTGTATCACGATCCAAACTGGACGTAAGCAACTGGAATAAAAAATGACTGCACTGGTACTCTGTGCTGCAATTCATCACTAGCGTCACCTAGCGGATGAAAATTATTCCTCTCATGGCGCAATATAAAGAGAATATTGACATGTGAAAAGTCATAAAAAGATTGCATTCTTGAACAACTAGTTTCCAAGATATGCGTTGAGAAACTTGCAATGGGGTCACTTTTGACCCCATCGGTACTCCCAGGGTTAAATTGTAATCACTTCAGGGGGTGCAGATAACATTTATTTATAATCCATTTCACAAGTGACAATTTTATCTTGCAATGTGTTTTGTGAGTACAATAAATAACTTGTTATTCACACCCCCCATAGGTATCATAACACTTAATAATAATAATACCAAAAACAAACCTGTTAAATTTAAGTGCTTTCACTATTGAATGGAAATATAGAAGAGTATTAGGATCTAAGATCAAGATATTTGTAACCAATTGACATGAAATGGCTTTACACCAGTACCCCAGTGCACACATCTTCAGGTGCTGGGGCATCAGCCATCAGTCAGTAGCAATAGGCCTTATCGTCAGATGGAAGTTTCCAGAACACCCAACTACTCTTCTTTTAGGGATGTGCATCATGAGCATGCAGTTTGTTTGAGCACCTAAAAATTTTAAAAGTGTGCACAAATTGATTGAATGCATGTATACCTAAAAATGAACACACCTACAATAAACTTGTAGCCTAAAATAGTTCTAGCATGAATACACCAGGCACCAAGAGAATAACTATATTAAATGAACATGAAATAGTGACAGAAATTCAGAAACATTTCAGTTTAAACAAACAAACTGAACTTTTGACACCCTTACTTTTTATCATTAAGAGTTGGAATACGACTGACCACTGAGGCTAATTCAAAGTGATCTGGCCATTCTACCCAGTTCCTCTCAGTTACAAGTGAAACTATGGGGTATGTTTACTAAACTGCGGTAATGTGATTCGCGTTAGGATCCGCGGTAGAGGCAGAAATCCCAAATAAGGACGTGGGTGGTACATCGTTACCGATAACGCACGTTATAAGGCACCTTACATTAATGAGCGTTACATGGCACGTTACCGCGCGTTAATCTTAAGAAGGCACGCAGAGATGTGAAAACAGATACAAGGCTCTAGCACAATGGTTACTACACTGACTGCTGGTACAGGGATCATGGGTTTGATTCCCAGTGTGCCTAATGCATAAGGCTGGTTGAAGCATCACCCTTCATGTTTAAGTAGTGATTGTTGAGGCATTTTAATTAGTGCTGCCAGCAAACAGACCCTCACGGTGGCGTAACCTAATGTGCCTCATAAGGCACCCCATAGGGCACATTATAAAGTGCACTGTCCACCAAGGCACCCTATAATGTCCCTTATAAGGCGCTTGATAGGGTGAATTATAAGGCGCCCTATAGGATGCCTTAAGGTTACAGTACTCTGAGGGTGTTTTTGCTGGCAGCACTAATGTACATTAAAAATAGACAATGCCTCAGACAGCCCTATCAAATAACCCCACCATGGGTTTGAACCCATGACTTCTGATTTCACAGGCAGTGAAGTAACCAGTGGGCTACAGATCTATAGCTGCTGAGAAGCCCCTGGCTGGCTACAAGAGGACTGCACGGCACCACACAAACATTCTGCTGTGGTTACCAGTATAGGGTCAACCCACCCGTACCCAGGATGCACAGCACATGCAAATCAGCAGTCTACAGATGATCACAAGATGGAGTATGCACCCCACAGCACCGCAGCCTGGTAGGGGGTGCCGACGGTGTGTGTTAGTGGCACAGAGTAACTACAGACCGTCACAGTGTGCGGGTCCTGTGCTCACCCTGGGGGTGAGGTGGGGTGCCCAGCACCATTTTCACAGCACCTGGCTTTGCTGAGATAGGCTACGCTTCAGGTCCCCATCAGTGCCAATGTGTGATAGGTAGTCCTTGCAAACACTCCTAGGATATGCCTGTGTCCATCTGTATTTCACAACTAGCCCTTGTGGACTATGATGCACCCAGAAAAGTGCATACCCTGTGTGGGTGCCATGGTCACATGATTTAAGTAAAGGGGGTGTTTGGACCCACAGGCGGATTACGTACCACCACCCAACCCACCCTCTGGGGCTCAGGGTGGGGGACAGGATCTCCCACCAACAGATCCACATTCTACCCCCCTGCAATGGTGGTAGTAGAGGGGACCATCACCCCAGTCCTGCTGGGGATCAGACACCCTACAAGGCAGGCAATGCAGAGCTGTACACATCCATAAAGCAATAGCAGACAGACAGTAGGCCTGGAAATGCACAGCTGCCCCCACCACTATCTGACATTCTCCAGCCACTGCACCCTGCAAGGTGTTCCAGCAAGACACATACTAGCTGCAGACAGTCTGCTAGCTAGTCCATAGTGTATGTTCCTGGAGGAGATGCATGTACCCAGAACTAGGATGTCAGCATACACAACAAGCAGATAAGTCAGTGATTGGGCCCCAAAAGAGAACCCATAAATATCACATAACAAAAATATTATACAGCACTATGGGGGAACCTAGCCATGCCGTGGTCACTGCTCAGTCAGGGTGAGAGTGACCTCCCAGCAGGACATGCTGTGGCCACCCTGTCTGTGCAGGTGGTGGCCGGGCACTACAATGTCCGAGCCATTGCCCTATGCTATGTACAGATGGATCCAGGCCAGGCCATCCTATCCTGGTTATTCCCACAGTACCTTGCTCCTCATTATGCACATTGGCAGGCCAATACTGGCAACAGTACTAGCAGTGTGGGCTGTGGAGGGTGTTTGCAGCCACCACACACTGGATGGACAGACACACACTCCCCACACCTATGCCAGCATTGTGCAACTATAGAGGTGTTTGGCAGCCCTGGCCACCACACCAGTCCTGGGTAGAGTGCAGGCATGGCTATAGTAAGCAATACTGTTGGGGTCACTCCCCAGGGTGGTAAACACTGTCAGACACCAGACATGAAGTACACTCCACAGACATCAGAAAGTTTGCTATGATGCAGCTCAATCAGCAAATTGTGCTTAACTTAGGAATTGCTATCTGCCAGTAATCATAGCAACCTTTTGATAGATGTGTACCGTATACCCAGGTTTAGGGTGGTATTGCTAAGGTATGCAAGTGCTAGTATTGGGAGATGCACGCAGGGCCCAACATCCTGCCTCTCCAGGAGGCATTGGATAATGGAGCCTGTGGGTGCGGGTGTGTCTGCCCCTGTTGGCAGCTGCTTTAGGGCAGAGGTTCCCAACTCCAGTCCTGGTGGGCCAAACACTGTTCGGGTTTTCATGCTGTCCCTAATGAATATGCAAGAGATACATCTGCATACCATAGGGGCGGCGCATAGAAATGCAGCACAGACATCTTTATTAGAGGCAGCATGGAACCTGGATGCTGTTTGGCCCTCCAGGACTGCATTTGGGAGACTCTGCTCTAGGTAATGCGCATGTTTATGGTGTCTGTGCTCTGTAGGGTAAAATGTAGGTGTTTTGGGCATGTTTACGTCATTTGCAATAAAGGTTCTGTCTGTATTAGCACGTTTTAGTAGTGGGTAAAATATGGGGACTGGGTTGGCAGGAACCACAGCTGGTACTTGAACCTGTGACTTTTTGCTTCTGAATACACTGGTTTTGTGCACTGCACCACTGTGATGTCACAGAGTCAGTGTGTTCCCTGGTGATACCATGACTGTCAGACAGGGCCTGTCTGTTGCAGTGCATGGCACCCACCTACACAGGGCTAGGCCACGGTCTGCTCTGGGCAGCTGCCACTGCCCCCTCCACCACCAGTACCCCTCTGCCACCATGCTGACATGCCCTTCTGCTGGTGGTGCTGGTGGTGTGCATTCTCAAGCCATCCAGTGTGCAGGTAGGTGGCTGCCTATGGTGCGGGTTCTGGGGTTGGGGCGCCTGCATAGGTGTCCACGCTTCCCCCCAGCACCGCCTGCCAATGTTCCGTGCCCTTGGGGGTAGCTGCTGGGTGCTATCCCCTGTGACACTGTGAGAAACACAGTCGTGTCCATGTTGGGCCTTCAGCAGGTGCTGTCTGGCTGCTCTGCTGTTTCAGCATTCGTATGGGCCAACTAGGCATCACCCTAGTCCGCACTGTGGTCCAGCTGCACCACAGCATGTGCCGCCTGCGGCCCTCTGTATCCCCTTTTCTGGCATCTGTCCAGTTGCCATTCCGACATGCCCACCCTGCTGTTGTGGGACATGTGCACACCATAGGACACCTGTCCAATAACAAGGGAAAGCCCTGATCAGCGCTATTTCACTGTGGGCTCATTCACCTTGTATGGGGACGGAGCATAGACCCTTCCATGATTAATATCTTTTTTTGGAGCTTTCTTGGGGGGGGGGGGTTGATGTTTCCCATTAATATCACTATTGGCCAGCTTGGTTATGGTTTTTTTTCCAGTTCGTTGAGGTCATTTTCAATGTTTATGTGCCCTTTTGTTCTCTGCACATGTATCACACCTATCACTTTTTGTAGGTTTCCCTGCCTATGCTGTACATTGCTGACACTGAAATGGTTTCTCTCCCCTGCAAATCTGCATCTAACGGCAGGTTTTCAATCGCGTTAGGATTCAGCTCTTCAGATCAGCGCGTTAGTGTGAATGGAGCCTCTCCCCGCCCACACTCCGCCCATTGACCCCTTCTTTCCGCCCTCTCTCCACCTTCTGTGGTGTTTTACCGCACCGCGGAACGTCTACGATCGTTAACACATCATAATGCGCGTTAACGTTACTTAACGATCGTTAACGTTACATAACACACGTTATGTAATGTTACCGCAGTTTAGTAAACATACCCCTATGTGTGGCATGAATATCAGTCAGAAACCTCAGTATCACCATTTCATTCCATATTGACCTACAGCTCAACCAACACCGGAAAGAATAAAAGAAGATACCATGTTGATGTTGGTGAATAGCTGTTGACTGCCTGGGAGAAGCTTGGAAAGTTATACAGACCTATTTTCAATTGGCTGGCTTAACATGCATATTTCCTAATGCAGTTAAGTTAGTCCAACGAAATTCAATTTGGGGCAACGACCAGTAGTATTGATGATTGTTTGCAGTGACAGCAAATAGTTGCAGTGTTGGTGAAAAGAATTGTCGCTTGCTCCCTTCACACATACAGTTTTAATACTGTGACAATTAGTTTCTCATACAAATACTGAGTTTAAACATCTGATGTTTTTTCTTCCCTTAGTTTTAACATACTACGAAAGGGTCTTGTCAGAGGGATTGTCATTAACAGGTTGTGAAAAGTTTTTATCTTTTTTCCCTCTTGTACATGTCTCATCCCTTAATTTCAATTTTATTGTTAAGCTTGAGTTCAAGTTTATTTATTGATGTTCAATAGTGTATGCACACATTAGTTCATTTATTTCAGATTTATTGTTTTATCTATTTATTATTTAATGTTTTACATATTATATTTATTGACTAACATTTGTTCATGGATTTGCATGCTTTAATATTATTTTAACATTGTTTTACTTTATTTACAGTTTGTTTTTATATATCAAATGATTTTTTACGTATGAGATATTTTATGTAGTTATTCATTTATTTTATGTTTAAATTTATGGTTTTAGCACACCAAAGAACCCGTGAAGAAGACATAGCCGAAACACAGCCATGTTGGGTTTGGCTGTCGGTTATCCCTGGTGGGACTTGTCCATATCACCCCTGCTGACGATTGACCTAAATAAAGTGTTCTTTATTTACCACATATAGACTTGAAGGTATGTTTACTAAATGGCGCTAACGTCGCAGCTGCGATGTTATCGCGCGATAATTGTGCTTTATCATGCAATAATGGTGCTTTACCTTGCAAGAACATCACGTATTGCGTGATAATATCTGCGGCGGTGTTAAGGTGCGCAGAGGGTGGAGTAAGGCTTCCCAGAGGGTGGAGTAAAGCTCCCCAGGGGTGGAGAGAAGGGGTCAATGGGTGGAGAGTGGGCGGGGAGTGGATCCATGCACACTAACTCCTTCTCCACAGCTTTGCCGTCCTCGACTACGTTCAGTACTGTGTCTATCATGCACACAGGCCCAGGTACCTGTCACACACACCCTGTACCTACCCTGTCACGTGCTGCTGTTTCATCACCCCACAGTTGCCTGTGGTAGGGCACGCATGCTCTCAGGTCATGGGTCCCCACCAATCCTCTCCATGGGCCGCATGTGCTTGGGCGTGCCCTTTACGTGTGCTGCATATCTTCTACTACTACTACTACTTCTAAACATTTATAAAGTGCTACCAGGCACACACAGTGCTGTAAAAGTGAAAACACAAAAAACAGTCCCTGCTCAAAGGAGTTTACAATCTAAAAAGACAAAGCAACAAAAGGTGTAGAAAAAAGTTAGGAACAAGGGCAAAGAGACAAGAGTAGGAGAGACAGGACAAAGGAAAGAGGTAGGAAAAAGTGTGAGAGGAAGACAGAAAGGTGAAATAAAAGGAGGGAAGGAAGGAGAACAGCAAACTCATGAGCCAAAGGCAGAGGCGAAAAGATGAGCTGTTAACTTGAGTTTGAAGAGGGGCAAAGAAGATGCCTGACATGTAGACAAAGGGCGTTTATTCCAACCTAAGGAGCAGCAAGGTGAAAAGTGCTGACCTACCTGCCTGTGGATGGGCAGTGTCCAGCACTTCTGGCAGTCCACGCAGGTAGATGGGGCCAAGACGGTCTGCGAGCTCCTGCTCCAGGGGTGTGAGGGTTGGGGCAAAGGGGGCACCCCCACCGGTGCCCATGGCATGTTGCCTCTCCGCCACCATGTGTGCTCGGACACCATGCTTAATGTCATTGAATCTCTTTCTCAGGCTGTCCAGGTCCCTGGTTGGTCCCCCTGCCTGGGCTATGGCCTGGGCACCTCCTCCCACACATGTATACGTGTGGCACCTCATACTGCTCCAACACACTGGCCAGCAGGATGTGGTTTTCTTGCTGACTGAATCTCACAGCCCTCCTCCTTTACTCAACTGGCACCAGTATACGCCTTTGTTTGGCGCTGGGTGGCCCCTGGGTGGGCTGCGACACACCCGAAGGGCCTACAGCCACCACCACAGGCCCAACACTCCCTGCCGGCTCTGGGTCCTGCTGAACAGGTGCCCCCCTCCTCCCCTCCTGCCATGTCCTGTCGTTCCATTTCCCTGCCCTCTGTGCCCTCTTCCTCCCTGTCATACATCCCTGACCCTTGGCTCCTCTGCTCCATCTCCCACCTGCTCCTCGCCTCCCCTCCTCTCCCTGCCGCCTGCTCCTCAACCCAGCTCCTGTCTCTCTCTCCTGCTCCTTGTCTCCCCTCCTCTCTCTCTCGCCTGCTTTGCAACACACCTCTCCACACCAAGCCTGCCTCTGACACTCTCCACCACCACTCACCAATCCAGCCATTCTCCACATTAAACCTGCCTCTGACACTCTCCTTGCTTTACCAACAACAAACAGCACACGCCTTGTCTCCCTCGCCTACACAAACCCCTCAACATGTACCAGGTGTGCATGTGTATTTATGTTTTTTTACGCTGCGCGTGTTGTTGCATGTGCAGTGGTGCGAGAGCATCAGCTGCGCGCATTGCACATGTGCCGTGGAGACACAGAAGGTGCATGTGTGGGACACAATGTTGCACATGCGCTGTGCGTGAGCATGAGACATGCGCATGTGCTGCGTGCCATTACACGCATGCGCCAAGCCTCACGCTCATGCACAGCGCATGTGTAACATGGTGTCCCACACATGCACCTTCTGCGTCTCTGCGGCGCATGCACAACACGCACAGCCGATGCGCTCACACCACTGCGCATGCGCAATGCAGGCAGTGTAAAAAAAACACATAAATACACATGCACACCTGGTACATGCTGATGGGTTTGTGTAGGCGAGGGAGACAAGGGGTGCACTGTTGGTTGTTGGTGAAGCAAGGAGAGTGTCAGAGGCAGGTTTCATGTGGAGAGTGGCTGGATTGGTGAGTGGTGGTGGAGAGTGTCAGAGGCAGGCTTGGTGTGGAGAGGTGTGTTGCAAAGCAGGCGAGAGAGAGAGGAGGGGAGACAAGGAGCAGGAGAGAGAGACAGGAGCTGGGTTGAGGAGCAGGCGGCAGGGAGAGGAGGGGAGGCGAGGAGCAGGTGGGAGATGGAGCAGAGGAGCCAAGGGTCAGGGATGTATGTGTGCCTAGGTTGGTGTGTGGTGGGGGGAGGTGACTGGCAGGGTTGGTGAGGGGTGGGGGCGGTGTGTGGCTAGGTTAGTGAGGTGAGTGTCTGAGTTTGAGTGAGTTAGAGGAGTTGAGGGGGGAGGGGTTTATGGCGGGCTTTGTGGTTGCTGCATGTGCAGTGGGAGGTGAGCAGGGGCTGCGGTTGCCTGACGGAGGATATGGTGCCCATGGGGCTGAGGCACAGGGCATGGGTTTAGTCCTGCTACAACACAGACCTGCAGCTGTGGGGGCAGGCCAGGCAGGGGCTGTGCCAGCATGGCACAGGAGGCATGCAGAGTTGCAGGCTCGCCAGCCTCGCCTCTACAGGCCCAGGGCCCAACTCCAGGGCATGCGTGAGGACCAGGTCATCTCCCTCTACCGCCTGAGCATGGGGGCTATTAGGGAGATCTATGAGGATCTACGATCTGACCTCGGACCCCTGACTGGTCGGTCACATGCCATACCGGGTTTGGTCAAGCTCCTTGGTGCATTACATTTCTTTGCCTCTGGCTGTTTCCAGTCATCTGTGGCTGCAGTGGGTGGCATGAGCCACCCCACCTTCTCACGCTGTCTCCACCAGGTACTGCGTGCCATGATCAGCTGGGTGGGGAATTACATTGCCATTCCCAACACTAGGCAACAGTTGGGGGATCCTAAACCAGGCATTTGAGGCGTTTGCTGGGATACCACACGTGATGGGAGCTATTGATTGCACACATGTTGCCCTGGTCCCGCCCAGAGACAGGGAGATAGTGTTCCACAACCACAAACACTACCATTCCCTGAATGTTCGGGTTGTATGTGATGCAAATATACATGTTCTGAATGTGGTCCCTAGGGTTGCAGGGTCCACCTATGACTCCTATATCCTGCATCACTTGGCACTATTCAGACAATTTGAGGCAGGCCAGTATGAGGGCTGTATACTGCTGGGTGTGTATTTCTCATCTCTGACATGTGCATGTTGATCCTCTGACTAACCGTATGTGCAGATGTCTGTCTTTGAGGTGTATCCCTAGTTGTGTGTGTGTCTCATCTGTCTGTGTGTGATCTAATGTTGGGGGGGGGGGGAGTGCCCTACAGCTCTACCTTGCTACGGTGCTGTGTGTTCATGGTAGAATAGACGCTAGCATTTGTGTCATGGTTACAGATTATGTTGATTGCAATCCTTACACCTACCCCTTGTTTTGTGTGTCATAACTTCACACGCTGATGCTTAGTTGTGGTGTCCCATCATGTGATGTCATATGTTTGTGTCAGGATGTTTTGTGCATTTGGTTTGCACGTACATACTTGTATCCATTTGGGTGGACATGAGCCCCTGCTTTAACGTTCCACATTTCTTCCTGCAGGTGATTCAGGATATGGGTGTCGCTCCTGGTTGCTGACCCCTGTGCATCAACCACGGACACGTGCAGAGAGAAGTTACAATGAGGCCCATGCCTCCAGCCGCTCCATCATAGAGCGCACCTTTGGCGTTTTAAAGAGTCGCTTCAGGTGTCTGGATAGGACAGGCGGGGCCTTGCAATACAAAGCACAGACTGTGGCAGAGATCATTATAGCCTGTTGCATCCTGCACAACATTGCTATCAGGCACCATATCCCTGTCCAAATTAATGAGGATCTGGAGGATGATCCTATGTGCCCTCCTGTACATGGCTGTGGTGACACACGTGAGGGCACAGCAGTCAGGTGGCAGGTGATTGAGGAGGTCTTCTCATGTAAGTACTGCATATGTTGCCACATACATTTGTTTAGCTATGTGTGTACTACTACTACTAGAGAACATTTGTATCCAAATAGCCGTAAGCTGCAACACTGCACTGACATATCACAGACACTGCCTGGCCATCCGAGCTTGCAATCTAGTCATGACTGAAACACAGAAGATGTGAGCAGGGCACAACAGTGGGTGGAGGTGGATTATGTGTGTCAGGATTAATAGGCTTGGGGGAGGTGGTAAGCTGTTACACCTGATTTGTGGCTGATTGGGAACGGGGCTGCTGTACAGCCACAGGTAGTTAGTTTGAGGCTTTGGGTGCAGCAAGGTGAAAGGCGTATAGTCTGGGGTCAAGAGTAGGAGAGCAGCCCATAGATGGGACCAGTTGCCTAGACATGTGTGCTTCACATTTTGGGTTATGAGTTGATTGATTGGTTTGTATGCTCTGATGAGCAGGGATTGTGTGTTACTTGTTTCTGTATAGTGCTACATATGACAAGTAGCACTATATACATGCTCAGTAGTAGTTGTATTAGTGATAGTTGAGAACAGTAAGGGAAGTTACTGTAACACCACAGTGTGCCTGCATGTATAGGTCAGCAGGAGAGCCTTGACATGGATGCGGAGACGGATAGGGAACCTGTGAGGTGTCCTGACAGGGTGAGTATTATTGCCATTATGTGTGTGGCTGTAGATTGGCCATGCAGTGCAGTGTTGCATATTTCAAGGCAGACAGAGATGATTCAAAGGCAGATCAGCAAGGTGTAGGTTACAGTAGGCAAGCCAGGAGGGGGTGCATTAGGGTTTTAGTTGTTTGTTCAGGGAGGGCTAGGGAAATATAGCTGATGTCATCTAGAAAGAAACCACAAGCCTCAGCTACAAGCTGGGTATGTGTGTAGAGGAGGAGAGTGGAGTCCAAGACAACACCTACATTGAGGACCCTGAAGAAAGGAAGGTATGGCCACACACACACAGACGCTCTGATGGGAGGGGAGGGTTTAGGTGCACATATGGGATATCCATGCTTTGCCATTGTCAATTTCACACAGGGGGATGCATGCAGCCATCAATGTCAGGTGGCAAGCAGACATCGGGGTGTGTTTTGGCAGACATAGCTCAGGCGTGGAGAAATATATTTGCAACTCATCAGAACACAGCTGATAATGTAAGTCAAGGGATGAGATAGTCATACCAAACAGGGACATGGTAGTGAGGAGACGGTTCTGTTCAACAGTTTTGAAGGCAGCAGAGAGGTGAGGAAGGGGACGGACAGAGTACAGGCCCTTGTATTTTGCCACACACACTTCAGTGATAAGTTTAGCATGAAGCGGGTCTGTACAGTGTGATGGGGAACAGTCAGTCTGTAAAGGATCTTGGGGAGTCTGCGAGCTGAGGACGTGAAGGTGCAGTGTGTGTTGCACAGCTCCAACATAACATTTGTATGTTTCTCTTGTGTTCCTCAATCCACAGGACATACTTGGTTACCCTCCTGGTGCTGTGGTGCAGTGGCAGCTGACTGTACGTCATCGAACACGCAGTAGTCTGGGGTTGGTGGACCTATAGCTACTTTGTCTCTGACGACAATCAGGGGGGGGGGCACATGTCTGCAGTGAGCTGTCATATTGTACATATGTTGTTCACCTCTTTATCCTGCACCCCCATACCCCATATGTTGTTGTTGGCACACATACCCACATGTGTTCCTGGCCAGTTTGTCTTCTCCAACACTGTCTCTGGGACACGTCCAACAGAGCTGCATGTGTCTACAGGTCCTAGGTGTTTGAGTGGTGGGCTATATGTACACTCTTCCTTAACATTGTAGCATCAGCCAACAGCAGTATATCATTGCATTTGACCAGCCTTTATCTCCACTAATCTCCAATTGTGCACATACAACCGTATGCTACTGCTGGCACGCTCACCTTAGCATACTGTGTGGGTGTGTGTTTTTGGGTTGGCTGTGTGATGATACAGCGTGCAGGCATTTTGCATTATCATGTGGTGTGAGGGGTCTGTACACCTGTGGAGTGGTGGTGACTGTGCTATCTTTACCTAGGAGTGGAGGAGTGGCCTAGTGGTTGGGGCAAAGTACTTCAGGCTGGAAGGTTGGGGGTTCAAATCCCACTAGAGGACAGCAAACCTGGGCCAGAAGGACTGAGGTTTCTAGTCCCACAGGTGCTCCTTGAGGTCTTGGGCAAGCCACTTAACCCTCCATTGCCCATGTTCCCTGTGAGTATTAGTGTATGTGTCTCATATCCCCTCATGTTAAATATGTCCCCCAATTGTGTTGTGACCACTTTGATTGAAGGATAAGGTGGTATACAAAACTGTCTAAATAAATACCTTACTGCTGTTTACCTTGTGACCATGTGTTTTGAGCTGACCTATCTCTTGTGTGCTGACAGACCACTGCGCAATAGCATTTATGTATCACAGATATCACCATAATGTAGACATACATCAACAGTGGCTGGACATGGGGACATGGTGATTCTACACATTTCAATGACATCTTCTCCCTTCACTGTGACGTGTTGTGGCCTTTGAGAGCCTCAGGGGATCCCGAACAGACACTTGCTGCAAACACATGGTAGGTTGCACCTTTGATCTTTTGGGAATGACATCAGCCTTTACATGTTAATGATTTACTGTTTGTTTCATGGACCTTTCATGTTGAGTCTCTGTATACCAACGCTGATGCACATGGGGTGGAGCTGTGAAACACCTGTGTAACATGGGCATAGAAATGACCATATCCATGTGACACCCTCGTCTGCGGTTCCAATTCCACATGTCCACAACATGCACTGTGTTCTGTGTTGTGATAATGTTATGTTTGCCTGTGTGACATTTCATTACGTACATATTGATGTTTGACTCTCTGCAATTTGGGCTGATGTTGCAAGCAGCATACTGATACATTGTTTATCCTCTTCTGACACAGGGCAGAGAACACACACAGCACATCTACTACAGTGCATCCGGTGTCACCATCACCCACCTGTTGGAGGACACAACAACATCATGGAATTATCCCTTGGAAATGGTGCCATAGGATGTTTGACCTCTGCGAGTGGAACACATGCCTAGGATGGACATTATTGTTGGACTGCTACTTTGAGCATGACAGGCCTATCCAAAACACCATTGCTGACATGCTCTGGCTGGTTGTTGTGTTCATCGCAGGAGACACAAATGACCTTTCCAGTACTGTGACATATTGAGATGTCACACTTGCCTATGCCTGCCCAGGGTTTCAAGGACAGTGTTTCAGACACCATTTGTACTGTGGACACTGTGTACTGGTCCCTACGTGTGCAGCAAAGGGGGAATAATGGAGAGGTCCTCTTGTCCATGTCTGCCTACCCTCCACTTGGACATGACACAGTATTTGCCACCACACCACTTTACTGCACACCAACATCACCAACACCAAGGGTGTTACAGTGCATGTGTGGCATCACTGTATCATGTTTCAACGTACATGGTGCATGTGCATGTGACTATGTTGGTGCAACACAGCATGTGGCAATATGGCTTCTGTGTGGGTTGCTGTAACTTGTTTGACCTTTCTTTCACTCTCTATATACAGATTATTATGTTTGTTTACTGTACCAATGTGACGCTCTACATTGATTTACAAACCTAGCATTGCATGTCTGCACAGTCCTATTTATCCCCTGAGGTTCCGGCACTCACATTGCCCCATTATATTTGGAGTGTGGCAGTGTGGGTGTCCATTTTCTTCCTTCATTTGTGCATTCCATGTACCGTGATATATGTGGAAACACAAAGGAGCAAGATACGAAGATGTGGATGTTTGTAGAGCCTTTAATGATGAAGGTCAGAGACCCCGACGTGTTTCGGCGTGGGACGCCTTCCTCAGGGGGTACAAAGCTTAAAAACAGGGGAATAATACATAATGTTAAATTAAAAATATAAATAATTAATGAAATTAATAATATAACAAACAATACATGGAAAACGTTAATAAACAATTAGATTAATACCATAAATACATTAAAAAATAAATAAATAAATCGTTACAATTACCAAAGTGATTGCCCTTATAACTGTGTAAACTGATATAGAGCAGTATACATTAGCTATAAGCCCTTTAAAATAGTTATGGGGATCACATAAATATACAATAAAAACTCTGAAAAATTACTAGGGAGACGCAGGACATGAGGATTGAAACCAAGAATCAGGCAGACCACCAGGTTAAATAATTGGTATATGTGATAAACATGTGTTAAAAATAAAAATAAAAATATAAATAATAATAATGATGATAATAGTAATAATAAATGTATAAAAGGGATGATGCTGTGTTAAAAGGTCAAAATGATAATAAAACAACTGAACATGTAAAAATTGGTAAGATGGTAAAATACATATATTAAATTGAGTCTATAGCAAATAGATATTAAACCACAAATTGCTGCTGTTTGAGCATAAAAATACATGCAAATATAGAAATATGAAGATAATAAAACAAAATAGTATGATAATAATGATAATAGATTATCCTCTGAATGCTCAATGGGATAGTTTTCTATCTATTTATTATTATTATTATTATGATTATCATTATTTTTATTTATTTTTTATTTCATTTTTATTTTTTTCATTTTCATTTTTACTATTATCATTATTATATTACTATTTTGTTTTATTATCTTCATATTTCTATATTTGCATGTATTTTTATGCTCAAACAGCAGCAATTTGTGGTTTAATATCTATTTGCTATAGACTCAATTTAATATATGTATTTTACCATCTTACCAATTTTTACATGTTCAGTTGTTTTATTATCATTTTGACCTTTTAACACAGCATCATCCCTTTTATACATTTATTATTACTATTATCATCATTATTATTATTTATATTTTTATTTTTATTTTTAACACATGTTTATCACATATACCAATTATTTAACCTGGTGGTCTGCCTGATTCTTGGTTTCAATCCTCATGTCCTGCGTCTCCCTAGTAATTTTTCAGAGTTTTTATTGTATATTTATGTGATCCCCATAACTATTTTAAAGGGCTTATAGCTAATGTATACTGCTCTATATCAGTTTACACAGTTATAAGGGCAATCACTTTGGTAATTGTAACGATTTATTTATTTATTTTTTAATGTATTTATGGTATTAATCTAATTGTTTATTAACGTTTTCCATGTATTGTTTGTTATATTATTAATTTCATTAATTATTTATATTTTTAATTTAACATTATGTATTATTCCCCTGTTTTTAAGCTTTGTACCCCCTGAGGAAGGCGTCCCACGCCGAAACGCGTCGGGGTCTCTGACCTTCATCATTAAAGGCTCTACAAACATCCACATCTTCGTATCTTGCTCCTTTGTGTTTCCTAGCTGGTAGTGCAAGACACTCTGCTCCTTTTTGTGTTTTTACCGTGATATATGTGTACAGACACTGTATCCACACCAACCAGTGCAGGGGACCTTCTGCATAGTGTTATCTCTGCATGTTTCTGCGGTTTGTTTCATTTGAATTCTCTGTGTTCATGTGCCTCTGCTACCTGTTAGCATATCATCATTTTGCATTTGACGATTGTTTTGGGTTATTTTGGTGCTGCTTTGATTCCTATATCAGGCATTATGTGACAGCTGTAACATATATTTCGATATCTGTGTTTACACTTTCTTTTAACAACATATGCTGTTTCATTTTTGTGCCTCCTGTGCTGGCAGACAGATCTATTTTTATAAACAGATCATGAATGATGTGTGTCCGGCCCCCATCATGCACCGCCTACTGTCTACATGCACACATATGTAACTAACGCATTTGGGGCGTGCAGCAGCATGTGGGGGGTGGGGAGCTAATGCATACTGCACACCATGCACCTAATGTACATTATCTCTCCTGCCCACCATCTGTTGATGGGCCAGTGACTTTTCTGTAACATGTGGGTTGTTGCCCTGCAAAATGTGTTTTCGATTTTTCCCCTGTTATCCAATCACCTTGATATTATGAAAGGCGGTATCTACGCTATCTGTGATGATTAACCAAAATAAAAATATGTGTTTGACGTACATTTGTCTCTGCTGCTGCTTGACCACACTGACACACGTATTTAGTGATTTCCTGGTCATGTACATGGCTCACCTATGCTCACATCCTTGTACGGTACCAGCTGTCTATCTGCCAGCTGTCTGCCACATCACTGGGTGTTACATGTTCCCATAAACACATTCCCTTTGAGGTAATATCTTCGCATTGTGTTCGCTGTGGTTGTTTGGGGTAGTGGCTATGGACATGTGCTGGAACATAGTAGGTTGCAGGTTTGATTCCCCCATGGGGTTTTATTATTTTATTGTGTTGTGCTAACCTGACCATGTGCTGCCTGCAGGTTCAGCACCTATCCACACACCCTTCCATCTCTTCACTGTACACCAAAGTGTGCCCTCTGTGCTGCCTATCCATCACATATTAACTGTTACATATGTCTCTTTCTTTGTAGTGTTCACATAGGCAGTCCGCTTGGGGGATTGGCATTGCTGTGGTTCAGCTGGTCTGTGGCACACCTGTTTGCAGGCTCAATTCTCACATGTTCTGTTCCATATTTTGCCCTGCTCCACAGAGCATCCCCTGCCGCCCTTTGGGTTTAGATTCTTTCCTCTTTTGCATGCTGTATCCATGGCATAACATTTCATTGTGTGTGTGCATGTAGTTATATGTAGTTCTGGTCCCAATTACAGACTGTGATCTAAGCTGTACACACCAGATCTGCATGTGCATTCCATCATGGTTACTGTAGGTTTGCCTATCCTGGCAGACAGCAGGCTTCTTGTGTGATGCCCTGCAGTATTCTTCTATGCAGCTTTTGCCAATGGCCTCATGTTGGTGGTGTAGCCTACTGGTTTGTGCATTGACATTTGTGCTAATGGTCATAGGTTTGATTCCTCTCTGTTCTCTTTCATTTGTATGCCTGTCCTGCACAGCTACTTTTCATTCCTGTAACAGTCATATCTGTGCATATCTGTGCTGTTGGCACATTGTACTTTTATCACAGTTGTCACCCATGCTTCTGTCTGTTTATGTGTGTCTGCCAGCTGTGTGCCGTCCTGCCCTGATGTGCAGGCTGCTACCCCATGTCCAGCACTGGTACATGTTTCTGCATTGCAGCTCTTCCTGGTTGCCTCTCCTGTGTGTGCTGTGCATGGCACTGCTCTCTTCTGTCCTCCTGTCATTGCACCTATCCTGCCACCTCTACCTCCTCTGCTGGACACATCTTCCCATCCTCTGCCACACACTGTCATTGTCGCATGGTACATTACCATCACCCTGTGCATCGCTACAGCTGCCCCCGATATGTTTGTCCATTTTTCCAGCTGTCACATGGGCTGGATGCAGATTTGTGTGGTCCATCAGCTCTGATCTACTTCCTTCCATCACTTGTGCATTGTCTTTCCTTGGTGCTCTGTGCAGTGTTAGGGTTACATCTGTGTTTGGCCCATACCTTTCTTGCTTTTCAACTTGAGGTACCTTACTGCCCTTGGGCAATATTTCTTGAGTCACCTATAGATCCTTGGGGCATCTTTAACCACATTTTAGATTCAGCCAGCTTATGGGACGCCTAATATGGTGCCTTGGGGGTTGCCAACCTTTCGTCATGCCCTCTGGGGCACATTATGACCCGCCTTGGCTGACGTGGTGGTTTATGATGTGCCTTCTGGTGTGCCCTAAAAGGTGCATTAGGTTATGGCACTGGGGTTTGGGTATTTTTAGCTGGCAGCACAGATTGTTGGAATGTTTCTGTATGTTACAAGCAGGAAAAGGAGTTGCCTTGGTTACCCTTATTCATTAGGCCCACTGGGGGATCAAACTCATGACCTCTGTCTCTGCAGTCATTGTATTCACCAGTGTACTACACCTCTGCTGCTGTGACTGAAGGTCAGCACGCGAAGTTAAGGTTGATACATGGTAACATGCACGGCTCCCTCTATTGTGCGATAACGGACACAGAGCACTTTATCGCGCGATAACCCGCGATTGCTACCTTAAGACCAGAACGCCCACTACCTTATATGGCATTCCTCACAGTAACACTGCAACTAGCGCCAGTAACATTAAGACGGTTTAGTAAACATACCCCTTGGTTTTCTCGTCTTTTTAGATAAGTACATTTGAATTTGAAATGGCTACTTTTAAGTGCAATTTTGAAAAAATAATTAAATCAATTTATAGACGTGGGACCAATGATTGATTTATGGGACAGTGAGTGACAACGTTTATATTGACTGCAAAATTCTCACCCTACTGAGGGCCCTTTATATTCATCTTTTTACACTGAAGGGTACATTATAAAGTTTATTGCAATAGTAATTCAGGGAGAGTTACTATACAGTGCAGTAGATATTTCTTTTTCCACGGAGGGCTTACAATCTATGTTTGTTACCTAAGGCAATGGAGGGTTAAGTGACTTGCCCAAGACCATAAAGAGTGTCAATGGGATATGTGGCCACATATGAGCATAAAAGGCCTTTTATAATGTATCGTCTGGCTTAAACGTATGTGTCTTTTCAAGAAAGTGTGTACTTTCACAGTAGGTGTAGCCAGGAGCATAGTCTGGTCGGAGCATTGGTGGAATTCTCAACTATGTGTGTTTTATAAAAGACTTTAGTCAATACATTTGCAAATTATATATGCAAATTTTTACACCTTGTCCTAAGCAGGTGAAAATGTTTGTGCCCACATTCATGACATGATTTCTGCCATTTACACTAGGAATTTACAAAGATAAATGAGTGCCTATGAGGATTATTTTAGAAGCATCTCCACATGTAAATAGCTGTTATTTACCCATGGAGATTCACGTGATCTAGAGACTTCAACGGGCCATGCTTTGGGCATGAATATGGAAGGGGAAGGGGGAAATTGTACTTAGCTCACAGCTTTTCTCAGAAGTTCAAGGCAAGTTACATTCTGTACAGTAGGTGTTTCCTATCTCCAGAGGGCTTACAATCTAATTTTGTGCCTCAGGCAATGGATCTGACCTCCTGGATTCTCAGCCTGCTTCTCTAACCATCAGGGTGCTCCTCCACTCCTGCATGGCCACATAAGCCATAGAAACATAGGGGGTTATTCTGAGCTATTCATGCCGGCTCCTACCTCAGACTAACTTCCCCACTGGTTGTGCGGGAAAGGGGCAACCCGGGGGTAGAGTCTGGGCAGAGTCTGGGCGGTCACCGTCCCTGGACGTATAGGGGCGATTCTAATGTCAACCCTGTACGTCCGGGGCTGGCGACATGTGTGGGGAAGTTATTCCACCTCTGAGATGGAATAACTTCCCTGAACGTTGTTTTTTTTCACTGCTGGTGTGCGGATGGGGCAGGGGGGGGCAGGGGGGTCTGGTGAACATTCCTCACAGCCCGACCCTGGCCTTTGGAAGCCAGATGGGGGGTTGGACTGCAGGGAATTAACTTTATTCTCCAGCAGCCGGTATCACGGCTCTTCAATGGAGCCGTGGTGCCATGGCAACATGACACCATGGCCCCACTGAAGAGCCTTGACTAAGTTACCCAGGTGCAGTCCTGCACGTGTAGGACTGCTTGAGATTCTGAACCCACGGAGCTAGATGTGCCCCACGGGATCAGAATCACAATCCTCTCTGTGCTCCGGTTCAGAGGGGATCTACGTCTGAAACAGAATCGAGCCTATAGGGTCCAATATTTTTCTGGGTAGGCTATGCACTATGTTGGCATACAGTCCTGCCCACTGACCCTTAAACCCAGATATTCAATGCTGGAGTCATATGCAGTCCTTGTACTGAATATCCAGGTATCACCACATAACCTTGAAGCTGCCAAAGCTAACCGGGCAGCAGCGAAATTGCATGCTGCCTGGCTAAGATAGGCAATGATTTTCCTTGCCTAACTTTTCAGGGAAGAGTACTAACCAGGCAGCATGCAATATCGCTGCTGCCAAGTTATCTTGTGCCTCCACCTCCACTCTGCCCCAGAACACCCCCGACATGCCCCAATGCTAGTCGGAAAGCTCTGGGGCACGTAGAGGACATACTGTAGATGGGGATATTCAATGGCACTACCTGTGTATTTTCCATTGAATATCCCCATCTAAGGCATTTACATGGTTTACTAGGCTATAAACCATATAAATGCCCTTCAGATATCGGGCCCATAGAAAATGATGGCAGATAAAGAGCATGGGCCCAATATTTAGCCACTGATAGGTTAGCTTTGGCAGTGAATATTGCCGCTGACTGGTTATCCCTGGCTGCCACCCATGGAATGCCCCAGTGCTAGCATCGGGTGTGCAGCTGTGGCTCCTGTAGATATTCACTGGCACAAACCATGCTAGTGCCATTGAATATCTTGCTTAGTGGCGTTTGCATAGTTTGCAGATTGTGTAAATGCCTTTATGTGCCCCATATAAATAGGGTGTAATTTGGGTGGGCCAAAAATATAGATGTGTATAGATCATTTTACAAGGGTACTACACACAGTATATAGGCCTAAATATTTCAGCACTGGCATTTACAGTTGGTCTGAGGCATGTACAAGTGCTAGCTGGAAGGGGCAGTGCACAAGACAATGGAACCCCCTTCTCTGACCCCCTTACATCCTCTGACATCATCAGAACCCCCTCTGATAGCTCTCTCCCCCCCCCCCCCCCCATATTATCACTGTGTGCAATTCCGGAAGACCACACTTTCAAAAAGATATAAACAGCATGGAATCAGTGGAGAGGGTGACTACTAATGTTCAGTGGTCTTCATCATAAAGCTTATGGGGACAGACAAAGATTTCAATATGTATACTTTCAAAGAAGGACAGAAGAGGAGAGATATGATAGAGGTGTTTAAAAACCTCCATAGCATAACTGCGTAGGAAGCGGGTCTCTTTTAGTTGAAAGGAAGCTCTGGATGAAGGTAGTAGATGATAGACTCAGAAGTAATGTAAGGATATCTCTAAGTAAAGGGTGATAGATGCATTGAATACATTCCCAGGAGAGGTAGCAGAGACACAGACTGTACCCCTGAATAAAGACATTTGAACCATTATTATATGACTCACTCCTATTTGTTAGTCTATGTTCCTGTGAGTTTTCGGAGTGCTTTCATGTTGGACTCTTTAACATCTCTATGTACAGCACTGCATATGACTTGTAGTGCTATGCAAGTCCCTTCATTGTGTGACAGAGTCAGTCATACTACAAGTCCCAGAATCTGTTAGGGCATGTGGCAGAGTCAGTCACACTACAAGTCCCAGAATCCCTTAGGATAAGAAGGCTCACCACAGAAAAGATCAGGTGATCTAATTAAGAGAACACATAGGAGGCGGAGGGCTCCAGCAATATGCAACCAGAGAAGAAGAGCCAAGGGAAGCTGGGTTTAGGAAAAACTCTGTTAAGCAAAGGCCACCTTAATAGGAGAAAGAGGAATATGCTTGCATGGGCAACAGGGGGCCCAAGGCTGGGGGCTTGGGCAGGACCCTCAGGAAAGAAGGGGAGAGCTGACAACCCCTAGAAGAGAGAGGCCCAGGAAGAGAATTGACTCCCTATCCATTTCCATATCCAGTTCAAACTTCTCCTACTGACCTATACGTGCACTCATTCTGTTGCTCCTCACTACCTTTCCTCTCTTATCTCCCTTTATTTATTTTATTTATTTATTTTTATTTATTTAACAGTTCTTATATACCGCGCTCTTTGTTATCAGTGCGGTTTACATTAAAACAATATAACACTTGGTCAGTCAAGTCTGGCCTACGTTTACATATAACAGGGCTTTAACATGGAGGTAAACTCGGGAAAATTATTTACATTTCGAACAATTTACTTGCTGGTGTTCAATTTGCTGTAGGTTCTATGTTATCAGATAGCATGGGTTTGAGATTGTGGGGGTGGGGGGGGGGGTGAGGGGGGACATCTAGCTGTGTAAAATGCATGAGAAACAGGTGATGTTTGAGGGCCTTTCTAAACTGCTGAAGGTCCCTGATTGCTCTAATGCTGGGAGGGAGTCTGTTCCAGCACCTGGGAGCGTAGTTCACAAATGCCCTATTGATGTTTGACTGGTTAAGTTTTGTAGATTCATTTGGTGTAAGTTGCATATTTGCAGCTAGTGATCTCCTAGATCTGTTGTTTGTGGTGTGTGCGAGAAGGTCAGAAATTGATGAAGGTGACGTTTTGTTGAAGGCCTTGAAGGTAATGAGGAGGGCCTTATATAAGATTCTACAGCTTATTGGAAGCCAACGGAGTTCTTTTAGAATGGGGGAAATGTGATCACTCCTTGAGGCTCCACATAGGACGCGGGCTGCTGCATTCATAGCTAACTGTAGAGGGTTTAGGGTAATCTTGGGGAGGCCGTGCAGTATTATATTAGCATAGTCGAAATGCGGTGTAACTAGCGCTTGGAAAATGGTGCGGAAGTCATCGGGCTCCATCATGGGTCTCAAATGCCGCAGGGTTTTGATCTTGAAGTAGATAGCTTTTACCGTGCGTTTAATGTGCTCCTTGAAGTCCAACTGTTGATCCAATATCACTCCTAGATAGCGTATGTTGGACTTGACTGGAAGTTCTGCGTCTCTAACTTTTAATGTTGGTGGAGGTGAGAAGCATTTATTTCTTGTGACTATTAGGACTTCTGTTTTTTTGAAGTTTATACGGAGGTTCTGATTGAGTAGCCAATCCGTTATTGCGTTGAAGCAGTTGATTAACGCTGTATAGTCCGGGCATGTGACAGTTATAGGTGTAAACAGCAGCACGTTGTCTGCGTACATGAGGCAAGATATGCCGAAGGAACGGGTGATGTCACAAATTGGCTGCATATAAATATTAAAGAGGAAACCCCTCTACATCTAAAAAAAAAAAAAAAAAGGGGCATGTACTGCGTGAGATGTAGAGGGGTTTCCTCTTCATCTTGCGGTTTATGCCCGACAAAAATTCAGTAATGGTTGTTGTCGGGGGGTAGCGGTATTCTTTTTTCATTTTGTATCTTTTGAATACCAGCGATACTGGGTTTTCCCTGTTTGATTATAAATATTAAAGAGCAGAGCAGGCAGGGAGGAGCCTTGGGGTATTCCCTGTTTCTGCTGGAAGGGTTCAGATGTAATGTTACCAATTCGAACTTGCTGCCATCTACTTTCTAGGTAGGATTTGCACCAATCCCATGCACGGTCCTGGATTCCCTTCTCATGAAACCGCATAAGGAGCTGCGCGTGGTCTACTGAGTCGAACGCTGCCGCTATATCAAGGAAGATTAACGCAAAGCCCTTCTTGATGCTGTCTATCCCATTGATAAGTGTGTTGGTTAATGTAGTTAGGAGAGTTTCCACACCATGGGCTTCCCTGAATCCATGTTGACATGGGTCTAATGGGGAAGATGAATCTATATGCTGCTGGATCTGTCTCTGGGTCATCTTCTCAAGAATTTTAGCTAGTAATGGGATACTAGAGATTGGTCGGTAAGAATCCTCTTTCTTTGGGTCCAGCTGGCTGTTTTTTAGTAATGGTCAAATGGATGTATGCTTGAGAGCATCTGGGAAAACTCCAGTTGCAAAGGACAACTTTGCAATGTTGGCTATGAATGGACTGAGTTCTGAATGCATAGTCCTGATCCAGTGAGCTGGGCATGGGTCAGTTGGAGCAGTCGTAGTGTTGATGGTGGCAATAATGTCCTCAATGGTTTTTGCTGAAGGAGGTGAGAGTTTGGTGAGTGGAAACTGCATGTGGGAAGTCTGGGAGGGTTCTTGTGATGTGGCGGTAATTATTTTTATTGCTTTGGATTGAATGTAGTTTGCATACGCCTGAGGCTGAATACATTCTAGTTGTGGTGGAGATGGTTGGTTGGTTAAGGATTTTACTGAGTTGAAGAGGTCACATGGCTTATTTAGCGAGCGGATGAGGAGCTCAGCGTGGAATTCCTTCCTCTTGACCCATGTTGATTCCCGATGGAGTTTCAGATATGCTAAATAGGTGACTTGGTCAGAGGTACTACGGGTATGTCGCCATTTTCTTTCTAGTTTTTTCAGTTGGAGTAGGGAAGATCGTAGCTCGGGATAGAACCATGGAGCAGACTGCTTTTTAGCAGCTCGGTTGTCAGGTATTGCCTGTTTGTTAATGGCCGGCTGTTGAGCATATAAGGAGAGGGTATCATTCCACTTGGTAACCATTTCGTTGAGGTTGACTGTTGGTCGGGCAAGTTTTGGGAGTGTGTGGTTCGTGATGATCTCTCTGTCTAGCGGCTTGAAGCGGGCAGTTTTTGACATTTCCCTTGTGTTTGAGCGGCTGCCTGTGGTTTGTTGCGCTGATATCTGAAATGTTATCAGGTTGTGGTCTGACCAGGGGACAGGGATGATGGAGAGCTCAATTTGACTTATCTTGCTCGTATCTGTAGGAGGGACGAAGACTAGATCCAAGAGGTTCCCTCGTTGGTGGGTGGGATCATCCACAACTTGCTTGTAGTTAAGGTTGATCATTGCCTCTAGGAAGGTGTTAGCTAGGGCAGGTTGGATAGAAGCCAGATTAAGGTCTCCCAACAGCCACTTTGGTTTGGTGGAGTCTTCAGGGTTACAGGCTAAGTCAATAATATCTGAGAGCTCCTCTGACTCAGCGTCTGGTGCCCTGTAAATGAGGTTGATAGTATTGGATTTGTTGGTGGTAGTTAGTGTGTTCAGGTGCTGTGTGCTCTTGGTTAAGTTAGTCTGATATTGTAGCGCAGTTTTTGCAAGTACAAGGACATCTCCTCCTCTTCTGCTTCCTCTGTTGCAGGTGTAGATAGAGACATTAGGTGGTGTGAGGTGGTTTAATATGATGTTGTCAGTGTCTGAAAGCCATGTTCCAGTGACCATTAGTATATCTAGGTTGAGGTTGGCTATTGATTACTGGCCATTTATTATGGGCTGAGCGTGCATTGATAAGGGCACACCTGAGGTCTCGCTGAGGCTCTGTCTCTTTGCTTTTTGTGGGGTTTGTGAAATCTAGAGATACATAAAGTAAGTGCATCTGTCTTCTATGGTAGGGATTTGGAGGTAGTTGGTATTGGTTTCTGAAGTGTTTCCTGCTTGCACTGTGGATTAGTTGGATAGGGTTGTAGTCATGTGGGAGCACAGTAGAGTCATGGAAAGTGCTAGCCAGCGTGTAAATTAGAGCAAGAGTAAATAAGGAGGTAGTCATGTATGTAGGTGTGTTGGGTTAGCTTTAGGTCACTGAGTATTGTTTTGGGGTCGGTAGATGCACTTCTGGGAGAGTGTGGGATGAGAGAACACAGTTTATGGTTAAACAAATCAATTTACAAATACAGAAGGGCTAGCATGTTGGTAATCAAGGTTACAAAAAGCTAATTTGTTATGCAATTCAAACATTAATAAGTGGAATAATTTTCTTGTGAGCTGAGGACATCTAAGATTGATTTACAGTTTCTGGTGCAGCGACATGATTACATGCCTTTTTCGGTCTGTTTTGGATCTGTGGGATTACCCAGCTGAGTTCAGCCCCAAAGTGGTCAAGAGCCTGGGAGGTTTAAGGGCATGGAGATAGAGGGTGACCTTGTTAGTGAGATAGGACCACTGACCATTTGGAGGCGGAATGAAGTGGGTAACAAGAGCTGCGTGAGCTGCGTGAGCTGGTCTCTCATGGGCCCGTCCCGTCGGGCCCGCGCTTAAGGGCCAAGCCAAAGGGCCCTCTGGCGAGGCCCTCAGGCGCGGGCCCGCCAGGTGTGGGTGCGCCGGAACGGCGCTTCCTTTTAAATGTCCCGCCGGCTGCCCCTACACTCCTCCTCGGGAGCTCCGCTCTTCTGGAGGATTGCTTCTGTTTGTGTCCTTCTCTTCTACTGCCAACTCCAGACTTCAATTCTTTCACCTTGCTGCTCCTTATGCCTGGGAACAAACTACCTGAGTCTGTACATCAGGCTTCATCTCTGGCCCTTTTCAAATCTAGACTGAAAACTCACTTCTTCAAGGCTGCTTTTGGATCCTGAAACGCTTAGTCTCCTATCTGTTTCCTTACCATTCCCCTAGATGTATCCTTGTCCTCAGCTGTTGTGTTGTCTGTCTTGACTAGATTGTGAGCTCTGATGAACAGTGGCCATTTTTTACATGTGTCTGTATAGCGCTGCATATGCCTTGTATCGCTATACAAATGATCAGTAGTAGTAATATACAAATTATAAGTAGTGGCAGTAGCATGTTTCTATGGCTTAAGCGGCCATGCAAGAATATAGAACTCAAGTAAATTCTGAATAGAAAAATAGTCCATCTATTTGAAGAGCTTTAAAAAAACTAACATCACATTTTTAAAAATGATCTGCTAGAACACTCTCTAACATATGTGCTTAGGATCCAGAACTCTACTGAGCAAGTGTTAGAGCAGCAGTTCTCAACCTGTAGGTCGTGACCCCCACGGGGGTTGCCACAGGATTTAGTGGGGGTCGCCTCACTCCGCCGTTAAAAAAAAAAAGCACACAAGTTGCTGCCGCTACTGAGTCCGATTCTCAGCAGCAGCAAACTCACCACTTCCCTTCTAATGCAGCCGCGGCTCCCTGTCTCTTAGGGAACCATGGCTGAGCCTGTGAAACCGTTGCAGAGCCTTCCCGTCTCTCGACGGGCTCTTTCCTCTGTGCAGCATTGTCCCGCCTCCAAAGGAAGTTGTTTACCACTTCCTTTGGAGGTGGGACAATGCTTCACGGAGCCTGTCGAGAGACGGGAAGGCTCTGCTACAGTTTCACAGGCACAGCCGCGATTCCCTAAGAGACAGGGAGCCGCGGCTGCTTTAGAAGAACAGGGCAGTAGCAGGCAGACAGGGAGAGGGGAGGAGGGGGCAGGGAACCTGCAATGGGGCTGACATGAGGGAGGGAGGGGACTGACATGGACAGGGGGCTGACATGGAGGGAGGGGGCGCTGACATGGAGGGAGGGAGGGAGGGGAGGGGAAGGGAGGGCTGACATGGAAGGAGGGAGGGAGGGGGCTGACATTGATGGATGGATGGAGGGAGGGAGGGGGCTGACACGGACAGAGGGGGACTGACATGGAGGGAGGGGGGCTGATATGGAGGGATGGATGGATGGATGGAGGGAGGGAGGGGGCTGACATGGACAGGGGGGCTGACATGGAGAGAGGGGGGCTGACATGGATGGAGGGAGGGAGGGGAAGGCTGACATGGAGGGAGGGGGCTGACATTGATGGAGGGAGGGAGGGAGGGGGGCTGACATGGACAGAGGGGGATGACATGGAGGGAGAGAGGGCTGACATGGACAGAGGGGGGACTGACATGGAGGGATGGATGGAGGGAGGGAGGGAGGGAGGGGGGCTGACATGGACAGGGGGGCTGACATGGAGGGAGTGAGGGAGGGCTGACGGACAGAGGGGGGCTGACATGGACAAAGGGAAGAGACAGGGGGACATACTGGACAGACGGGGAATAATTGCTGGACAGAGGGGGGAGACAGTGTGGGTTAGGATTATAATGGGCAGATGGGGGGCTAGGACTGGTAATGGACTGATGGGGGGGCTAGCATTGGAAATGAGCTGATCGAGGAGGTTAGGACTGGAAATGGGCTGATTAGAGGAGGCTAGGACTGGTAATGGGTTGATTGGGGGAGCCTAGCACTGGTAATGGGGTTGAGGAGGGACTAGCACTTGAATTGAGCTGATTAGGAGAGGCTAGGACTGGTACTGAGCTGATGGGGGGGGGGTGTGTGTAGGACTAGTATTGGGCTGATTAGGGGAGGCTAGCACTGGAAGCAAGCTGATTGGGGGGCTTCGACCTGGGAATGGGCTGATTGTGGGGAGGGGAGGATAGAGTTGCTAGCCCTGGAAGAAAACTGGGGGCTAAGGCTACAAATGGGCTGATACGAGGGGATGGGAGAATGGAACTGGAAGGGAGTGGATCTGAGAGGGGCTGCCATGGTATTTGTACTAGAAGGGACTCGTCAGTGGGGAAGGAGGGGAACTGGAAGGGAGTGGACACCAGTGGCAGTCATGGGAATGCAAGTTGACATTGGAAGGTACTGAGAGTGAGGACTGGAAAGGGGCTGATACTGGGGAGGGTTACTGGGACTAGAAATAGGCTGATGGAAAGAAGTGAAGAAAACGAAAGAACAGATAAGAAATGGCAGATGGACCATAGACCACAGAAAGAGAGCTAAGAGAAGACAGGAAAGCAGAAGCCTCAGATCGGGACCAGCATGATCAGAGAATAAATTGGTCAGACAACAAAGGTAGAAAAAATAATTTTATTTCAAATTAGTGATTTGACTACAAAATCATCATAATTTTGAAATAAAATATTGTTACTTGTTATTGTGATTAATTATTGTGGTTTAAATAAGTAAATTTTATAAATAAAAACATATTGCAAAGGCCTATAATATATTAATAATTCAACAAATGATTACAGCGACAATGCGTTAACGGTAAAGGAAGAGAGACACATTTGATTTTATCATTGGGGGTCACCACAAGTTGACCAATGGTAAAAGGGGTCACGGTACAAAAAAGTTTGAGAATCACTGTATTAGAGCCATGAACTTTTCTCTTTTAGTAAATGATAATGCCTTTCTACTGGCAAGGTTGCTACCCCTTCTTCCATCATTCCATTGTCTCTGAGAGTGATACAACAGCGCCTATTGCTTAGCCAGGTCCCTGAATGAATGCACATTTGGGCTATTGATGAAAAGCTGCCTTTGTTGAGTGGACTACATCTGAAACTGGAAGGTTTTAGAGTGTTCATTGTATGCATACTACATATAAAGACACATTTTACAAATGACATCCAAGTGCAGTCTGGGACATCCAAGCCAGAATGTCGGGGGGGAGCCCACAGCCCGCACATCAAAGTTCAGGCACAATTTCAGAAACATGGATGAGCCTGATATGGAAGTCTGTGGGGCATCTACATACACATCCCCAGAAAATATTCAAGACCAGGGACATCTAAGAATAGACTAATGGTTAGAGTAGTAGTCTAGGACCAGGGAGACTGCAATCTGAGCACTGTCCTGATGCCTATTCATGCCTGGAGCAGGTCTAAACTTGGACAGGGTTGCATACCTCCCTGAAATTGAATGGGGTTGTCTATGTCCATTGCACTACCCCACATATGTCCCCTGCCTACTTGGCTGTCCCACAGAGGACTCAAATGATCCCCATAATTTGTAGCTGCCACTGTGATTAGAGGAGGCTATCCTGTGGTCAGATAAGTCAAATTCTGAAGCACTGATCTTAAATGATAGCACTGAATGCAGAAACTGTATCTGAGAAAAATGGAGCTAATGATGGATATTATTTCTATTTGAGTTGCTTTTACAACAGAAAAGTCCAATGTCAGTGAAAAAGTTCAGTTATTTTTCATACCATACTGAGGTTAAAGATCTCAAGATCAAAAGAATCAGTGGTCTTCTTGTAAATATCTGGCCTAGTTTTTTTAACACTAGAAGCCGCAAAGTGTGCCAATTGACGCAAATAAATCTTCGAAGTTGTATACCAGGGCCACTGCCAGAACCATGTCAGTCATGTTCCATGACTTTGTTAGCAAGATCAAGATGTTCAAATATGTGCATCGGAAATTAATGGCATGCACCACCTAGCAGGAAAATGAATTTATACCTAGAAGCCCCAAAGTACGTCAATTGACACACTCAATTGTCTTTTATGCGTCAATTGATGTACTTTGGGGCTTCTAGGTATAAATTCATGTTCCCACTAGGTGGCGCATCTCAATCACTGTTTACAGTTTTACTCCAATATTACAAACAATAATGGCTTTTCCCTTTTCTATGCCTGTATAAACAAAAATCTTGATTGAATAAGATTCATATTTTCTAAATCATAGTTGCATATTTCATTTTGAAAAATTGCATGAACTTACTTAAGCCCATTATATTGCATCCTTTCTGTCACATGCCTACTGGAAGTAGCTTAATCATGTTCTGCTGAAAAACAAGGCCGGCACGTGTTTGGCAGCTGGAAGACGTATGCATACAACACAAGGTTGCACTGACTTTTAACAACTTTCTTAAAAATAAATGAAAGATTTTACTCAGCCTTATATGCAGCTTGTGTGTTCATGCCACGCAAAAAAGAACATGAAGAAAGATAAGGGCTGGAGCTAGAGAAAAGTAAATGACTTAAAAGAACAAATCCATCATGGAGATAAGTTGAGCAGAGACCAGTTCGCTTCATGTGCTGATCATCTGAAGATAGTGGCTAGAAAATTACCTTGAAATGCTTTTTAGTTTTGCAGACTTGAAAAGACAAAAAGCTTTAGTGTAACAAGGTAAAAAAAAATAGAGAGAGAGAGAGAGAGAGAGAGAGGGAGAGAGAGAGAGGATAAAAGCTCTTCTGCTTGTTAATAATACGTTGGACAGAGGCAATAAATAATTGACAGTTGTCTCTAGCACTGTCTTGGTTATTCATGGTTTTAGAGATGGCTCTTTATATCTATGCCATCTAATCTTGTTACATCATTTGCACTCCTCCACAGAAGCATTAATATGTCTGCAAATGACATGTGAAGCGCGCTGGCTTTTCTGGTGATCTGCTCTACCGAAGAGTGCTGTCATTGTCAAATGAAAATATTGCTGTCAAACCACCAGAACAGGGTAAATAAGAAGAAAAGCTTTTGACGCTACACCGAAGAATCTGCATAATTAGAGAGCAAGCTCTTCACTCCCACCCACTGAACATCACTTCTTTCTTTCTGAGAACTGCAAGAGAAGGGCTTGGTTCAAATCCATAGTGCAGTGTGGTAGGCACCTGCAGTCTTTTGATTATGCTTCATGTAGCTACACTGCAGGTGTGTGAGTTAATGTGAAGCACGATGGAAGATTACACGGAAGCATTTCAGATTTTTGCTCTGCAGCTTCCTTTCATGTCTCTCTGTGTGAGAGGCAGTAATTTACTGTACAAGAAAATCTAGATATGTAATAATTCAACATTAACCCCGCCTAATTTCAACATTTTAATTATAGACTATCTATGGATAGGAAACAAGAGCATTACTTGCTGAAAGGCAGGAGATTATAAAATATAGGGATCACTCTATTTTATTTATGCTTAATGATACATGAAAATAACATGCTATTATATTAATAAGAAGGTTATGCCATTCATCATGCTATTTTCATAATATATCACAGATGCGATATGACCCAGATTTTTTGGAAGGAGTCTTTTGGCCAGTACTGGTTAGAACAATTTCTATTCACATTATTTATTTCTTTGTTTTGCTGAATTTTGATTCTGCCAGTTCATTAAAAGTACCACAGTACAGCGTGTGTGTGTGTGTGTGTGGCCTTGCAACATACATATATCACTGTGGGGGCTATACACACCTGGCTAGTTATCCTTTGCAAATTAACTGCAAGCAGGCATTCTGTCCATGGGCAGATTATGCACTTGAAAAAATGTTCAGACAGAGTAAATTATCAAACTACCCATGGTCAGGCAAACCCAATCCATACCTTTACTGTAGGTCTCCAGGAATAATCAAATCAAATCTATGTGGGTCATTTTACTTTCATTACTGCCTGCAGAAAAGCACTGCACAAATTTGTGTCCATTTCTAGTGTGGGTACATCCCTCCTCTGATCTAATCCCACCCCAAAAATGCCTCCTAAACCCTACAGATAAAAATACACATTGTGGAACACCTCATATAACTTTACCCAGCACAGAATGGGCAATAATCAGCATACCCATTTCCACAGCAAAATAGTATTTTTCCATGGAAAAGGTATTCATTATTGCTTGCATGATCTGAAAATTAAATATGCGTGAAAATTTTGTCTCCCCCTACTCCTCACCCAAACACACTTCCTGGAACTCTATTTATCTACTCCCTTAGGTACAGTTTTCATTCCAGGGATCTAACTGCTTAACTCCTTAGTTATTATTAGGGCTATGATTGGTTATCACTTCAAAAGCACTATTGGATGTTTGTGCTGATGGATCCTCCTCTATTGCTATCCCTCTCTGTTGGTGTACCCCAAGGATCTGTTTTGGGCCCACTTCTTTTCTCTCTCTATAACCAGTCTCTTGGTGCACTCATCTCCTCTCATGGTTTTCAGTACCATCTTTACGCTGATGACCCTCAGATCTACCTCTGTACACCTGATATCTCTCAGGCAATTGAGGCCTGGATCTCTGCCTGCCAATCTGACATTGCTGCCTGGATGTCTCACTGCTCTTTGAAATTGAACATGACCAAAGCCAAGCTTCTTATGTTAACCCCTAAACCCACCTCCCCCCTTCCTCATTTCTCAATCTCTGTGGATAACGCTCTACTACTCCCTGTTTGCTTGGCTTGCAACCTTGGGGTTGTCTTTGACTCTTTCCTCTCCTTCTCCACACACATCCAACTGATAGCTAAAACCTGCTGTTTCTTCCCTATAACTCACCCCTTCCTTTCTGAACACACTACTAAGACACTTATCCACTCTTTAGTCACCTACCGTCTAGACCCAGGGTCTCAAACACGTGGCCAGCGAGAGAACTTTGTGCGGCCCGCGATGGAGAGGAAACAAAAAAAAAAACAAAAAACCTGGCTTCTGCTGCTGCCGCTTCCGCCGTGGCAGCAGCAGAATCAACTGTCAATTTAAAAAAAAAAAACCTGGCTTCTGCGGCAGCGGCAGAATCAGCTGTCCTGTGGCCCCTTTCCGTCTGCCCAGCAGAGCCCTCAGTCAGCTCCATCAGTGGCAGGCTTTTCAAGTCGCGAAGAGAGTATTTCCCTCTTGCACGGCTCTGTTAAGCCTACCGGGGCTGAAGGAATTCCCATCAGCCCCGGCAGGCTTAACAGAGCTGTGCGAGAGGGAAATACACTCTTTGCGAGTGGCCCTGAAAGCTGCCGCTGATGGAGCTGAGCTGAGGGCTCTACCGGGCAGATGGGAAGGGGCCGATTGACAGCTGATTCTGCCGCTGCCACGGTGGCAGCAGCAGAAGCCAGGTTTTTTTTTTTTTTAAATTGACAGTTGATTCTGCTCCTGCCAAGGCGGCAGCGGCAGCAACAGAAGCCATTTTTTTTTTTTAATTTACCTGGGCTGATGGGGGGTGGGGATGGGGTTAGGACTGGAAATGGGCTGATGGGGGTTAGGACTGGAGGTGGGCTGATGGGGGGAGTTAGGACTGGTAATGGGCTATGGGAGGGGCTAAGATTGAAAATGGGATGATGGGAGGGTTAGGACTAGAAGTGGGCTGTTGGGGGGCTTGGGACTGGTAATGGGCTATGGGGGGCTAGAACTGGTAATGGACTGGGGGGGTTGCTAGGACTGGAAATGGGCTGAGTAGGGGGGGCTTGAACTGCAAATGGCTGATGGGGACGGGGTTTTGGAATGGAAATGGGCTGAGTGGAAGGGGGGCTTGAACTGAAAATATCTGATGGGGAGGGGGGCTTGGAATGTAAATGGGCTGTGAAGGCAGGGAGCTAGGACTGGAAATGGGCTGATGCGGGGACTAGAAGGGAGTGGATGCTGGGTGGGGCTTGGAACTAGAAGGGAGCTGATGTTGGGGGAGGATTAGAATGAGATGGGGCTGGGAGAGTGAAATGGAGAGGAGGAAAATATTTTGTGTGGGAGGGAAGAAAAATCTACAATTGGCCGGGTTTTGGGAGAGTAAGTGGGGATTGAGGATGGAGGGGTAAAATTTGAGTGGATGAAATAGGAATGAGGAAAGAGCAAAAGGAGAAAGATCATTATGTTAAAGCAGATGTAGAGAGAGAATGGAAAAAAAAACTAGAAGAGAGAAAAAAGGACAAATGGACAGCAGACGATGGAGAGTTAGCAGAAGACACGAAGAAACCATAAGAAATTGGCTGGAACAATTGCAAATGAAAAAATGCACAAAAGGTAGAAAAATATCTCTTTATTTTGAATTTATTAACTGGAATATGTCAGCTCTGGAAAATGTGCATCATTAACGTCTGTGCTTTGTATGTTAACATTATTCAAATATTTATGCAAATGAGGCCCCTTATGCAAATGAGGCCCCGTGTCTTATGCGGCCCGCAGGTTACTTTACAAGTCCTCATTTAGCCCTCAAAGCAATTTGAGTTTGAGACCCCTGGTCTAGACTATTGCAACCTCTTCCTTGCTGGTCTCCCTCTGAATCTTACTCTCCCCTTCAATCTTTTTAAAACTCAGCTGCACAGATAATCTTCTGCCAGCCTCTACATGCTCATATAACCCTTCTTCTCAAGTTGCTTCACTGACTCCCTATCCATTTCCATATCCAGTTGGAACTCCTCCTATTAACCTATAAGTGCACTATTCTGCTGCTCCTCACTACCTTTCCTCTCTTATCTCTCCCTAAACCCCTCTTCGGGAACTCCGCTCTTCTGGCCCGTCCATTGAACATCTGGCTCTTCCAGCCCATCCATTGAGTAAGAATGTTGTTTGTATAGGGCCCTGCGTTTCAGGGGGCCCCGCGCAAACAACATCCTTTATTGAAGAACGTCAGGCAGGGCGGCTTTAGATGGAGCCGGAGAGGCCCCGGCTCCTTCTAACAGCTGCTGAAGTGAAGCACATCTTTTCCCTTCACTTCGGCAGCTGTGCTGAAATTTAGAACCCTGTCACGCTGAGCACGGGAAACAGGAAGTTCTTTATCTTTATCTTTTATCTTTATTGGTGCATTTAATATACCGCTTTTACCAGTGGCATCAAGCGGTGTACAATAACAAAAATATATGAGCTGCTGAAAAGGAAATGGAACGCCATAAAGGATTAAGAAAAAGGATAGAGTATAGAGGAAGAGTAAAGCAACAGACAGAGCAAGCAAAGTACACAGCAACAAAAATAGGTACAACTAGAACTATCGAGGTGGGGGAGAAAGGGGGATGGAGGGAGGGGGAAGATTGAAAGCGGTGCAGAAAAGATGGGTCTTCAATCTGGCCTTAAAGGTTTTGTAAGAGGGCTCCAGACGAAGGGCGGAGGGGAGCGAGTTCCAGAGTCGGGGACCCAAGAAGAAAAACGCTGAGGAACGGGTAGACTCCAAGTGGGCTTGTGATGGGGAAGGAAAGGACATACGATTCAAGTGGACAGACCTAAGAGAACGGTGAGCTGAGTGAAGGTGTATTAAATTGGCTAAGTAGCTCAGGGAAGCAACTACTGGCAAGGGGGAGCAGAACAGGATTGGAGCGAGAGAGGGAGTCGGGGCACCAGAGGTGAACCAAATGGCGGACGTTTTAGAGGGATTCACATGCAAAAAATTAGCAGAAAACCAGGAGGACACCGAGGCTAAGCAGGAGTTGAGGGGGGCGAGATCTGGGGTAAAGTTCCTTTTGACCTCAGCGCGGCAGCGTTCTAAACGTCAGTACAGCTGCTGAAGTGAAGGGAAAAGGCGCGCTTCACTTCAGCAGCTGTAAAGGTGAGCCAGGGCCTCTCCGGCTCCCTCTTAGCTAGCCATGGGGCTCTTCGGGAGGGGGGGAGGACTTGGACTGAAAATGGGCTGGGGGGTGTACTTGGACTGTAATGGGGCTGGGGGGTTACTAGGACTGGACATGGGCTTGGGGGGGGTACTAGGACTGAAAATGGGCTGGGGGGTTACTAGGACTGAAAATGAGCTGGGGTACTAGGACTGGAAATGGGCAGGAGAGGTCACTAGGACTGGAAATGGGGGGTTATTGGACTGGAAATGGGCTGGGGGAGGTTACTAGGAATGGAAATGGGCCGTGAGGCATTGCTAGGACTGAAAATGGGCTGGAGGGGGGGGGGGTTGCTAGGACTGAAAATGGGCTGTGGGGGTTGCTAGGAATGGAAATGGGCTGTGGCGGGGGTTTACTAGGACTGGAAATGAGCTAGTGGAGGGGGGGGGGGGTTGAACTGCAAATAGCTGATGGGGAGGGGCCTTGGAATAGAAATGGGCTGTGATGGGGGGCGGAGCCTGATGTCCAGCGGGTTAGACGCTTCGCGCTGAAGCTCCCGAGAGGCCTACTCAGAATCCTGACTTAATACCTACATAAACTTAATATTTTGCTCCGAACTTACCGGGGTACCTCGGGGGGGATGGCGGCCCACAAACCAGCGCGCTTAGACTTCGGGTCTCCCTCTTCTTCACACGGAAAACGCTCCAAAACAGAGTTGTCTTCCCCACAAAAGATGGTTCCACTTCGGGAAAACCCCGAAATGCAACAGGAGATCTTGGAGGAAATACGCTGTGTGAAGGAACTGGTACAGTCCAACGGAGAAGCGCTCCGAGCCATGCGAGAAGACTTCGGTATGCTTCAGGACCGGCTTGAAGGCCTTTCACTACGGCAGGACGACATGGCGGGGGTCCTCGACTCGCACGCGGTGCGCTTGGTGAAACTGGACAAGGCTGAGCGTCAGATACAGAATCTTCAAAAAGAGTTAGAGGATAGCAATAATCGAGCCCGTCGCAACAATGTAAGGCTCATTGGAGTACCGGAGGGGGCGGAAGCAGGAGATATAAGAGAATTCCTGGTCAAAACTCTTCCCTCCTTGCTGAAGATCACTTTTCACAGAGATCTGGAAATTGACCGAGCACATCGTGTTCCTACCAACATCGCGCTCAATCGGACGACCCCCCGGCCTATCATCTTTCGATTACTGAGATATCAGCAAGTTGAGCAAATTCTAAATGCTGCCCGGGCGAATCATCATCTGGAGTTTGAAAGTCATAAAGTCTCCTTCTTCCCTGACTTGGCAAAGCCCACAGTTGACCGTCGGAAGAGACTCCTTGCTTTTCGCCCTAGACTTCAACAGCTACAGGCTCGCTTTGGCCTATTGTATCCAGCGAAGCTCAGAGTGACTCTCCATAACCAAACTAGAACATTCGAAGATCCTGATCTACTAGCAACATTTTTAGATTCCAAAGAAGCAGACCAGATGCGCTAATTCAACAACTTGGATCTGTAATCCGCCGGACCTGCCCGCCATTTTGAATGGCCCGACGCGGTGATCACAGCCTGGAACAGAGACTGCCTGGACTTTTCTTTCTTTCTATATATAACTTTCTTGGTCTCCTATCCCTCCATGATGTGCACCTCGGTTGGATTCGGAACACGCACAGCTATACAGGTTATATGTTTCAATTTAGGCCTTCTCTGGGGTTTCTCCCCGCAGACATATGGTCGCCAGTAATTTCTGGGGTTCTGCTTCTTCTCTAATGCACTTCGGTGCTTATTTTTCTATATGGGGCGCTTCATTGTTTTTCATTAGCTTATTTTCTATCATGTCATGTGTACAGCCATATACAGTTAATATGAGGGACATTGTGAAATTATGTGCGTTATCATGTTCTCTTTCAGAATTGTTAATCCTTCTGAATGGCCTCATGTAAGATCTTATCACTGAATGTAAAAGGCATCAATAGTCCAATCAAAAGAAAAAAAATCCTTAGCTATCTTAATCATGAGCATGCTGATTTAGTGTTTCTTCAGGAAACGCATTTAAACTCCGCTGAAACACTGAAACTTAATGCTAAGCCTTACATGGTGGCTGCCTATTCTCCCGCCGTTTCCAAACGGTGTGGGGTAGCCATCTTGGTTAAGAAATCTTTGCAAGCTACTGTAATGGATACTAGCTCTGATAAGGAGGGTAGATGGGCCCGTGCACACCTTAAGGTTGGAGATAGTGAATTCACGTGTATATGTATTTATGCTCCGAATGTGGATAACCCTGCTTACTATGCAAGAATTGCGCAGTTGGCACAGGCCTCTGCCAATACTCCATTAATACTTGGCGGCGATTTTAACCAAGTTCTTGATCCTTTGATAGATAGACTGCCGCCTAGAACGAGTGGTCCACCCAAGAGTCTTGATACCCTTACAGCTCTGATGAAAGATCTTGCGTTAGTAGATATATGGAGGCTGCTTCACCCCTCCGACTTAGAGTTCACCTTTTTCTCAGCCCCCCATCACTCACAATCTAGAATAGATTTTTTTTCTTATCTCCAAAGCACTGGTATCCCAAGTGGACACGGCTAGGATACATCCTCTCCATATTTCAGATCATGCTGCCATATCCTTCTCATTACATGTCACTACGCAAGGTGAACATCCCCGTGCTTGGTTCTTTGATAGATCCCTACTAGACCAAAAAGATTTTCAGGTTGACATAAAGGCTGCTATCCAAGACTACTTTCATTTTAATTCACCCCATGACACTGCGAGCTGGGCTTGGTGGGAGGGTTTCAAGGCGTCTATCCGTGCAACTATAACTAGCTATCAAATTCGACAGGGGAAACAAAGAAAGCAACATTTACTGATTCTAGAACAACAGATACAAGCTGGAGAGCGTCTCCTCACGTCCCGTACTGACCCATGTATTTTACTTCGCTTACAACGCCTTCGTTTTCAATACAATCAGCTTTTATATACCGCTGCTGCTAAAAATATTGAATCACAACAAGGGATGTACTATCGGGAAAATAACCGTGCTGGCAAATTGTTAGCCAATGCCCTGAAAGGTCAAAAAGAAGCCAAGCGTGTTACCGCTCTCCGCAATCCGTCGGGGGGGAGCTTGGTCACTAAAGATACAGAAATCTTAGAACTCTTTCGTGATTTTTATACTCGGCTTTATCAATCTGAATGCGACTTCGAGCCAGAAGCATTTGAACGTTTACTATCAGGGATTCAACGGCCGACCCTATCTGATGAAGATAGAGAGGCCATGGACAAACCATTCACTTTATCAGAAATTCAATCTGCACTCAAGAGATGTGCCACCGGTCGAGCCGCAGGCCCGGACGGTCTCCCAGCTGAATTCTACAAAACTTTTAACGCTGACTTAGCTCCGTTTTTGAAACTTTATTTTTCTGCTCTGGCCGAGGAGGGATCTCCTTCTGGATCCTTCTCAATGGCAAATGTAGTAGTTTTTGAGAAAGAGGGGAGAGATCCGCAACTAACAGCTAATTATCGTCCAATTTCCTACTAAACGCAGACTATAAAATATTTGCCACCATTCTCTCCACCCGGCTCTCTGACAAGATGTCTACTTTAATACACCCAGATCAATGCGGTTTCATTCCCGGTAGATCAACTGCTGATAATGCTAGGACCCTATGTCATGTACTGGCTGCCGCAGTTAATCTTGATCGACCATTGGTTGGCCTCTCACTTGATGCTGAGAAGGCCTTCGACCGCTTAGAATGGCCCTTCTTGTTTGCAACTCTCCGCTGGTACGGATTCGGAGAAGGCTTTCTCCGTTGTCTCCAAACCATGTATGCACAGCCTACAGCTAGTATCTGTGCTAATGCTTTGAAGTCTCAGCCATTTCCCCTGCAACGCGGTACTCGCCAGGGATGCTCACTGTCTCCACTTCTTTTCGATCTCGCACTCGAACCCTTAGCTTTATTAATCCGGCAATCCAAGGATATTCATGGAGTCCCTTTCTCTCATAGGGAAATCAAAATTTCAGCATATGCTGATGACCTTATGCTCTTTGTCTCCCTAGACTCGGTGCCGGCTGTCCTAGAGCAAATTGGTAAATATTCACAACTCTCGGGCTATAAGATAAATTGGACCAAATCGGTAGCCTTTCCATTAAATCCTCTGATCCATCAGGCAGATATGCAATCCTTTCCCTTCTTATGGCAACCACGCATGGTCAAATACCTTGGGGTGCACTACTGCTCTCCTTTGGAAGACACCATCACCTTTAATGCTAAAGACTTAACCTCTAAGGTCCGGGCGCTTACTCAACGTTGGACTCCTTTAACACTTACTTGGTGGGGCCGCTTAGAAACCATTAAAATGATGATTGTTCCCAAAGTGAACTACATTTTAGAAATGCTGCCATGTCTCCTACCTCGACGTACATATAAAGATTTAGAGGGTATTCTGACTAGATACTTATGGCAAAACAAGACACCTAGGATAGCGAAACATAAGTTACAAGCAGATAAAGAAAATGGTGGTGTCAGATTCCCTGATTTCCTAAAATACCACCACTCTTTTCTTCTCAAACAAGGTGCTCGTTGGCTGGAAGACCTCACACCGAGTAGACCAGTGTGGCTAGATATAGAGGAGGATCTTTGCAAACCAATTCCTCTTACTTATCTCCCTGGTATGACTCTTCCATCAGATTCCCACTATCCACCAATGCTCTTAGACACTTTAGGTGCCTTTAATATCCTTGAGCAATCTCTAGACTCCCGACTTTGTCCGCTAGATAGACTCCCGCTTTGGTACAATGCTCGATTTCAAATACAAAATAAACCGATGGCGTGGAGCCCCTGGTACACTAGGGGCATTTGGACCCCTAACCAGCTGTTCTATGTTGGTCGCTGGAAAACTTTTAGCGAATTACAAATTGAATTTGGTCTCCCAGCGAAACACTACTTTCAGTTGGTGCAACTTCAGCATTGTCTTCGGAGTGCTAAGGTGCTCCCGCCATCGGAAACCCATACCCAAGGATTGTCGGAGATTATCCGATCTATCGGGAGCTTATCGGGTGTGGCATCTAACTTTTACAAAACTTTATGTAATACTGTAAATAGAGGCACTCCTACAGCACAGAAATCCTGGGAGCGGGAAATGCATGTAACTTTGACCCCGGAGCAATGGAGCCTGGTCTGGAGCAAGGTGACACGGGTCTCTCGATCCGCCTCACTCACTCAGACACTTTTCTTTCTAGCCCACCGATGTTTCTATACTCCTGACAGGTTAGCCAAATGGAACGCCACCCAGAGCAATAGATGCTGGACATGCCATGCGGCCATTGGTTCACTAACTCATGTTATGTATGATTGCCCCGCATTACAGTATTACTGGAGTCGGGTCTGGGGTCGTATTCAATCTATTTTGCACTTTCAAGAGCCCCTCTCTTGGAAGATAGTGGGACTCTGCTCAGCTGCGGGGATCCCCTCTCTTCCTAAATCGGCTTACTTCCTTTTAGACTTTATGCTGGGCATAGCTATTTCCCTAATTACGAAATACTGGAAAAATAGCTCCCTTCTGAGCCCCAATGAATGGTGGAATCATGTCTGTCTCTACAGTAAATATGAGCAAATACCTCGTATGTTAGCTTCTTCCGCTCAGACCCCCCACCACTTGTCTAAATGGAAGATGCTCAACGATTATGTTCAAACTGCTAAATGCTCTCATCTGACTGTTTAAATCTGTGTAAATCTCTGTCACATGATCATTCTGTATTGCAGATACTATTTCTGTTTGTTTTGATGTACAATTACTGTTGTTTGTAAGCGCCTATATGATGATACTTATCAGCTTGAGAAGAAGCATAGGGGGGGGGGGTAATTGGGGTTGCTTTTCCTTATTGTATGCTTGTATTTGTTTCCTTTGGTGTGTTGTTTCTTTTTGCTTGTTGTAAAATGAAAATAAAAGTTAAAAAAAAAAAAGAAATGGGCTGTGATGGGGGCTTGGATTGAAATGGACTCATGGAGGGGCTAGGACTAGAAATAGGCTCATAGAGGGGCTTGGATTGGAAATGGGCTGAGTGGAGAGGAACTAGGATTGGAAATGGGCTGATGGAGGGGCTAGGATAGGACTGGAATTGGGCTTTTGGGGGGCTAGGATTGGAAATGGGCTGTGGTGGGGGCTTGGATTGAAATGGACTCATGGAAGGGCTAGGACTGAAATAGGCTCATGGGGGGCTTGGATTGGAAATGAGCTGAGTGGAGGGGAGCTAGGATTGGAAATGGGCTGATGGTGGGACTAGGAAAGGACTAGAAAAGGGCTGATGTTGGGCTGGGATTGGAAATGAGCTGATGGAGGGGCTCGGATAGGACTGGAAATGGATAGGGAAGCTAGGACTGGAAATGGGTTGATGGTGGGGCTGGGATAGGATTTGAAATGGACTGATGGGAGGCTGGGACTGGAAATGGGTTGATGGTGGGGCTGGGATAGGACTAGAAATGGACTGATGGGAGGCTAAGACTGGAAATGGGCTGATGCGGGGACTAGAAGGGAGCGGATGCTGAGTGGGGCTGGAACTAGAAGGGAGCTGATGTTGGGGGAGGATTAGAATGGGATGGGGCAGGGAAAGTGAAATGGAGAGGGGAAAAATATTTTGTGTGGGAGGGAAGAAAATTCTACAATTGGCCGGTATTGGGAGAGTAAGTGGGGATTGAGGATGGAGGGGTAAAACTTGAGTGGATGAAAAATGAATAAAGAAAGAGATGGAGGAAAGAGCAAAAGGAGAAAGATTAGTATGTTAAAGCAGATGTAGAGAGAGAATGGAAAATAAGCTAGAAGAGAGAAGAAAGGACAAATGGACAGCAGACAATGGAGAGTTAGCAGAAGACATGAAGAAACCAGAAGAAAGTGGCTGGAGCAATTGCAACTGAAAAAAAATGCACAAAAGGTAGAAAAAAATGTCATTTTGAATTTGTTAACTGGAATATGTCAGCTTTGGAAATGTGCATCATTAATGTCTGCACTTTGTTAAGTACAAGAGGAAATTAATTTATAGTTTTATTTCTAGTGTTGTTTGGCTTTTGGGGTTCCCAGTTTAATTATTGTCTTCTTATTTCTAAATTGTGATTCCTTGTTCTTTGTTTGGTAATGGTTTATGCTCTGCATGTGTAACTGAGCTGAGGTATTCTGTTTATGTAGTTTCTATTTGACATCACCACTTGTTTATTTATTTTTTATTTATTTAACTATTTTCTTTTATACCGCCCCTTCCAGAGATCAAGGGCGGTTTACATATAACAGTTTAACAGTCTTGTACACATTTGTATACATTTTACATTGAACAATAGAAGTCAACTATTTACATTGAACAATAAATTTAACTTTGTAGGTAATTAAAGCAAAACAAACCTTAAAAGTTTTTACAAATGTATATTTACAGTGGTTGTGTGTGGTGTATAGGGCAGATACTGGTGTAGGTGCTGGAATTTAATTCCTTTTATGTCGTAATTGGGGCGTGTATGGTGAGGGGTACAGACATGTAGTTAGAATTTTTGGGATTAAGGGAGTTTATGCATGTGTGACCACGTTTGTTGTGGAGCTGGCTTTGGGGGAGAAGGGGATTTCGAAGTGTTCGGTGAACAGGTAGGTCTTTAATTCTTTCCTGAATTGGATGAGGTCTTTTATGGTGCGAAGGTCTATAGGGAGGTCGTTCCAGAGTGTAGGAGCAGTGAATGTGAATGCTCTGGAGCTAGTGGTTTTCTTAGTTTTCCGGATGGCTTTTGGTATGATAAGGGAGTGGGCTGCGTTTTGTCTGTGGGCTCTTGTCGAGGTTGGAGAGTGCAGTAGTGTAGATAGGTGTGAGGGGGCTATGTCATTTATGAGTTTATAGGTTGTTAGGATAATTTTGTATCTAATTTGGCTGTTTATAGGGAGCCAGTGGAGTTCTAGCAGTATTGGGGTTACGTGGTCTGTTAGGCGAGCTTTAGCAATTACTTTTGCACAGATATTTTGAGCTCTTTGTAGAAGGTATGTGCTTTTTTGAGGAAGGCCTATTAGGAGACTATTGCAATAGTCGAAGTGAGGGGTGATCAGTGTACTTACTACAGATCTAAAGTCTTGTGTTTCGAGGAGTGGCCTTAGGTGCTGAATAGTTTTAAGTTTATAGAAATGGTTTTTACTGTTTGTTTTATGTGTGGTAGCATGGTGAGAGTGTGGTCTATTATTACTCCTAAGTATTTTACCTGTTTTCTAACCGGTATGGTGGTTTTGTTGATTGTGATTGTTTCCGGGTAAGTGTTCTCAGTCATAGATGACCTTGTTACAAACATTGTCTCTGATTTTTTGAGGTTGATGCTGAGGTAGTTAGATTCCATCCAGGAGGAGGTCTCAGCCATGCATTTGGATAGTGAGTCATATGTAGGGTTTTTAATGGTTATGGGGATAGCAAGCATGATGTCATCGGCATATATAAAATGGTTAATCCTGTGTTTTTTAAATATGTTCGTTATCGGTTGCAGGTACAAGTTAAGTAGGAGGGTTGAAAGGGCTGATCCTTGGGGTATTCCTTGTCCTTGGGGGAATGTGTCTGATGCTTGTTGGTCAATTTGGACGCGTATTAATCTATGTGAGATGTAGGATTTGAACCATTTAAGGACAGTCCCGCCTATTCCTAGGTTCTCTAATCTGTTGATCAGTGTCGGGTGATTGATGTTATCGAAGGCGGCAGAGATATCTATGAATAGGAGTAGGAAGCCTTGGTGTTTGTCATCTGTACCCCTGATGAGGAAGTCCATTAGGGTGATTAAGAGGGTTTCTACTCCATGGGATGGGCGGAAACCAAATTGGTGTGAGTCAAGTGGTTTGTGCTCATCAATGTGTTCTTGTAACTGAATTTGAATTGTTTTCTCTATTATTTTGGCTATGAAAGGAATGCTGGCTATGGGTCTGTATGAGTTCAGGTCTTTTGAGTCGAGCTTATTATTCTTTATTATTGGTCGGAGTGTTGTGAGTTTTAGGGCATCAGGCATGATGCCTTGTGAAAGGGATTGGTTGACTATGTGTTGTAGGTTTCCAGCCAGTTCATCTTTCGCACACTTAATCCATGAAACAGGGCATGGATCGAGTGGGGAGGTGGTGGTGTTGATCATTGTTATGATTTTGAGGAGTTGCTTTTGTTCTATCAAATGGAAACTTGTCCATTCTTGTGTGGTTTTTGTGTTTGATAATAGTGGAGTCGGGGTAGTGGTCTTGCTTTTTAGTTTTTCTGCAAAATGTTTTGCTAGTGTTTGTATACTTATTGCTTGTTGTTTAGGTTCGGTGTTATTTGTCTTGGTTAGTGTTCTTACTATCGCGAATAACTCCCTAGGGCGGTTGATGGTTGAGTTTATTACTTTAGAATGGTAATCTCTTTTTGATTTGTTGATTGCGTTTTTGTATTCTATAAGTAAGAGCATGTATTGGGATTTGTTTTCCTCTGATTTTAGTTTTCTCCATCTCTTTTCTTGTCTCCTCAGTTGTTGTTTTAGTTTTGTTAGTTCTTTCGTGAACCATTTTTCTGTCTTTTTTGTTGTTTGTTTATGTAAGACTCGTGTGGGGACAGCTGCTTTTTGAATGGTTAGATTCCAGTGTGTTATGGTTGAGTTGATGTCTGGTGAGCTTGTGTTTAGTTTGGGTAATACTTTGTTGAGGAATGTGTTTTTGTCAAAGCGCACGAAACGTGAGGTATGTGGAGTTGTACTTGCAGTGTTTTTTGGGGCTTGTGCAGGTAGCTGGATTGTGATGAGATGGTGGTCTGACCAGGGTACTTCGGTTATATTCAGAGTGGTATGTAGTAGGTGATTGTAGAGTGTGGATGGGAGGAATATTAGGTCAAGCATGTTACCTTTTTTGTGTGTGGGGGCATGTATTATCTGTGTGAACCCCATTTGTGTCATAGCATCCATGAAGTTATCTGATTGTGAGTGGTTCAGTGATGGAAGGTTCAAATCACCAAGGAGTATAAGTGGTTTACTTTGCGATGCTGTGCATGCGAGTTCTAGGATAGGGGTGAGGTTTTTTTGATTGGATGATGGGGGTCTGTAGATGAGGGTGAGAGCCAAGGTTTTATTTTCTATATTAACGATGTCCATTCCATCTATGTTATTTAAGTTTGTTAGGGTGAATTGTAGGTCTTTTTTGGTGAGTATCAATGCACCCCCTCCTCTTTTTATATTCCGTTGGCAATTGAATATGTCATATTGATGTGTGGTTAGTTGGTTTAGTAGTATAGTGTCTGTAGGTGAGAGCCATGTTTCAGTAATGCAGATAATGTCAGGGGATGTGTCGTTTATTATGTCATTAATTATTGGTATTTTATTTCGTATGGACCGGATGTTTATTAGGATGAGTTGTAGTTTGGTATTTGTATTGTCAGTTTGGTCAATTATATCACTAATGGGTTGGTGCTTTATTTGGATGAGACGGTGATGGCGTTTGTGTGAGGTGTGGCGCGAATAGTGATTGTGGGAGTTTGTGTATGTAGAGCTGTGTATTGGATTCTGGTACTGATTGTAGGTGATTGGGAAGTTATTATAAGGGTTACGGTAATGATTGTGGATGATGGGGATGTTTTTGTAGGGGCTTTGGTTGGTTTTGTAAGTGTATATGTGTTGAGTTTTATTTATTTATTTATTTAACAGTATTTCTAAACCGCCTTATCATAATAATCAAGGTGGTATCACAGCAAACAATCTGGTAGTGTGAGTGTGTTATACATGCAGTGAGGGTGAGGATCTTGTTTAGTGTGTGTTGTATTGTGTGCTGGATTGGTTTGAGCTATGTACAATGTGGGCTATATACAGTGGTGCTTTAAGAGAGTTATTAGAAAGAGAGTGAGAAGGAGGTTTACAATCTTAGTAGGAGACATTGTGTTCATTTTTTGAGGTAGAGGGTTGAGTGGGGGGGAGTATTGCAGGGGCTAATGGTCTTTGATGGCGTTGTGTATGTCTTCAGATATCAGTATATATAGTTACTGGCAGCAGTAGTTTTAGTTACTGGTAGCGGTATTTTCATTTAGTTACTGGCAACAGTATAATCTTCTACTGGCAGGGGTACTCAGAACAGGTACATATAGATAGGTACTTATACCAGTTTGTGCGTTAGCGGTTGCTGGCAACAGTGCATGAGGATAATTATTACCGGCAACAGTATCTCAAAATAACAGTGCAGAGAGGGTAATTATTACTGGCAACAGTATCTCAAAATAACAGTGCAGAGAGGGTAATTATTACTGGCAACAGTATCTCAAAATAACAGTGCAGAGAGGGTAATTATTACTGGCAACAGTATCTCAAATAACAGTGCAGGGAGGGTAGTTATTACTGGCAACAGAATATCAGTGTTGATATCTAACAGCAGTTAATATAGGTCTTGAGAGAATGTCTTTTTTTTTTTTTTTTTAATTGTTGCATACTTGCTGTGGATAGCGCAGTTGAAGGACGATCTGAGTCGTTGTGGATGATTATAAGCTGTTATCAAGCGCCCCTCCTCAGGCGCATGCCCTGATGGCACGAGCTTTTATATCTTTTTGGTGCGCTCCGATTGAGCGGATAGGGTGTTGCTGTCGCTCCTGATGTTGGGGCTCTATCCCCGGGCTGGTGAGAGCTGTTGCTGGTGTCGGGAGCAGAGAGGACCAAGAGCTGTCTGTTTGGTAGAGAGTTGGTCTAGGTTACAGTCTTGTTCTCTTTCCCCAGTAGGTTATGTATTGTTATTCTCTGAAATGTATTGGTTTAATATTTGCAGTGTTGCCTTTTGATAGGTAGAGTATGGTGCTTTGTGAGTCCTGGTAGTGCTGTTACGATATGGCGGGTTTGCTATGGGTTCTAAATGGGCAGTGTTTGTAGTAGTTCCTAATGTGCCTGGCGGTTGGCACTGGATTATAGTAATGTAGAAATCTTTTAGTCTTTCTTTATCCATGCACTCAATAAGAGGCATATTTACTAAAAGTTAGTGTATGGTAACATTATGCAAATAGTTATGCAAATGTGGTCTCTTATGCAAATGAGGCCCTGCACCAAGTCTCCGCACATGGCTCCGCACCCCCCTTGGGCCGACCCTGGTTAGATCATTTCTATCTGTGCCCTTCTCTTCCACTGCCAAATCCAGACTTCAATCCTTTCACCTTGCTGCTCCTTATGCCTGGAATAAACTACCTGAGTCTGTACATCAGCCTACATCTCTAGCCCATTTCAAATCCAGGCTGAAAACTCACCTCTTTGAGGCTGCCTTTGGATCCTGATCCACTAAATTTCCTATGAGTTTCCTTACATTTCCCCTAGATGTACCCTTGTCCTCAGCTGTTGTGTTGTCTGTCTTGACTAGATTATAAGCTCTCATGAGCAGGGAACATCTTTTACAAGTGTCTGTACAGATCTGTGTATGCCTTGTAGTACTATGCAAATGATCAATACTCAGTAGACAAGGCAATATAGATATATATAAAGACACTTCCTCCTCTGTGGAGCTTATGATCTAGTTAGGGTAAACATTTGTGATGAGAGTCTATGGGGGATGTATTTATTATCAAGAAGTTGTCATGATTTAAAAGCAGCTTCAAAAAGGGGACATCAGCTTTATTTCTTTGAAGACTGTCCTATACATGACTTTCTAAAATAAAAGGGCAGGTTATTTCTTAAAAACATGTTCTAACTTCAAAAACTAATTGGACTTTTTTAGGACATAATTTGTGTTTAACTAATCTTACGGTAGTGCAATATTTGCTTCCTTCAGCTTTGTTTTTTTAATTATTTCCATAAACCTATTCAAGTAAACTATTTCTCCATGCTCTTCTGTAGGATTCTCCTCTTTACAAACATCATGTGGTATTTAAAGGCGATACTCGGAAGAATTCAAAGAAATATCGATACACCGGGAAGATGTATTACAATTATTTGATAAACCAAAGAGTAGCAAATCACCTGGACCGGATGGTATACATCAAAGGGTGTTGAAAGAACTAAAATATGAGATTGCAGACCTGCCATTAGTAATCTGTGAACTATCATTAAAATCATCTATAATATTTGAAGATTGGAGGATGGCCAGTGTAACACCAATTTTTTGAAAAGTTTTCCAGGGGTGATTGGGAAACTACAGATCAGTGAGCCTGACATCAGTACCAGGAAAAATGGTAGAAATCATCATAAAGAACAAAATTACTGAGCATGTAGATAGTCATGGCTTAATGTGAGACAGCCAACATGGCTTTAGACAAGGAAGATGTTGTCTTACTAATCTGTTATGTTTTTTGAAGGTGTGAATAAATAGGTAGACAAAGGTGAGTCGGTTGATATAGTGTATCTGGACGTTCAGAAAGCTTTTGACAAGGTCCCTCATAAGAGACTTTTGGCAAAACTAAAAAGTCATGGGATAGGAGGAAGTGTATTATTGTGAATCAGGAACTGGTTAAGAGAGAGAAAGCAGAGGGTAGGGCTAAATGGAGAAAGGTGAATAGTGGAGTACCCCAGGGATCTGTGCTGGGTCCGCTGCTTTTTGACATATTCATAAATGACATGGAAAAGGGAATAACAAGTAAGGTTATCAAATTTGCAGATGACACAAAACTATTTAAAGTTGTTAAAACTCATAGGGATTGTGGAAAATTGCAATTGGATCTTGATAAATTGGAAGACTGGGCATCCAAATGGCAGATAAAATTTAATGTGGACAAGTGCAAAGTTATGCACCTAGGAAAGAACAACCCAAACTATGGTTACATAATGCAAGGTTCCACATTAGGAACCACCACCCAGGAAAAAGATTCAGGTGTCATCGTAGATAACATGTTAAAACCCTCCACCCAGTGTGCATCGGCGGCCAAAAGAGCAAATAAAATGCTAGGAATAAGGAAAGGAATAGAAAATAAAACAAAGGATATTATAATGCCTCTATATCGTTACATGGTGCAACCTCACCTTGAATATTGAGTGTAATTGTGGTTGCCATATCTTAAAAAGGATATAGCGTTATTAGAAAAGGTACAGAGATGAAATACCAAAATGGTAAGGGGGATGGTAGGATACTCCTATGAAGAGAGACTAATAAGTGGAACGGGTAAACGTAGATCAATTGTTTACATCATCAGAATATAGACGACTAGGGGACATGCAATAAAGCTACAGGGTAACCTATTTAAGACTAATAGGAGAACATATTTTTTCACTCAACGTGTAATCAACCTCTGGAATTTGTTACTGGAGGATGTAGTAAAAGCTGTTAGTGTAGCTGGGTTTAAAAAAGGTTTGGACGAGTTCCCAGAGGAAAGGTCCATAAACCATTATTAAAAGGGACTTGAGATGTCATGGTTATAGTTCTGGTTCTTGATATACTACCCTTCTATGTTGTATATAAGAGTGGTTTACAACTTATGCTAACAGGCACTTTATATTCCCTTGTCCCCAGAGGGCTCACAATCTAAGCATACCTGAGGCAATGGAGGGTTAAGTGGCTTGCCCAAGGCCACAAGGAGTAGCTGTGGGATTAGAGACCCCAAGTCCCTCTGGTCTGAGGTTGCTTGTCCCTGTGTTGGAATTGAACCCCTGGCCCTCTAGCCTGAGGTTACCTGTCCCAACCACTGAGCCACTCCTCCCACTGCTTGACCCAATACAAGCTTTGTGGAACCTGTATCTTTTGGGGAAACTGCTAAGTACTCATGTCCTAGATTGGCCATTGTTGAAAACAGGATACTGGGTTTGATGGACCTTGGTCTTACACAGTATGGCATATCTTATGTTCTTATGGTAACACAACTGGTGACAATGCAGAGCTTTGTTAATAATACAGAGGGCTTGAAATTAATCATTTGGATCCAAAAGCATGGATATTGCCTTTGTATGCCTGAGTGTATCTACCTTTTTTCTTTTGGGCTCGATTGATATGAATTTTTTTCTCATAGATGGAGAGGCACCTATGTAGGTAATATGCATGTACTAAAACCACTATTCTATGCAGTTAGGACTTAATGTGCATGTTAAAATGGTCCTTCGACACGTTAGCATGTAATCCACATGTAAATGAGAATATCATATGCAAATGATAGTAAATAGCATGGAGGATAATTTTATCAGGGACGCTTAGATTAACATATATTTCAAAACCCATGCCTCTTTATAAAGTAAGCTATGGGGGTCATTCCAGAACATGAATAAGGGGTTTGTACATGCAGCTGGGATGTTTATGTGCCAAAAACATTCCCCACCATATTCTGAAACACTGCTGCCATTCATGTCCATGGCGCTAGCACGGGGATCTGAGAACAGGGGCATGGTCAGCCGCAGAGACGTATATAGCCAAAAGGTTCAATTTTCGTCTCATCTGACCAGCAAACCTTCTTCCATGTGCTTGGGGGAGTCCACCACATGCTGTTGTCAAACTCCAAATGTGTTTTCTTATTTATTTATTTCTTTAAGCAATGACTTTTTTCTGGCCACTCTTACATAAAGCCCCACTCCTATGGACAGATATGCCCATCTACGCTGTGGATCTTTGCAGCTCCTTCAGTGTTATCCTTGGTGTCTTTGTAGCATCTCTGATTAATGCTCTCCTTGCCCGGTCTTTGAGTTTTGGTGGGTGACCTTCTCTTGTCAGGTTTGTAGCGGTGCCATATTCTTTCTATTTTGTTATAATGGATTTAATGGTGCTCTATGGGATATTCAGAATTTGGGATATTTTTTTATAACCCAATCATGATCTATATTTCTCCACAACTTTGTTTCTGACCTGTTTGGAGTGCTCCTTGATCTTCATGTTGCTTGCTTAGTAGTGCTGCAGAGTCAGAGGCTTTAATGAGATCAACTCCTCTCATGATCGTGGTGATATTTTGATGTCACTGGACCTCTCTGCAGCATTTGATCTTGCAGACCACTCACTCCTTCTGTCTAGATTGCGTGATGTTGGTCTTAGGGGTCTGGTGTTTCATTGGTTCTATTCTTTCCTCTTTGCTCGGTCTTTCTCAGTCTCCTCTCGTACTACTTCCTCTGACCCACTTCTCCTTCACTGCAGTGTCCCTCAGGGCTTGGTCCTGGCACCTCTCCTGTTTAACATTTTCCTTGTACCACTGGCTTTACTTATCCAGCAGTCAGGTATGTCAGCATACTACTATGCCAACGACATTATCATTCTCCATCACACAAGTCCCACTCAGCCTGATCTCTCCTCTTAACGCCTGCCTTTCTCAAGTATCCAGCTGGCTTACTACCAGTTGCCTACATCTCAGTCTTCCAAAAACGTCAGCCATTTGGTTCACCCATGGTGGCACATGCCCTTCCTTGGCTCCTGTTTTGTCCCACACTCCTCTTCCCTTGGTCTCCTCCCTCCGCTACCTAGGGGTGATTCTGAACACTGACCTTTCCTTCCACAACCACATGTTGCCATTAGTTCAATGCTCATTCTACTATTTTCATCATATCCATGCCGTCCACCCCTTTCTCTCACCCCAAGCACTGACCACTCTTCTCTTGTCATTGATGATATCATGGCTTTGACCTCTGCAATCTTGTATTCATAGGTATCCAAAAGTTATTTATTTATTTATTTATTTATTTGAACAGGTTTTTCCATACTGCCCCTTCCATAGATCAGGGGCGGTTTACATTGAACAAAAAGTTACAGAGAATGCATTGGCACTATGATACATTTAAACTATATACATACCAGTTAACCACAGATGCCGTAGTATAGAGGAAGCTGGTTATTTTAACTATATACATGGTAATCAGACACAGAGTAAGAGTTAGAGGGAGTGTGATGGATGCTATACCATCTCCAGCTTCATCGCCTACAACTAATTCAGAATGCCACAGCCAAGCTCATTACTCACTCCTCCTGCCATAATCACATCTCCCACTTCTACATCATCTTCATTGGCTCCCAGTAGAATACCATATCTGCTATAAAATTCTGACCTTAGTACACTAAGCTATCTACACACAGACTCCCTGGTACCTGGCGGACCTTTTGCAATTGCACACTGCCTCCCGCAGCCTCCAAACACACATTAATTGCCTAAATCTCCCATCTACCTACCAAGCACATCTTCAGTCCACACATTTTTTGGCTTTTTTTTCCCTTGGTCCATCCCTTTGGAACTCACTCCCCACCTCTTTCTGCCTAGAACAATCCTACTCAAAATTCAAGTCTCTTCTAAAAATTCATCTCTTTGCCTCTGCTTTTGACCTCCCTACCTCTATCCCTTAACCCTATTACCATTCCTGTCTCTGGATCTCTTTATCTTGATTGATTGTGTTCTTTTCTTTCCTGTCTGATTATTGTAGTTCTTTTAGTTTTCCGGGCCACGGCCCTATTTCTCTTGATTATAATATGTACACCGCCTTGATGTTTGAAAGGCGGTATATCAAGCAACGTAATAAATATAAACATAAACATCACAGCGGCATCAGGTGCCAGTGTAATTTGGCAATCAAAAGCAGACAGGGTTTACTATAGCTAAATGTCAAAACCTTTCCCTATCAATAATAAGGGACACTCAGAATAAGGGCATTCAATAGAGAAAACAGTAGTAATGCATGCCCATAATGCACATTTTGTGGGACCAATGGTGTTGCTTTTGAGCATGTATTAGTGTTGTTTGCACTGCTGAATGCTCTTATTCTGAGGGTCCCTTATTATTGACAGGCATATGTTTTGACATTTAGCCATAGGGAACCTATGCTGATTCCTTCTGGATTATTTTTCATAGGGTATTCAGATATTCCTGGCATCCATGCATCCACTGTACCAGGAACTGGGAGACATGACTGATGTTGTGCCAACATTCCCCAGATTGTACCATGTGGCCTATATCCCTACCCAGGCCAGGATCAATGGGAGCTGTGAGAATGGTGATATATCTGGAGTCTGGCTACTTGGTGTATGACACAGGGATCTCCCCTCCCATGCCCACACAGGACTGACCAGGGAAGTAGTTCCATAAAGCAGACTAAGGAAGACAGACAGGGTTGCCAAACAGATCGCGGATATATACAGACCAACATACACCACGATGGGACAGGTGTAGCTGCTATGAGATATATCAGTACCCAGATAGGTGGGTCTCAGATGCCATAGCCAGAAGGCCCTACTACTATTACTGCTACTGATTATTTGTATAGTGCTACAAGGCATATGCAATGCTGCACTAACACATGTAAAAGATGGTCCCTGCTCAGCAGAGCTTACAATCTAGTCAAGATATACAACACAGCAGCTGTTGACAGGATACATCCAGGGGGAATGATCAGGAAACACAAGGGGGCTTAGGTGGATCAGATCCAACCGTGGCAATGAAGAGGTGAGCACTCAGCTTGGATTTGAGAGAGGCCAGAGATGAAGTCTGACATACAGATTCAGGTAGTTTGTTTCAGACATAAGGAGCAGCAAGTTGAGAGGAGAGACATCTGAATTTGGCAGTAGAAGAGAAGGGCACAGATAGAAGCAATCTGACACAAGAGCAGTTTCCAAGGAGGGGTGTAGGGAGAGGTTAAAGGGGAATGCTAGTGCAGAACAGCAGAATGAGTGCACTTATAAGCCATAGGCATGAAAAGGGCATATATGTGTTGTTCAGCAATATTATGCATTCTTTGGGGAACTGCAGTGTTAGTTCTGTCTTCTGTGCACTTGGTAATGGTCCATCCTTAGCATTTTAAAGCGTGTTTGTAGAGATGACCAGAGCAGGAATCACAGGGGCCGGTTCCTAATGCCATGTTCCATTTGATGCAAGGTATGTCCTGGCATACATGTTCATATTTACATTCTTGTATAACATATTGGGGTGCACTGGTATTACCTAGCACTTTTCAGGGCATGAGGAGGACTAATATATAGTCTAGGTTGCAGCAGCTGACATTTCTCATTGGTATTTATGTCTAGTTTGCATTAACAAATGACTGTCTGTCTGTGATGAGTAGCTTAGGAGATGCACGTTTTTCCCGAGTGGCATGGCATCCACGGGTATATCGCGGGGACGGGCAGGATCCAAAATGTGCAACTTTTCAGAATATGGTGGGTGCGGGGATAATCCAGAATGTTTACCTGCATCCAATAATATTGAAGGGGATGTGTTTCTCCATTACATTGCAGGGCCCATGCCTACACCTGTGTGCTGGGTGTGCCCCGATGCGTGCATAGCCGGCTGAACAGCACTCACCCATGCCGCACCAAGCATATCTATCTCCATGATTATGGACCCACAGGCACGTCCAGATCTGTGGATGCAGAATTAGGTTCAAATGGGGCCCATTTTTAATTTGGATGTGTCCGTGAGCCAGACGTGCACATTATGGAATCATGCTCCACATGACTACTTTTTTATTTGTATTTTTTTAAAATTTATTACATTTTTTATTTATTGTAATGTCTTAGATTCCACAATCAAAGCAGAAATCAAGGAAAAAATCACTTCAGCCCACAATAAGAAAGGCAAGATACTGGCAAATTTCAAAAAAGGAAAAAAATAGATTTAATGGGTCTACAAGATGCCGCTAAAGGAACCATAGATGCAGCTATGTATTATGTATATATGTGAATTCTGACCCCTCTCCTTAAGACCCACTCACTGTGTGCTGTGCTGTACTTTCCCCTTTCGAATCAATGTGTATATTCCTCGAAATTTCTGTCATGATTTGTCAATTTACCGTCTGTAATCAAACCGCTACTGATCGCTGGAAGTAGCGGTATACAAATGTATGCTAAATAAATAAATAAATTAAACAGTTAGACATTACAGACAGCATACACTTGACAGCCAGCAACATCTAACAGATTTGCTTCTCTTTTTGTAGGAAAAAATCACAAAGCTGTTGGGGTTCAAAGAAAAGGAATTGTTTTTAATCAAACGAAACAATACAATGGCATGGAAACTTTAACATCAAAACAGCTCCCAATGCAAGGACCTTGGATTTTAAAGCCAGGAATTCCTTGCACCAGAGCTGTCTCTCAAGAAAAATAAGGACATATTTGTACTTTAGCTCCCAAAAACAGCATATCCATATTTCTGAAAAACAGTTGCCAAACCATATTTTGGTCTGGTTCTAGAGCAAAAGCCACAAGCAAAGTGGACCTTTCGTTAACAACTTCAAGAAAACCAGTCAAATCAAATGAACCTTGCACACCATTAGGATTCTCCAATTGTCCTGGATCAGGGAATTTCAAAGACAGATACTGGACCTGAGCTACAGGAAGAAAAGATTCTGAAGGAATCTTCAAAACCTCCAGAAAATATTTTTGTAGCATGTCCAATGGGGCAAGGACTAAAGACAGGAAAATTTAGAAAGCACAAGTTATTGTGCCTTCCCTGATTCTCCAAATGTTCCAATTTCCTTGCCAACAGCAATCTGTCTTTGGCCACTACTGTACCAAGATCACTAACCTCTACTCCCGGGCCTCCAATACATTCAGCTGTGACTCTTGCTGAGTCTGCTCATGAGCCAGAACACCAACAGCCATAGATAATTTAAGGAAATCAGCATTACTTTAAGACACATATACAAACAGGGAGATACTCAAACCTTTGATGGCATCCCAAAGTGTGTCCATAGTTACCATAGTAAGCTGGGACTCCAAGCACCCATATTCTCCTCTCCAATGGCACTCTCCTTTACCCCAAACACTCCACAGCTGCTCAACCGGGGTTTCCACCATCTGTGGGCCCAATGGAGAAGAGGCTGCAATGGGGACTAGCTCAATGCCAGATGCCAATTCTTCCCCACTCCAGGCAGCTTGAGGCACCTTGCTTACCCTTGCCATAGTGCTTCTGGGTCTCGGCAGTGCATCATGCTATTTGGGGTTCAAAGAGACCCCATCGATGTGGAGGTCCAGCGTGGATAACTTAGCTGGACTTGATGAAATTAAGTGACCATCTGTTATCCGTGTTGTGAACCCCAGCAGAATCAACTGACCTAGGGGCGGTTGTGCCTGTGAAGCTGAGGCCTGTTTCTTAGGCTTCTACTTTTTGGACAGCATTACTCCACCCAAATGGTTCCACATCTTGGGAGCTCCCTGCCGCAAGATAAGAGCAAACGGGGGAGCATCCTAACATAATGCCATCTTGCCCTAACCATCGGCTACCCTTTTTTTTTTAATACAGCATATACAATAGGAGAAAAAAGGGATTAAAAAAACAAGGCACGAATACTTAACTCCTGACTATAGTTGGTGTAAGTGCCAGCAGCTATATTTTTCAAGAACCCACGTAAGTTATAGTATTTATAATTTAGGTGCATAAATTTGTTCTCCATTCGTGTATGCGCACAATGAAAGTCTCGCACCATTACTGTGATATGCACACTTACAAAATAGTCACTTACACACCTACATCACTAAAATACTGTCATTTATGCTCATGACTATATGCATAGATATAGTCAACTTTTATAAAATACTCCTATGGAGGCAATGCACATGTGATTCGGGCCTATTTTATGAAGTAAAGCATAGATATACTGGAACCTACGTGCACTAGTTATGCCTGCCTGAGAGCAGGTGTAACTTGGTGTACATAGAATGATGACCTGATGCTTATAAGTCATAGTATTTTATAACTTACCCACATTAAGTAGAGGTCAAGCCTATGCTCTGTCCAAGCACCCACTCCATGTCATGCTGACACATAAGCATGCTGTTACAGCAATCACGTGTAAATACCCAGTCCTTGAAAATAGGGACTTATGAGTGTTTCTCGCACATACTAGCCTGCGTACCCTATATAAAATCTCACTAACTCATGGCTACTCTCTGGATAGTTGTCCTAAATTGTGTTCGGTCTTCAATCAGGCAGCTCATTGTTGACAGACTGGCACCCGTAGCTGCTGTTACTGTATCGATCCATCTCTCAATGGCCTTAACCACAACAATTGTGTACATCTCTTCACTGGCTATTTACTCAAGGCCCAATAAAGTGAAATAATAATTTTGTACCATGTAGATTGTGGCTCGAAATCTCACATGCTAAGCTGCCTTTTAATTTGTACTGATTAGCACAGTGGCTTCCAACCCTCCTAGAAGAGAAGATAGTTGCTCCTCAATCCCTTCTGTGCACAACCGGTCTTCGATAGCCAATACCCCCTTAATGGGTGACAGCTCATAAGATGGAATGCACACTCCCCTGATAGGCAGTGGCCACCTTGTTATGCAATAACTCCCCCCACCTGCCTCACAGGAAGGAACTCTTTGATTGGTATTACCTAGGGTTGCCAACATGCTCCAGATGTACCAGACAGGCTTGATCCAATCCTGGGTTTACCCCATTACATGCAGGAACATATAGTTCTGATTTCTACATTGCACTTCATAAGAAAAGCAAGACTTCATGTCCCTCCATGTAATGGGGTAAACCTAGGACTGGATAAAACCTGTTGGGCACATCTGGAGCCAGTTGGCAACCCTAGCATCACTCTCTTCATAGGAAGGAATTTCCTACAAAGACAAGAATCACTTCCCATCAATAAGAAATGACCCTCCTTCTCCAGGCCCCCGAACAACCTATATGGAGGATGTCTTACTATTTCAGAGGGGTTGGATCTTCTTGAAAAGGCGGCACACCAGAGCCCTTCTCTCTGCTCTGTTGCTGGCAGTGCATAATGTCACTGAGAGAGCTTCGCCCTATCAAATAATAGCAGTGAAGTGCCCTTAGTGGTATCATTCATTGGTGTCGGTGGTTTAGGCAGGAGCGCTTTGAAGATCCTGCATCTTCAGAATGCTAAATACTCTTCTCAGTGTGTGGTGGCGGCCAAAAAAAGCAAATAGAATGTTAGGAATTACTAGGAAAGGAATGGAGAATGAAACGGAGAATATCATAATGCCTCTGTATCACCTCCTGGTGTGACCACACCTTGAGTATGGTATGTTATTCTGGTCATTATATCTCAAAAAATATATATGACAAGGGCAACCAAAATGATAAGGGGGAAGGAAAAAATCATCATGACGAAAGGCTAAAGATGTTAGAGAACCTCAGCATGGAGAAGAAACTGCTAGATGAAGATATATTAGAGGTCTATAAAATCATGAGTGAAGTGGACCGGGTAAACATGTGCTCTTTTAAAAGGTACAAAGACCAGGGGACATGTCATAAAATTACTAAATAGCCCATTTAAGCAAATTAGAAAAATATTTTTTACTCAAAACTTAATTAAGCTTTGGAATTTGTTGTTGTAGAATGTGATAAAAGCAGTTAGTGCAGCTGGCTTTAATAAAAGTTTGGATAAATTCCTGAAGGAAAAGGCCATAAATCATTAGGTAAACTTGGGAAAAGGCACTGCTTATCTCTGGGGGTAAGCCACTTGGAATCTAGCTACTTTTTGGAATCTTGCCACAAACTTGTGGCCTAGATTGACAAGAATTTGAAGAAGGATAAAGAACTTGATGAACCTTTTGGTCTGACTCAGTATGTCAATTCTTATGTTCTAATGTAAAGTATGAGGTCAATTCCATACTGGCCATCCAGCCCATATATGGCCGATAAGAACTGGGACATACAGAGGTAGACCCGATTCTGATCCTGTGGGGGCTAGACGTGCCCACGGGATCAGAATCGGTCTACTGCCTCGACATGCAGGCCAGGCCCCTATTCTGACCAGTCACACGGTCAGCCACATACCCAGCTAACTCAGCCTGGCTCTGCAATGGAACCTCAGTGCTATGGCATCTCATTGCTGTGGCACCATGGCTCCATTATGCAGCTATAATCCCCAGCCACTGACCAAAAATGCCCTTTATCCACAGTCTGACCCCCAGTCTGGCCTCCCATGGCCAGGGTCAGGCTATGGAGAACCCCCTTAGCCCCTCACCGGTCTGTCCCCGCCATCCATCTCTGGTCCCTTCCATCCAGGGGGACTTATGCCATCTCAGAGGTGAATAAGTCCCCAATCTATCTAGCCGACCCTGACATACAGGGCTGACCTCTGCATCAGCCCTGTACATCCGGGGTCTCACCCTGCCCTTGCCCCATCTCCTGTCTGCCCCTCCCGCCCTCTCTTACAGCTCCCTGTACAACACAGTTGTACATACGGGGAGCCTGTACATCGGGGCAGCAGGGGGACAAATAGCAGGGATGTAGGTCTCAGAATGGAAAAAGGACAAGTACAATCCATATACTGGATCCTCAAAGAACTCTCTCTGCGTTCCAGCTGCCAAATCCATGGCTAGTAATCCAAGAGGTTCAATACAATTATAAAATTATGCATATACATGCAGAGAGTACATGCAAACATTTGTATCTGCCACAAAGCAGCTGTAAATTTATGCATATGAATTTTTGGCTATTGGTGCTACTTCTGGGGGTTTATTCTATAATAGCCTTTACAAAATAGAAAAGTGCCAAAGAACTCCCAAGAACTCTCTCATCAATCAACTTAACCGAAGCAAAAAAGAGTTAAGAACATAAGAACATAAGATATGCCATACTGGGTCAGACCAAGGTCCATCAAGCCCAGTATCCTGTTTCCAACAGTGGCCAATCTAGGTCATACGTACCTAGCAGTTTCCCCAAAAGACACAGGTTCCGCAATGCTTGTACTGGGTCAAGCATTGATATCCTGGGTCTCTTCTTAATAATGGTTTATGGACCTTTCCTCCAGGAACTTGTCCAAACCTTTTTTAAACCCAGCTACACTAACAGCCTTTACTACATCCTCCGGTAATAAATTCCAGAGTTTGATTACACGTTGAGTGAAAAAATATTTTCTTTTATTAGTCTTAAATAGTTTACCCTGTAGCTTCATTGCATGTCCCCTAGTCTTTCTATATTCTGATAACGTAAAGTTATAATGTGTCTACTTAAACCTGTTGTTGTTGTTAAGTGCCGTCGAGTCGGAGTCGACTCATGGAGACCCTCTGGATAGCTATTCTAAATTGTGTTCGGTCTTCAGTCAGACGGCTCATTGTTGACAGACTGGCACCCGTAGCTGCTGTTATTGTATCGATCCATCTCATTGCTGGCCTTCCTCTTTTGCGTTGACCTTCTATCTTGCCAAGCATAATGTCTTTCTCTAATGATCTCTCTCTTCGCATGATGTGTCCAAAGTATGAAAGTCGAAGTCTTGTCATCTGAGCTTCTAAAGAAAGCTTAGGTTTGATCTCCTCTAGTACCGACTGGTTTGTTCTTCGGGCAGTCCATGGTATACACAGTATTCGCCGCCAGCACCATAATTCAAAGGCATCAATTTTCTTCCTGTCTATCTTTTTCACTGTCCAGCTTTCACATCCATATGATGTTATTCAAAATACCATGGCTTGAACAAGTCGAATCTTTGTATGGAGAGAGACATCTCTGCTCTTGAGAATCTTATCTAGGTCTTTCATAGCCATTCTGCCAAGAGCAATGCGTCGTCTGATTTCTTGACTGCTTGTTGCTTCTTTATTGATAGTTGATCCAAGTAGGTTAAAGTTGTTCACAATTTCAATTTCTTCTCCTTCAACGATGAACCTGTTGATTATGCCAGTTGTCATGATCTTTGTCTTCTTTACATTACTTAAACCTGGAGGAACTTAAATAATACGAGTAACATTGTATTTCACATATGCCACTCACTAATGCAAGGCCTTTGAAGAAGCACAAGGGAAATGAATTGAGGAAGCCTCAGCACAGGGCACATGGTTCATTTGTGGCTATGTTACCACACAGCTTCAAACTGTTCCACACCTGATTTATCATTCATGGGCTTCTACAATATGTTTAACAATTTTTAAATGCATTTCAAAGAATTGAAACACTTATCTCAAACTCTCATTGAACATCAGTCCTCAAAGGGACTCCTATGTCGACTTGAGTTTCGCCCTGTATTTTAAAGGGCTGCATCAGGACAAATCAACCAGCTTAAACCAAGGTTCCTCTAGAACCGGGGTCTCAAACACGCGGCCCGCGACGGAGAGGAAACAAAATCAAAACAAACCCCTGGCTTCTGCTGCTGCCGCTGCCGCCATGGATAGGTTCGTGTTTGCTCAAACTGAAATTTTTGAAAATCCTTAAATCGTAATCTCATTCTGCCTCCCAGTAAACGGGGGGGATTCTTGGGTTTTCGTGAAAATCGAATAATCAATTTTGAACAAGGGAAAACTTTAACTTGTGCTTTGCCAAAGCACTAAGGACAGAAGGCAGGCTCCCGATGACAAACAGTACTAAAACGCCACCCTCACCCACGCATTCTCGGCTCCTGACAGGAGGTAGTTAGTCGAGGGCGGTTCCAATCCAAAATAAGTATATTGCACTACCCTCCCCCCACAACAAGTGGCTTTTCAGGAAGCAAGTGCTAATTGCCTCGGCCCGGCTCACCCCAGCGCAGGAAATCTGCGACGTTCTTGTCCCGGCGAAGTGGCGGGGAGCTGTTGCATTCCTGATATAGACAGAGCAGCACATCCAGCAGGCTCTCTATGCTCAGCCACTCCTCTTCGGCCGTTCCCCGCTGTACTACCAGCCGCTCGAGTTCGCGCAACCGTTCCTCGGCCGCCATGCTCAGAGGGTGCCTGCCTCCGAGAGCTGCTGCAGTCTGCGCCATCTTCTGCGAACGGTCTGCCGGAGACAGCCTCTCTCGCTGATAAATTCGTGCGTGCACTGCTCTCACAGGCTCCTGGGATTGAACCACAAGAGATCTTGTGCCGGGGAATCACCTGGGACAGAATAGGGGAGCGAGCCCGCACGCCCTGTGGTGACTAATCAGGGAATGCGGCCAATCTCCGCGTGGCCCCGCCCTCTTCCGCAGCTGGACAGGTGAGGGCGAGGCGCACGCTGTCAGGAAGTGCCAAGAGTCATACACGTATGGATGGATAGATAGTAACAGAGTAGATTGCGTGTGCACCTTTACTGCTACATACGTACAATCACAGAGATCTTCAGTTTCTGATTTGTTCTTCATCTGCTATTAATATTTATGAATTCTAGATAGTGTTCTAAGCAATTCTGTATAGCAAGGTACTGATTATTTTAGATTTTATTTTTTGTATGCTTATTTATATTATTATTTTTTTTCACTAACAAAGGTACTAAGCCGATTGTATTGAATGTTTTATTTATTTATGTACTTTGATAATTAATGCAAAGATGGGTTACAACAAATTAGAATTTAAAATGTGTACAAAAAATAGATTATGCCACCCACTGTCTGTATACATATGCATCTTTTATGTTGCTATACTTCAGCCTCTATGCCTCTTGCGTAGAGACATTCACACTTGTAACCAACGGATACATAAATGCCCACATCTCATTCATGTGTATATATATTTATACATCACCCCTACAGTTAACATAAGTTCCTACATATCTGCAGGCCTACATAGATAGTCCCCGCATCTCATATATACAGACATCAAGTATTCACACACCATTGCCACACCTCTTAAATATGCATGTGGTGATGAGTGTTGTTTTGACACATTTGGGAAAAGCAGTATATCAAGTATACCATTAAACCATATCGCCCTCATACTGCTTGCGTACACATGCTTATTTATTTTTAATACTTGATTTATCACCTACCATCAAAAACATCTATGTGAAGTTGTTGTTGTTGTTGCCATTAAGTGCCATTGACCCAATGGCAATCCCAGGGGTAGCTCAAGACAATCTGCTGCCTGAGGCGACAGATAAGAGCGCGTGCACACCCCCTCCCCCCCCCCTGTGCATCATTAATGTTTGCGCTTTGTTTAGTACAAGAGGAAATTAATTTATAGTTTTATTTCTACAGTGTTGTTGTACATTCCAAGTTTGGCTTTTGGGGTTCCCAGTTTAATTATTGTCTTCCTGTTTCTAAATCTTTTAGTCTTTCTTTATCCATACTCATTAAGAGGCATGTTTAGTAAAAGTTAGTGTATGGTAACATTATGCAAATATTTATGCAAATGAGGCCCCTTATGCAAATGAGGCCCCGCGTCTTATGCGGCCCCCGGGTTACTTTACAAGTCCTCATTTGGCCCTCAAAGCAATTTGAGTTTGAGACCCCTGCTCTAGAATGACGAACCTCACCTTCTCTAATGGTTATCAAGAAGGCAATGAAACATTCAATCAGACCTAGACCAATCAGATCAAATTGAGCTCATTCAATCCAATGACTCATTTAAGCCTATTGGTTGTACGGAATGCAGAGTGAAAATTTATTTCTGTTCTAACCTTGTTAATGCCTGTAGAACATCCCCACTTGAGATCTCACAAACACGGTCAATAATAAACCTGCGCAATTCTTCCCATTGGTGATGAAACTGAAGGCAGTGCTGTACCATCGGGGCTGTGACCGTGCATGTAGACAATCGTGATTTATGTTTGGTCAAATGTGTTTTTATCTTGACGCATGTTCTGCCCACAAAATAAACCTAAAATATGCACTTTGTTGGAAGCTTTTCGAGTGCTCTGGTAAAGTAGCCTAACAGAATAGCAGCTTCAGAACTGAGGAAGTCACGATTCAAATCCCACTGCTGGTCCTTGTGATCTTGGGCACATCTCTTATCCCTCCATTGCCTCAAGTACAAACTTAAAGGCCCTTTTACTAATTGCCTCAAACCACTTAAATGCCTGCGGTGAACTCTTATGTGTGGGCATGCTAACTCCTGACTGCTAAAAAACTCCTTAACTGGCACTCATACAGTAATGCGGCGAGTAGCTGGGTTAGAGGAAGAGTGTGGGCATAGAGAGCACATTAGCGTTAATGTGGCAATTAGCATGGGTGCACCTAACGACGCCTCTATGTATTGATAATGCATGTTAAATGCAAATCCTTAGCAGGCTTTAGTAAAAGGGACCCTTAGATTGTAAGTCCTCTGAGGACAGGAAAATATCTACTCTACCTGAATGTAGCTCACTTTGAGCTACCACTGAAGAAGGTGTGAGACAAATCCTAAATCCCCTAAAATTACTCTCTGAGACTGCAGAAGGGTGATGCTGCATAGGGAAAGAAGGTGTGAAGAGAGCTTTTTTCTTTGCTAATATCTGAGGGGAGAGGAAGTCTCCTGTGCTAACCAGGACCAAAGTGAAAGGATCATATAGCATGAAGGATTTTAAGACAAAGATTAAAATAACATGAAACTTTTTGTGTTAACTTGACATTAGTATCTACTGAGGGCAAGTTACTATGCCCTTGATAGAACTTTTTTTGCAGCATGTTAAATCATATGTATCATAAGTTGTTTTTTATAACATTTATTTAGGGGGTCATTCTGATCTCCATTTCATGGGTCTGGACATCCACATGTACAAGCCACTTGTGCGGGGAGCTCTGTTCATGGCCAGGAGGGGTGGGCTGGGGGTGGAGTGAGGGCGGGCGGTAGGTGGGGATGCAATCCCAGACATACAGGGCCGATTCTGAGGTCCGCCCTGTTTATCTGGGGTTGCACAGTTAGGGGACTTATTCCACCTCAGAGGGACATCAGGAAATGGCAGTGTAGAGGACCAAGCTTGAGGTGAGGGGTGCAGGGGGAGGCCCGATCTGGGGTCAGGGTGTGAGGAACAAGCCTACAACCAATGCTGCTGGTGACTGCCTCTCTATGAGGGAGCCTGACTGAGTTAGCCAGGCAAGTGGCTGAATGTCCGGGGTGCCTGAGTCAGGGCACCTCCAGACTTCCAGCCACTGTGATGTCATATCTTATGTTCTTATGATTGTTAAACAAGATTTGTGTAGTCCAAGCAGTGTACTGGTGCCGGGCAGGGACCTCGATCTCTGAGTGTTGCGGGGGCCATAAAGGTGATGCCCTTCCTTCCTGGTTTTTGTTGTCTGGTGCGCATTGAATGCGCTGCTGGCATTTACTATCTTTACAAAAAAAAAAAAAAGGGAAGTGATTAATGCTGCCAGTGACCTCAGCTGCCCCCGCAGGAGCAGAATCCAGATGGCGCAGGGACACACAAACCTGAATGTGCCTCTTAGGGTATTTGTTAACCACTTCCCCAGTCAAAACCAGACTGTCCAAGCAGTTTTTCTAATATTCCTGAATGGGAGAATAGCCTTATTGATTTAGGCCCAAGTTTATGTCTATGAGGAAATAAATCTTTGTACATTTGGCCCATGCTGTTTCAAGGTAACAAGGCTAGGGCTTTGGTTGCTGGGCCTTTTCCCCCTATTAGACTATGGCTCATGTTTACTAAACCTCATACTAGTAACATAAGTTATTGAGTTGCATTACTAGTGCAGGGCACTGTGCTAGATGCAGTGGGTGGAGACAGCCGTCCCCCTGAATTTAATGTGGCTCGCCACATCAAAACCACCGCAGAGAGCTACTACCATCACCCATTGTGCTGGTGGTAGTTGCTCCGCAGCAAGTTCCGTCAGGACAGCCCTTCAAGGCTCCTGCTAGCAGTGTTGCAGTGGGAATACTCACACCATACCCAGTCACCTGCCATATATGCACTATCCAGACAGCGTGTGTGTGTTTTTAGTGCAGGGCACAATGCTACATTTTAGCTACCAGATAGTGCCCTTTAGTAAGCATGCTCCCAAATATACTGCAGGTTTTCTCCCAGCTTTTATCTATAGGCAAAATGCTTATTTATTTAGCTGTATTTATATCCTGCTTTTCACTGGGTCAAAGTGGTCAATTGGGGGATACATTTAACACGAGGGGATATGAGACACATATGCTAATACTTACAGGGAACATGGGCAATGGAGGGTTAAGTGGCTTGCCCAAGACCACAAGGAGTGCCTATAGGACTAGAAATCCCAGACCCTCTGGCCTGAGATTGCTGTCCCCAGGTGGGACTTGAACCCCTGGCCTGAAGTACCTTGTCCTAACCACTAGACCACTCCTCCCTCCATCAACATATGGGCTCATTTTCTTACAGTAGAGAAAGATGTAGCCTTATGAGATGCTCCACGTTCCCCTTAAAAAGAAACGGGAACATGTCCTTCCGCATGAAGAACGGACACAAAAAAGAAAATGCACCATCTGTCCTTCCCCATTCCTCCCCCAAAGGCACAAGCAGTTCTTACATTAGGAGAAGTTTCCTTTCAAGAGTAACAGCATAGTTTAAAAGCACCAGCTTCTGGAATATTTATTAGGTTAATCAGGTCAAACCAGCCTGCCACCCAGAACTTTATTAAATGTCATCTTAGCTATTAAAAACAAATCCTGGTACTACAGTATAGGGAAAGGAGGAGGAGGGGGGAGAACCTCAGCCTAGCAAGAAGCGGCAACCTAGTTTGTGTGTTGACTTTCTGTTTGTGAGATATATAGTCAGCAATACTAATGAATCCGCTCGCAGCGGCTGGAATATTATGATTTATAGCACCTTCCCACTCTCTATCATAGCATTTTATTAGATAGATGGGAAGCCAGTAGTAATGAGGTTAGGAATGAGAAAACATCCATCAAGCTCTGCTACATCTTCTCGGGAAAGACAACACACTATCTCATATGTCACAGGCAGTGATCTAGGTCACAATGATATAAAATGCATGATTAAAACTCAGCATTTGACACTAGATAATAGGCACCTAGTTAAAAAATGGCTTTGGAGCTTCCAACTTTTAATTAAAGTCGACTCATAAATATGCACTATGGTAAATACACTGCAGTATAGAGCTTGTTTATATTCTAGCACATACTACAATTACCTACAGAATGGCCCTTTAATTTCACCACATGCTGTTATTGGGTAGGAGATGGGCTAAAATACAAATGTTCAGGCAGGAATGGCCCACAGGCACACAACCATCCGCTTCATTCTCAGGGTTTTTTGTTTTTTTTTTGTCTCTCCTCCTTCATCTGTCTTTTCTTCCCTCCCTGCTCCTTTACATAATGACACTGGAAATAGTTAACGACATAAACTTAAACATTTGCAATCATTTCAATTGTCAGGCTGTTCGCCTTTGTTCTGCCAGGCACTTAAATAGAGGAGTCCTCATGCATACGTATTGCACAGAATAATTATGGGACTCAATAAAGCTCTCATTTCTATGATATTTTCTTTGTGACAGACATTGAATTTAAGGTGACGTTAAAAATTCATGATGTTGATTAGGAGGGAGTCAAACTCGCTGCAGACCTAAATATTTGATGCGACGATGCTTTGCCTAACCAAAAATTCAGATTGATCGAGCTGAAATGTGTTTGTGAGCTTTTAACCCTGCTCAGAGGCTTTATTAAAATCATGTAAGACTTTTTTTCTCTTTAACATATACTACTCATATATGCATAGAAATTGCACAATGTTCTCTTTCTGTGTTCATCTACAATATATGTTCAGTTTTATTCCACTTGTAAATGCTAAGCTACTACTGCTTTTAATCATTAACATATGGGCTAGTTTTACTGAAGTTTGCTACTGGGTTAGTGTGCGCTAAAGCCACAAACACACATTACTAGTCAAAAGGTCCCATTGCATAAAATGAGACCTGTAGTAATAAAGAAAGTTTGGTTGCGCTAGTGCAGTAGCACTCTTTAGTAAATTTAAGCAATAGTACTAAAAGATATATGGAGCACTGCAAAGGCACATAGAAGAGATTGTGGACCTCTTTCCTGTTTAAGGTTTGGGTAGTCTTAATCGTGTACCTTTTGCAAATAAGCAAATATTTCAATTACATTTAAAGAGAAAACAAATTATAAATATCCATTCAATTTAAGATCTGAATAGTCAAATTTGATATTTATTCCCAGAAAAGATATTAATATTCTTAAAAGATTCAAGACAAGCTGGGGGAGGTTTTCCCATAGCTAAGAAACAGATCACACCATTGAAGTAGCATCTTTATAAAGAGAGTCCAAGTGCAATTTAGGACACCCAGGGCAAATTGTACATAAAAATGCCAGGGATGTCTATGCTTTAGCCCAATTTTAGAAGCATAGAAACCCCTGATGTGACCACCTGTGCTGGAATCCATATTTATTTTATTTATTTATTTGGAATTTTTATACAGCATTTTCCATAAGATCAAATGCAGTTTAAAGAGAACAACGTTTGAAATTGTACAAGAGTCAGTACATATTCATTTACATGGAACCGTAGAACTATATACAATTAACATTGTTTAACAGATAATACAGTGCAGAGTAAATTGATATACATATATGGCCTTGATATCGTGAAGCTGCTCTTGGTAGGGTACAGAGTAAAACTATATACATGTTAGATGGAGATGTCTATATACATACAGACATCTCCGCTATGAAACCATGGGGAGGGGACATAAATCTCAAACAAGGTTACTTACGAGAAGTCCAGTGGCAGAGCCCCCATTCCTTGTCAGTGTTAGTTATCAAATACTAAGATAAAGGGGATATGAATGTACCTCCTTCTCCATAAGAACATAAGATATGCCATACTGGGTCAGACCAAGGTCCATCAAGCCCAGTATCCTGTTTCCAACAGTGGCCAATCTAGGTCATACGTACCTAGCAGTATCCCCAAAAGACACTGGTTCCACAATGCTTGTATTGGGTCAAGCATTGATATCCTGGGTCTCTTTTTAATAATGGCTTATGGAACTTTCCTCCAGGAACTTGTCCAAACCTTTTTTAAACCCAGCTACACTAACAGCTCTTACTACATCCTCTGGTAACAAATTCCAGAGTTTGATTACACGTTGAGTGAAAAAATATTTTCTCTTATTTGTCTTAAATAGTTTACCCTGTAGCTTCATTACATGTCTCCTAGTCTTTCTATATTCTGATAGCGTAAACAATTGATCTACGTTTACCCGTTCTACTCCATTCATTAATTTATAGACTTCTATCATATCTCCCCTCAGCCGTCTCTTTTCCAGGTTGAAGAGCCCTAACCTTTGTAGCCTCTCTTCATAGGAGTAGCCTTCCATCCCCTTTACCATTTTGGTGGCTCTTCTCTGTACCTTTTCTAATAACGCTATATCCTTTTTAAGATACGGCGACCAGAATTGCACACAATATTCAAGGTGCGGTCGTACCATGGAACAATACAGAGGCATTATAATATCCTTTGTTTTATTTTCCATTCCTCCAGACGTTAGTCTGACAGAATGAGTACTTTTCTGATGTCTATTTGTGCCTGGAGCAAGTGTAACCTTTTAAAACTAATACTTATCAACACAGTTACCTTAACAATCAACTCAAACAACAATGTAACCAAAAAGCCTTAAAAGGCCTTATGCCTGCAATAACCTCTACCTAAATGCAAGGACTCCCGAAGGGATTTAGTGTCATAGTTGGCTCACCCTTACAGGAGTCTGTAGTTTTTAGGTAGACGTTATTGCAGGCATAAGGACTTTCAATGCTTTTTGGTTACATTATTGTTTGAGTTGATTGTGCAGGTATAACCTTTGACATGGTTTGGGACACCCAGGACAATTATGAAGTTGGTCAAGGATGTCCACATTCTTGGGAATGCCACAGCCATACCTATAACACACTCCATTCCAATTTGAACATCCTAGCACTGGGAACATCCATAGATTGTATTTGCTTGTGTTTGGGTGGTAATTGTTTGTTTATAGAGGGTGGAAATGTGTGTTGGGATAAGAGGAGGGGTGATTGAGGTTTGGTGGGAGAAATGAAAGAAGTGGCTTAGGGCTTAAAGAGGGAAAGGGAGGCAGGAGACAGTGTTGATAGTGAATTTGGGTAGTTAAACTGAAATAATTGTCGGTATGGGGGAAATATGATGGTTGAGGGTGATCTGGTGAGCAGATTTGAAAGGTTGGATGATATGGGTGGATGAAGGCTACAAATTTATCAGACGGGAAACAGGAAAACAGGTGGTGCACATTAATTAATTCATGATCTGCTAAAGGTATGGAAGAGGTATTAAATGATTTAATATTAGATAAGCAGCTTTATACTTTATTAATAACTGTTAGATGGGGAAGATCAGATATTGCTTTTGCAGCTGTGCCATCCTGGGTTTGAGAGGGCTTATATGGCCTGGAAAGATAAGAAGAAGGAAAGGTTTTGATGGTGATTTTGCAAGGAGTTCTGGTTCATCAAATGACTGTGAGGGTGGTAATGAGGGTGAAGTATCTTTTAGTGTACTGGAGGAGAGTCAGGTCCTGTTTTTCTGTTGAGATGCTGACCTCTTGGGGTAAGTATAGAGTCCTTTGAGGAACTATTGGGGATGACTGTAGAAATTGCCTCATTCTCTAGGCTAATCATACTGGGTGATTTTAATGTTCAATAGCCAGAAGAGGGTGATAAGAAGAGCATTTACTTTATGGATGGGCCTCCTCATTGGAGATTGGACAGCAGATAGGAGCACGGCTCTAACAAGGATTGTGTGAGTGGTACAGATGTACAGGACATACATACAGAAAGAGAGCTGATATCATCACTGGGCTTCCAGGAACCTCAAAAAGGTTGAGTTACTGCACATGGCTTCAGCGAAGCGGGGGAAAGATTCGTTAGTCACATAGGGCACATTTCTAGCTTGGAACAGTTTTATTATTTAAATAGCTCAAGATGATGATGTTATTAAGTCTGACAATTCCTTTGACTAAACATCAGGCCACTTACTCCTTGCATTCACAGTCACAAGAGACCCTTGATATTCAGGGGCGGCCCAAGGGGAGTGTGGGGCCATGTGCGGAGGCTCATTGCAGGGCCTCATTTGCATAAGAAGCCTCATTTGCATAAATATCAGCATAATGTTAACATGCCTCTTAATGAGTGTCTGGATAAAGAAAGAATACTAGATTTCTACATTACTATACTCCAGTGCCAACCGCCAGGCACATTAGGAAGTACTACAACCACTGACCATTTAGAACCCATAGCAAACCTGCCGTATCATAACAGCACTACCAGGACTCACAAAGCACTAAATCCTACCTATCAAAAGGCAACACTGCAAATATTAAATCAATACATCTCAGAGAACACCAATACGTGTCCTACTGGTGAAAGAGAACAAGTGGCACTGTCAAACAGAAACTACAAGAATAGAATACCTCAGCTTGGTTACACATGCAGAACCTAGACCATCACCAAACAAAGAACAAGGAATCACAATTTAGAAATCAGAAGACAATAATTAAATTGGGAACCCCTAAAGCCAAACCTGGAATGTACAACAACACTATAAATTAATTTCCTTTTGTACTAAACAAAAATGCAAAGACATTAGTGATACACATTTCCCAGAGCTGACATATTCCAGTTAATAAATTCAAAATAAAAAAGTAAAGTATTTTTGTACCTTTTGTTGTTTGGGCATTTTATTTTTCAATTGCAATTGCTCCAGTCACTTTCTTCTGGTTTCTTCTGTCTTCTGCTAATTCTCCATTGTCTGCTGCCCATTTGTCTTTTCTTCTCTCTTCTAGATTTTTTCCATTCTGTCTTCTACATCTGCTTTAACATACTGAGCTTTCCCCTTTTGCTCTTTCCCCAATTTCTTTTTTATTCCTTTATCATCCACTCTAATTTCACCCTTCCATCCTCAATCCCCACATACTCTGCCAATACCCAGCAACTCGTAGATTTTCCTTCCCTCCCACACAAAATATCTTTTCTCCCTCCATTCTCATTCCCCCAGCCCCATCCCCTTCTAGTGCTCCCCCAAAATCAGCTCCCTTCTATTTCCAGCCCCACTCAGCATCTGCTCCCTTCTAATTGCATTCTCCCACCCCTCGCATCAGCCCATTTCCAGTCCTAGCCACCCCAATCAGCTCATTTCCAGTCCACCCCTATCAGTCCATTTCCAGTCCAAGCTCCCCCCATCAGCCCATTTGCAATACTAGCCCTCCCCATCAGCCATTTCCAATACTAGCCCCCACATAAACCAATTCCAATCCTAATCCAGTGAGTTGATGGGGGGGGGGGGCTTGGACTGGAAAATGGGTCGAGTGTGGAGGAGCTTCAGCCCATTTCCAGTCCAAGCTCCCTCACACTCAGTCCATTTCCAGTCTGAGCCCCCCATCAGCTCATTTCCAGTCCTATTCCAACCCCTTTCAGCTCATTTCCAGTCCTAGCCCCCCCCCAATCAACTAATTTGCAGTTCAAGCTGCCTCTATTAGCCATTTCTAAAACTAGGCCCCCCCCCCATCAGACATTTCCAATCCTATTCCAGAACCACATCAGAAAATTTCCAATCCTACCACCCAAAAGCCCATTTCCAGTCCTAGTCCTCCCCATCAGCTCATTTGCAGTCCTACTACTACTACTACTACTATTTAGCACTTATAGAGCGCCACACACGCAGCGCTGTACAGACATACATACAAGAGACAGTCCCTGCTCATCAGAGTCACGCTCGTCCGAGCTTACAATCTAGTCAAGACAATACAGAGCATTAGTCAGTTCAGTGCAGAGCACAATATGGGCTTTTCAACTCAGTCATGAAAATTGACGGGAGTGAGTCAGGTTAAGATAAAGGATAGAAGTCAGGATCTGAACGCGACAGTGAAGAGGTGGGTCTTCAACCTGGATTTGAAGAGGGCCAGAGAGGGTGCCTGGCATATAGAAAGAGGTAGGCTGTTCCAGGTGTAAGGAGCAGCAAGGTGAAAGGAGCGAAGTCGGGAATTAGCGGTGTGAGTGAAAGGCCTAGAAAGAAGTAATTTGTTGGCGGAGCGAAGTTGCTGAGGGGGGATGTAGGGAGAGATCAGAGATGAGAAGTACTGAGGGGCCACGGAATGAATGTATTTATAGGTCAGTAGGAGAAGTTTGAATTGGATGCGGAATTGGATAGGGAGCCAGTGAAGCAACTTGAGAAGAGGAGTAGTGTGGGCATGGCGAGACTGGCGGAAGATAAGTCGAGCAGCATAGTTTTGTATAGATTGAAGGGGAAGGAGATGACTCATGGGAAGACCAGCAAGGAGTAGGTTGCAGTAGTCGAGGCAAGAGGAGATTAAGGATTGGATAAGCGTTTTGGTAGTGTGTTCAGAAAGGAAGGGGAGGATTTTGCTAATGTTCTAGAGAAAGAAGCGGCAGGTCTTAGCTATGAGCTGTATATGTGTGGAGAAGGAAAGAGAGGTGTCGAAGACAACCCCTAGATTGTGGGCCGAGGGAACAGGAAGGATCGTAGATCCATCCACGGAGACTGAGAATGGGGGAAGAGGAAGGGAGGATTTCGGGGGAAAGACAAGGAGTTCAGTCTTGGCCATGTTCAATTTTATGTGGCGATGAGACATCCAGACAGTGATGTCTGAAAGTCAGGCAGAGATCTTGGTCTGGATTGCTGGAGAGATATTAGGTGTAGAGAGGTAGATCTGGGAGTCATCGGTGTAGAGATGATACTGAAAGCCATGGGAGGAGATAAGCGCACCAAGGGATTGGGTATAGAGAGAGAGAGAGAGAAAAGGAGGGGTCCTAAGACGGATCCCTGGGGTACACCAACATGGAGCGGGGTGGGAGAGGAGGAGGAGCCACCAGAGCATATACTAAAGGAGCGATGGAAGAGGTAGGAGGAGAACCAAGATAGTACGGAGCCCTTGAAACCAAGCGAGGAGAGGGTGGTGAGGAGAAGTGTCAAATGCAGCGGAGAGGTCAAGAAGAATGAGGACAGAGTAGAGGCCCTTAGATTTAGCCAGGAACAAGTCATTGGAGACTTTTGTAAGAACCGTTTCAGTGGAGTGTAGGGGACGTAAGATGGATTGTAGTGGGTCTAGGAGGGCCTGGGAGGTAAGGAAGCGGTGGTGGACTGCTCATTCTAGTAGTTTAGATATGAAGGGAAGGAGGGAGAAGGGTCGATAGTTAGAAGGACAGGTGGGATCGAGTGAGGGTTTCTTGAGGAGCATGTTTGAAGTCGGCGGGGACAGTAGCAGTGGAGTGAAAGGTTGAGAATATGAGAGATGGGGGGACGACGGTAGGGGAGATGGAGTTTAGGAGATGGGTGGGGATAGGGTAGAGGAACAGGTGGTGGGTTTGGAGGAGGAAAGAAGGAGTGCAGTTTCCTCTTCGGAGATCGTAGGGAAGGAAGAGAGGGTAGAAGAGGTATGGATGGGGGGGGGAGGTAGATGAGGAAGTGGGGAATTGGAGGGTAATCTTGCGGATTTTGCAGTCCTATCCACCTCCCCCCACTCAGCCCATTTCCATTCCTAGGCCCCCCCCCCAGCCGATTTCCAGTTTTAGGCCCCTCCACTCAGAGCATTTTGAATCTTAGCCCCCTGCCCCGACTCAGCCCATTTGAAGCCCCAGCCCCCCCCTCCTCGGAGAGCCCCGTGGTAGGCTTTAGAGGCCCAGGCTCACCTCCTTTAGCGGCTCGCAGCTCCCAGCAGGCTCAGCAACAGCTCGTTACAGCCACCGAAGTGAAGAGCATTGTTTCCTTCACTTCGGCAGCTGTATTGTAATGAAGATCGCAGACATGCCGGAGGTCAAAGGACATTTCCTGTGTCCTGGCTCTCGGCGCACCTGAGATCTTCATTACAATACAGCTACCGAAGTGAAGGAAACTACGCTCTTCACTTCGGAAACTGTAACGAGCTGTTGCTGAGCCTGCCGGGAGCCACGAGCCGCTAAAGGAGGTGAGCCGACAGCATGCAGAATGTTGTTGGTGCGGGGCCCCCTGAAGCGCGGGGCCCTGTTCCAACAACATTCTTGCTCAATGGATGGGCCGGCCCTGTTGATATTCCCTCTTTGCATTTGGCTAAAGTGCAGCTGGATATTTAAAAGAGTTTATGTGGTTTGTAGTACCTGCAAACCAAATAAATTCCAGCAAACCCAGTATTCAACCACAATAACTGGTTAGCCCTGCTGAATATCCCCACAGGCTGCCTTGAAAACATCCAGTGAGTTTTGGGCTGCCTGTGGATGGAATTTGGGTGGTCCCAGTGATTATCCGCTAACAGCCGAACTGGGTAGTTAGGACAGGCTGTTTGAACTTTATGTGGTTCTTGCTATCCAGTTAACAGCTGAATATCACTACTGACTGAATAGCAACACCCATCGCTGGAAAAACCAGATGGTCAGCACCGGATGCCAGATAAAACTAGATATTCATTGCCGGAGCTTAATTTCAATGGTGGCAGCCAGGGCTTTGACAACCCCATATTGACTAGGAACCATGCATGTTCTGTGTCTAGGCTAGTAGCATGCAATGCATTATCATTATCCCTTCATATGGAAAATAATTTGAAGAATTTAGGAAGGCAGTAAAGACATTGGGCCCGATATTCAATTCTGGCGGCTAGGCGCAAGTACAGCGCCTAGCTGTTGGCGCTGAACCTTAACCCCATATATTCAATGTCAGGGTTATATGTAGCCCTGGCATTGAATATCCGGGGTCGCTGCACATGCTCCTGATCTACAAAAGCTAACCGGGTAGCAGCGATATTGCATAACTGCCCAGTTAGCTCCCACTGATAAAAGATCGGTTAGCTACCACTGGTAAAAGATAGGCTAACTATTGCTGCGCCTATCTTTTATCCATGGGAGCTAACCAGATAGCAGTGCAGTATCTCCTTTGCCTGCTTATCTACTCTCACCGCACACAACACTTCCCAAAATGCCCACGACACGTCTCGATGCTAAGCGGTTATCATCAGGGCATATAGCAGCTTTAGTTGGGGATATTTAGCACACTAACCGTGTTAGTGCTGTTGAATATCCTGTTCAGCGGCATTTACATGTTTTCACAGCTTTGCAAACTGTGTAAATGCCTTGGAATATCAGACCCATTATTGTTTAAGGAAAGTAATTTATTTATTTATTTATTTATTTATTTATTTATTTATTTAACGGGGGGGGGGGGTTATATCGCTTTATCATATGCTCAAAGCGGTTTACATTATAACATGAACTTGGTGATTGCATTACAGCAGGGACATTGAACTTGGATTATACAATAACATTGATAACTTGGGTTAAACAGTGAATATGTTACAGTAGGAGGTTGGAGTAGCAATGTGGAATACTTATGTTATAAGATGTGATGTCATTCTATATGTGATATTTGTTTCATAAAGGTGTGTTTTTATGTGAACTGCCAAAGACTTTGTGATTGGCTGTATATAAGTTTGATAAACAAATACATGCTGAAATGTGCTTGATTTGGTTTTGGCTCCACAGACATGGCAAAGTTTGAATATTGAGATGGAGGCTCTCTCATAGCTGAACCATAAGCTAGTCTATTGTAGGCTGCAGTAGGCTTATGAGTCAGGTGTGGATGTAGGAAAGCTTCATCTTAAGCAGTCATTTGTTGAGTTAATACATGGATCATTTAGGATATGGTAGGTCTTTTACCCTGTGAGTGTGTTCAAGGTGCAAGTGCGGACTCAGTTACATAATAGAATGGGGATATTGAGTGAGCAGTGGAGGAACTGGTTCCATGGAAAGGTATAAGGGATGGACCAAGTCTAATGTCCCTTGGTTCACAAAAGATCTTGGTAGTTTAAAATGGGCAATGCATAAGAGAAAGTGAGAATGGCACGGCCACTCATCAGATCTACACTGTGTGCCAGTGTAGGTTGAAAGTAGCTAGTAGGAAGTTCTTGTCAAGTGTGATAGAAAACACGAGAAATTGCTCACAGGAATTCTTTAGGATGGTATATCAGTTAACAGGCAAGGAGGGAGGAGCTTGTTAGAAGGGGATCTTAAAAACATATGCGAGGAGTTTGTCAATATTTTTTTCAGTAAAAGTTGAATTGCTATGGCAAGGCATGTTTGGGTTGGGAAGAATGAGGGAGAGAGAGGATTGAAGGATGAAGAGGGTCAGTTAGGGGAGCCAGCTTGGGAGGCAAGCCAGTAGGGCATGAAAATTGGAAGTCTGAGTTCAAGGAGGGGGGCTGAAGCAGTAGGTCATAGAGGGCAGGAACCATGATGCAGCGCTGGAGAGTTTAAGTAAGTGCTACAGAACTCCATATCTTCCGCAAACATCTGAAAACCCTTCTCTTTGTTGAACACTTTGGCCCCAACACATAGGCCATCTCCCACCCCCCAACCCCCTGTCTCCCACACGCTCATCAAAGCCCCCCATCCCAACCAATGCCAACATTACACCGTTCACCCTCTTACCTACACATAATCTCCTGTATTCCAAATTATTTATTTATTTATTTGTGTGTTTTATATACCACCATTTCAGGGAATCAAATAAATAAATTATGCATTTAGTTTACAAATACTTGTACATAAATTATATTCTATGTATTCTATGTATATAAGTTAAAATTTCATGTACACAAGTTGCCGTTCCATGTGTTCAATATATCCTCTTGTTTTTGTACACTGCTTTGACCCGGTGAAAAGCGGTATAAAAGAAGAGCTGAATAAAATAATTAATAAATAAGTGCTGCATCATGATTTCAATGCTGTTGCTACTGCTGCAGGTCCTGGAGAGGGGCAGCAGCTGAGGCAATGGGACTCCCCTAGAATTCTGGTGCACAAGGCAATTGCCTAGTTCACCTAATGGAAGCATCTACCCTTTGTGGGACCATTTTAAAGTGCTTGATGACCTGCAGTATGCAGAATGCAACTACTGTGGTTTCCCGGATCACCCCTGGAACCCTTTTTAAAAATTGGCGTTACATTGGCCATCCTCCAGTCTTCAGGTATTACAGATGATTTTAATGATAGCTCACAGATTACTAATAGCAGGTCTGCAATCTCATATTTCAGTTCTTTCAACACCCTTGGATGTATACCATCCAGTCCAGGTGATTTGCTGATCTTCAGTTTATAAAATACTTGCAATACATCTTTCCGGTGTATTGATATTTCTTTCAGTTCTTCCACAGTATCACCTTTAAATACTACTTTAGTCATGGGTAACATCCCTACATCTTCCTCAGTAAAGACTGAAGCAAAGAATTCATTCAGTCTCTACGCTATGGCCTTGTCCCTCCTTAGTGCCCCTTTACCTCTCTATTATCTAATAGTCCAATTGACTCTCTCACATGTTTTTTGCTATGAATGTACTTGAAAAAGTCGTTATTATGCATTTTTGCTTCCACAGCAAGCTTCTTCTCAAATTCTCTCTTTGTCTGCCTTATCAATCCCTTGCATTTAACTTGCCAGTGATTGAGCTGTTTCCAGTTTTTGTTATTTGGTTCTTTTTTCCATTTCCTAAAAGATGCTTTATTGGCAACAACAGCCTCTCTGACCTCACCTTTAAACCATGCTGGCAGTTTTTTGGACTTCCTTCCACTTTTCTTAAAGCATGGAATACAGCTGGTCTGGGCTTCCAAGATAGTATTTTTCAACAACACCCAAGATTGATGTAAATCTTTAACCTTTGCAATTGCTCCTTTTAGTTTTTTCTTACCTATTTTCCTCATTTTATCATAGTCTCCCTTTTGAAAGTTAAAAGGTAGTACTGTGGATTTTCTTACCATCCCTCCTCCATTAATTAAATGGAACCGATTATGCTATGTTGACTACAGCCAAGTGGCCCCAACACCCTTATCTCTTGCACCAGATCTTGTGTTCCACTAAGGACTAGATCTAAAATGGCTTCCCCTCTGGTTGGTTCATGAAGCAGCTGTTCCATCTAGAAACTTTATTTTCTTAGCATGTCCTGCCGTGACACAGAGCCAGTCAATACTGGGGTAATCGAAATCACCCATTATTATTACTGTGCTGTAACTTTTGTTAGCTTCCCTTATTTCTTTCAGCATTTCATCATCCATTTGTTCATTCTGGCCATTTGGTCGATAGTACCCCAACTGCCATCGCCTTCCCCTTTTTACATGGAATTTCAGTCTATAGAGATTTTACAGCAAATTTTGTTTCCTGCAGAACTTTAATCCTTTGTGATTCAATGCCCTCTCTAACAAGCCACCATGGAAGACATGAGGCGGTGCTCATTAGCACTGTAATGAGGGCAGGCAGCAGCAAGGGTGGTGACCTGGGGCATCAGGGCAATGATAGCCTTGGATGACTATCCCCTGATCATGGTCGAGAAGGTGGCATTTTAGAGGCTGCTGCATCTCTTAGCTCCTGTTTATGGAGTGCCCTTAGTAGGCAAATGATCCCTAGCCTGTCACCAGCTGCAGGCAAAGCTGGCAAAAACAAAGACCAGTATTAGCATGCATTTCACCACTCACATCTGGATTAGTCAGAATGCTATACAAGCCTACCTCTTCCTGACAGCATACTGTTGCAGTCAGCTGAGGCATGAGCAGGCTATAGGTATAATGGGGGAATAACAGCAGGAGGATATTGATGGGCTGTGCCAGGTAATAGTTGACAGCCATATGTGGATCCATACCAAAAAATAAATAAAGGCAGTGCTGCAGGGAATGCATATGGGGCGCAAACAAAGCACCATGTATCCAGGTTTCTTTGAAACAGATGGCCAAGTCAGTGAAGAAGCGGGGCTTTTCTGAGATGAGACGCTTTGCACACTTGCTGTGCCTGGTTGTGAGAAACTCCCTAGACCTTGGAAGCAAAGTAAGAGGTAGCTCTATCCTGAAGGAACTGATTGAGAAGTGCTGGATATTTTCAATGGAGTGTGAAGGGTGGGCTTGAGCTGTGTGGGAAGCAGAAAGCAATAAGGGCACCAGCGCACCAGTTCAAGCAGAATGTTAGTACCAGGTGGAATTTCACTTATGACATGCTGAAGAGGTTGGCCCTTCATCTGATGGGATCAGATACCAAGATCAGCGCCGACAGGCTCCTGGGTCACCAGGACTGGACAAATATCACACAGGTGATGAAAATTCTAAAGCCCTTTAAAGATGTCCAATTCTACAAGAGCTACCCTGAGTCTTGTTATCCCAGTAGTGAATATTTAAGAAACCAACTTGGAGAGTTTTGGGCAAGAATAGGGTTTTGGAGCAGAATGTTTGATGATGATAGATTTCTTGCATGGTCAAAAGGAAAAAAAATGGAACTCCTTGTGAAGGAGGATGCTTATATGCTAGCTGTTCACTGTGACCCATAGATGAAAGAAACTGTTGCCCTGCACTGCAGTTCATTGACTTACTGGAAAAAAAAGTTGATGACCGAGGTGGAGGAAAGGGAGCGACAAAAGGGAGGGGTGCAGTGGCAATTGTGATGCAGCAGAGGAAAAGCTAGGCATACTGACAAGCAGTATTGCCACTGGAAAGAAGAACTCCCCCACTTTGCATTACATGCCTGTGGCCACTGACCACCAACCAGTAACAATCATTGGTGACCAAAGCCCTAGCTACAATGTTAAGCTGCATACTGTACATGATCAGCCTGACATGCTACATTGCTGAACCCATCAAGGCCATGTACACAGTTCTCTTGGCACTGTGGGCACACAACCTAGCCAAGCTGGAGAATGTTTCCTGGACTGCTGTCCAACCAGTGCCCAGTGAACATATATATTCTCAGTGGCAGGGGATACTATTGTTCTCCATGTTCACAGTTAGCACCTTCTCCTCGACACATTGTCCTCACTTGGTTCTAGGGACTCTGTGCAGTCTTGTTTCTCTTCTTATCTCTCACATCGCCCTTCAGTGTTTGCTCACTTGGTCCCTCCACTACTGCCATCCACTATCAGTTAGTGTTCCCAAGGGTCTGTTCTTGGCTCTTTCCTTTTCTACCTCTATATGCAGTCCCTTGGTGCTCTCATTTCCTCCCATGGTTTTCAGTATCATTTTTATGCTGATCACTCTCAAATCTATCTATCTACACTTGATATTTCTCTGACACGCCAAGTCCATATCTCTGCCTGCCTATCTGACTTTGCTGCTTGGATGTCTCACTGCCATTTGAAACTGAACATGGCCAAAACTGAACTTCTTATTTTTCCCCCTAAACCCTCCTTCCCCATGACTCTTTTCTCTATTTCTCTATTTTTCTCTACCCTTCTACTTCCTGTTTCCTTAGCCCATAACTTTGGGGTCATTTTGACTCTTCCCTCACCTTCTCTAAACACATCCAACAGATAGCTAAGACCTGTTGTTTCTTTCTCTATAACATTAATACAATTTGCCCCTTCCTTTCCGAACACACTACTAAAACACTTATCCACTCCTTAATCACCTCCAGTCTTGAATATTGTAACCACCTCCTTGTTGGTCTCCCTCTGAGTCATCTCTCTCCCCTTCAGTGATGGTGGAGATGGCATCAGAGTGAAGCAAGAAGAAGATACAGAGGTGACCAGTCCAAGGAAGAGCTTGAGTTGCTAATGAGGCTGGAGAAGACAGGGAATTGGGAAGGGCAAAAATAAAGGTGAGAGTATGACCAGCAAGATGGTTTGGGAGATGTACATATGGGTGAGTGTGAGCTCATGAAGGTGGTAGAGAAAGGACTTATCACAGGCCTTGGCTGGGTGTTCAAAGTGGACATTGAAGTACCCCAGGATAAGGAGGTGTGAGTAGTGAATAGTCGCCTCAGAAATAGTGAGAAGCAGTGAATCTCACTGAGGGTTATGAAGAGTGGGTGGAGAGTAGATCAAGAGGAAATAAAGAGATGGGGAAGAGTTCAGTCTCATGAATAGGAATTCAGAGTAATGGAGAGCAGGGGAAGAGATTTCAGAGATGGCCAGGGATGATCAGAAGATGATAGTGACCCCGCCTCTGCTATGGCCAACACGAGAGACCAATAAGGCGGCATAGTCCATGGAGAGGCAGTGGTTTAAGACAGGGTTCTTCCCTTCCCTGAGCTAGGTTTTAGTGATAAAAAGACAGGCCAGAGAGTGTTTAATGATTAAATTATGGATTAAGGTAGTTTTTGCTCAAAAGCACTTGCAGTTTAGCAGAGTTAGTCGGCATGAGGGTAAGAGAGCACTATGCTGCTGTGAAAGGGCAACTGTAGTAGGTGAATAAAGAAACAAAATATTTACATTCATGCACGGATTTATGCTTGGTGAAAAAAAGGCGTAGGTTGCGGCAGGGGGGGGGGGGGGTGGAATGCCAGCCCCAATGAACCAGAATGCAGAGAGAGGAGACTATAAGCAGGAGAAGAAACCAGGTGCAATGAACCTGAGTTACTTCGGGTAACTGCAAGAAGTAACAACAGAGAAGGAGTAGAGAAGCTTGGAGTGAAAGTCCAGTACTTGGGAGGAGTACTAAGAGTGAAGTGTTGTAATAGAGTGGGAGTTAAACAGAAATGATCTGCTTGTAACAATTTTTGACAAAAAGTAAAAGAAATTAATTGCTTATAATATAGTTTTATTGTTTTTGTTTCTGCCAGTTGTACTTTTGTTATTGTTATCAGTGACCCTAAAGATATTAAAGTAAACTCTTTTGGTTCAGAACACATATTCTGGCCTGGACTCAGTTATTATGAGAAGGGAAGTGGAACAGAATTTTAAGTGGTTTATGGTTTATTAAAAATTTGACATACCACTCTTCAAGACAGCAAAGCAGTTCACAATACATACAATAAAATAGAAAAGAGCCATTAAAATGACAGTAAAGGGACAGAGATAGTAGAGAAGAATATAGGAGTGTAGGTCAGGGAACTGTGGAATACTAAGGTATCTATGGGGGAAGATCAAAGGTGAGTCTGAAAAGGTATGTTTTTAGTGCAGACTTAAACTTGGGGTATGAGGTTTTGAGACAAATATTGTGGAGAGGGAGAGAATTCCAGAAGCGGGGTCCCAGGAAATAGAATGCAGCATGTTGTGTCAGTTCTAGATGAGCTTGTGAAGGTGAAGGAAGGTGTAGATTATTCCCATGGATCGAAGGTAGCACCCAAGGAGGGGCATGTATAATGAGAAGGGATGACAGGTAGGCTGGGACAACAGAATTAAGGATTTTGTGCAAGACGGTAAGGATGGGTAACCAGTGTAAATATGCAAATGAACAAGGGGTGACATGGTCAGACTTGATGGCATGTTGGAGAAGATGAATAGCAGTGTTTTGAATGGATTGGAGTCACTTTAATTGATATTGAGATAGACCAGCATAAATGACGTTGGAGTAAGCAATGCTTGAGATGACCAGGGTAAGCAGCAGGGCAAGGATAGATGAATCTGGCAGGAATGAATGAATGGAATATATCTGATGAAGGATATAAAAGGAGCGCTTCACCACCTTGCTGATGTGTTCATGAAAGGAGAGAGATGTATCCAGAATAATTCCAAAGTATCTCAAGGAAGATGTATCGCCAATTGTGGGTGACAGTGATGGAGCAGTGGAAGAGCTAGTTAACCCCTCTAAAACTTCTGTCCTTTGGTTAAGTTTCAAATAGCATGGAGCCAGGCAGCAACGATAGAAAGGCAGTTTTTAATGATGGTCAGAACAGGTGAAATAGGGTGTTTATGTATCAGCAACAGGATGTCGTTCACATAATATGCGGACACCCTGCTGCTGGATAACAGTGACCAAAGGGGCTAAGAAAATGTTGAAGGGGAGAGGGGCCAGAACAGACCTAGGGGGACACCACAGGAAAGGGGAAGTGAAGCAGATACACTACAGAGTTCTGAAAAAAGACATGATTTAGGCCTCCCAGTATATACTGGTTCCATGCAAGCAACCCACACATTTTTTAAAGAGTAGAGATTGAGAGACTGTAATGCTCTTGGATGGTGGTAATCACCTTCTGGCTATACAGTGTAGGAGATGGCTATAAGTGCTATATACAGGCATTGGGTTACATAAAGAGTTTACTAATGCCCAAGAAAAAGTCCAGGAATAATCCTTACAAACTAATCAATAAAAATCTCTGTCAAGTGGAATTGTCTTCATAATGAGATTTGAAGTGCATTTTTGTCCTACTCCATTTTCTCACTTTTCAAACCAATCCCTATAAATTCTTTGGTAACAAAGTCTTGATGATATGGATCTCTAATGATATCATAAGTCATCTAGGTAGACAAGATATATATGACAGATAGGCTAAATTAGAAGTAGATACACAGATGATAGATGACAGATTGTGCTAGCTCTATTAAACTAAACTTTATTAAACTTTGGAATCAGATCAAATTTAAATTGAAACAAAAACATTCATTAACATAGTTTTATGACCAGCTGAACACACTCAGTCGTCTATTTCCTGTACACACAAAATTATAATTAGTGTTTTCTGAAAAATAAAACATGAAGCAATATATTGGGAATGATGAAATATTAATCCTGTCAGTTAACATATGCACTTGTTTTTAGATCAGTTCATTGCTGGGAAAGTCGCCATCAAATTAATTAATTAGTATGAAAGTGGCATTTATGAAATTGTGTTTACATGTGCAGCTATAAATGTGCCCATTACAGTCAACTTCTTCTCTGATTCTCTTTATCATTAGCATGAAAACACTTTTGCAGAAAAACCTTTGTAAGAGAGGGATATCTTCTATCACTTTATGGTTATTTAGACCCGGCTGGCTGGACACAACAGAGCAGGGGTGACAGGCAGGACTTAATGTTGGTGGGATTGAGAGGTGGAAGGGGGGCTAGCACCAGCTATTTTAAGGGCCGGTGGGCTGTGGGCCAGCCACCAAATGACGTAGAAGGGGTACTAAACCAAGTGTACAGCCGTACATTACAGCCTAAGGGGAGTGGCCATAAGGAAATGTGTCCTCTCCGATTTAGAGTCAATGAGTTCACAGCAGGATCAGCGGATAATATGCCTCCCCATGCTTGGGTGGCGGGAGAGGGAGAGCGTCACCAATGCATCATTAACCCAAGCAGGTGTGAGTATTGACCTTTGATGGGTCGGACCAAAATTGTGAAGGTGAAGCCCTGCTGAGAACAAGGGGACAGGGGTATGTTTGAACGGCTTGCTCCTCCACTTGTGCATCATGCAAGATTTTAATTGTTAGCGGCATTAATGATGAGAAATGAGTTGAGGGAGAGAGGTGGGCTTTAATAGAAACATAGAAACATGATGACAGAAAAAGACCACATGGCCTATCTAGTCTGTCCTTTTATTGGAGTGGAGGAGTGGCCTAGGGGTTGGGGCAAGGTACTTCAGGCCGGAAGGTCAGGGGTTCAAATCCCACTAGAGGACAGCAACCTGGGGCTGGAAGGACTGGGGTTTCTAGTCCCACAGGTGCTCCTTGTGGTCTTGGGCAAGCCACTTAACCCTCCATAGCCCATGTTCCCTGTAAAATAGTTATCTCCAAGTTATAATGCCCTGTTCAATGTAATTTCAGTTTGTTCAATGTAAACCACACTGATGCAGAATAGCACGGTATATAAGAGAATGAAAATAAATAAATAACAACATCTACAGCAGTCCACTTTTTACCTTTAGAGATCCTCTGTGTTGGTCCCATGCTTTTTTGAATTCAGTTACTGTCCTCATCTCTGCCACCTCCACTGGGAGACTATTCCATGGATCCACTACTCTTTCTGTAAAGAAATATTTCCGCATATCACTCCTGAATCTATCTCCCTTCACCCTCATCCCATGTCCCCTCATAGCAGAACTTGCTTTCAATTGAAAGAGGCTCTCTCCCTGAACATTTATGCCACTGAGGTATTTAAACATCTCAATCATATCACCTGTATCCCGCCTTTCCTCTAAGGTGTACATATTAAGATCCTTAAGTCTGTCCTCATATGCTTTATAATGAAGCCCACTAATCATTTTAGTAGCCACCCTCTGCACCGACTCCATCCTGTTCACATCCTTTTGAAGGTGCGGTCTCCCGAATTGCACACCATACTCCAAATGAGGTCGCACCAAAGACTTATACAGAGGCATTATCACCTCCTTTTTTCTGCTAGCCATTCCTCTCCGTATGCACCCAAGCATCCTTCTAGCTTTTGCCATCGCCTTTTCTACCTGTTTAGTTACTTTAAGATCATCAGACACAACCACGCCTAGGTCCCGCTCTTCTTTAGTTGACAAAAGTACTTCACCTCCTATACTGTATTGCTCCCTTGGATTGCTGCAGCCCAAATGCATGACCTTACATTTTTTAACATTAAATCCCAGCTGCCAAATTCTAGACCATTCTTCAAGCTTAGCTAGATCCCTCCTCATGTTATCTACACCTTCCTGGGTGTCTAATCTATTGCAGATTTTGGTATCATCTGCAAAGAGGCAAACCTTACCCGACAGCCCTTCTGCTATATCACTAACAAAGATGTTAAAAAGAATCGGACCAAGGACAGATCCCTGGGGCACACCACTGGTAACATCCTTCTCCTCAGAGTGAGCTCCATTTACTTGTACTCTTTGTCTCCTCCCACCCAACCAATTTCTAACCCAAGCAGTAACTTTAGGGTCTATCCCTAGGGTGCTCAGTTTGTTTATAAGTCGCCTGTGAGGAACAGTGTCAAAGGCTTTACTGAAATCTAAATACACCACATCTAGAGCTCTCCCTCGATCCAACTCCCTGGTCACCCAGTCAAAGAAATCGATCAGATTTGTCTGACAAGACCTGCCTCTGGTGAATCCATGCTGCCTCGGATCCTGTAATCCGCTGGACTCCAGAAACCTCACTATTTTCTCTTTCAGCAGCGTTTCCAATAATTTACTCACCACCGAAGTTAAACTAACCAGCCTGTAGTTTTCAACCACATCCTTACTTCCGCTTTTGTGTAAAGGCACCACATGAGCCTCTCTCCAGTCCTTTGGCACCACTCCCGACTCCAACGAGGCATTGAAAAGGTCAGTCAGTGGAGTTGCTAGAACGTCCCCAAGTTCCCTCAGTATTCTAGAGTGTATCTCATCCGGTCCCATCGCTTTGTCTACTTTAAGTTGAGCTAGTTTCTCACGAACACAGTCTTCTGAAAATAGTTCAAGATGTCCCTCGCTTCTGTTCTTATTTGTGGGTGTTTTCTGAGGCCCTCCTCCTGGTTCTTCATCTGTGAACACAGAACAAAAATATTTGTTAAGCAATTCTGCTTTATCCTTATCAGCTTCTACATATTCCCCCCCTGCACCCTTGAGTCTGACAATACCACTTTTGCCCTTCCTCTTCTTACTAATATATCTGAAAAATGTCTTATCCCCCATTTTATTGCATTGGCTATTTCCTCCTCCTTTTGAATCTTTGCCTTCTTGACTACTTTGCTAGCTTCTCTACGTTTTTCCAAATACAGATGCCTGTCTTCCTCTCTCTGTGATCTCTTGTATTTCATGAAGGCCTCCCTCTTTTTCTTCACTTTTTCAGCTACTTCCTTCGAAAACCATAGCGGTCTCCTTTTCCTTTTGCCTTTATTTACCATTTTAACAAAAAGGTTGGTTGCCCTTAAAATACCCCCTTTCAGTTTTGCCCACTGTTTTTCTACATCCCCCAGCTGTTCCCATCCAACTAACGACTCCCTGAGGTATTGGCCCATCTTCGCAAAGTTAGTCTTTCCAAAATCTAAGATCCTCACCTTGGAATGGATTCTAACAGCCCTAGTCCTAATACTGAACCACACCATCTGGTGATCACTGGATGCAAAATGATCTCCCACTACAACATCAGAAACACTTTCACCATTGGTAAGCACCAAGTCCAGTATGGCCCCTTCACGTGTGGGGTCTGTTACCAATTGCCTGAATAGTTCTCCCTGTAGAGAATCCAGGATCTCCTTACTTCTAGACGATACTGCATCAGGAATGTGCCAATCGACATCTGGCATATTGAAATCTCCTATCAGTAGCACTTCCCCTTTCCTAGCAATGCTGCGTATGTCTTCAATTAACTCTCTGTCCACCTCTTCCTCTTGTGAGGGTGGTCTGTATATCACACCAATGCAAATAGATTTCTCTTTCCCTCTTTCTAGTTTAACCCACAATGCCTCCTCTCTCCCTTTTAAGCTCTGTAATTCCAAAGCTTGTCGGACGGGTGCCTGGGTGAGAATGTTCACAGTCTTGGCAAAGGCATATATTAATATGATTTGCAAGGGATTGTGGGAAATGTAGTCCATTCACACCAGACACAGCCGTTCACAATAATTAGTTGTGCTTGAGTGTAAAGCCAATAAGATATTTATTTATGGGGTTATTTCTCCCAACACAGATATGCTTGGTAGCACATAAAACAGGATACTTGCTTTCAGTGTTAAACTTAGAAAAACTAAATCAGGAAAACAACAGCTGAACTTGTCAGGCAATCAAAGCAAAAGAATAAAGACCAGGATGGTAACAGAATGGTCTTTTCTGTAGGCTCTAGCTAATATTTTCATACCAGGGCTTTAATCAACAAACAAAACCCACAAAGTAGGGAAAAACTGTTCTTTTCAGGTTAACTTCTTATATCTTCACACATAGACTCAGAAGTGATTCCCTCAGAGCTCACAAGCAATTAGGTAAGGCTCAATTGCTAGCAGTTACCCAGCTGAAACCCCTTAGCTGGCTTACTTTCTACTGCTTGGCTCAAATCCTATTCAGGAGCTTTTTTGAGTAGATTAAAGAACAAGTTTGTATTTCTTTGTGATGGTTGTTGTACTTTGTAACAGAAAATTACCAAAGGAGTTTAGACAGAGAGCAATCCATGTATTCACAGCCTGTATCTACCACCTCTCCCCCTTCTTCAACAATCATGGGTTCAATATCATGGATTGGCACAGAGGAATTTCTCAATGGAGCACTCTCAGGAGAATACTTGTTTCCCTGCTGTCTTTCAAGGGTATAGCTAGGGCATAGATCAGTGTTCATACCTGAGCTTCCATTGCTGTTAGAGTTCCTCTCTAAATAGCCTGGCCAGTATGTAGTCCAGTTCTTATGTCCAGCCTTCCAATCCAGATCCCTGGACACTGGATCTCTCTTCACATACCTTCTGGCACGAGTCCTAGGGTCCCTTCCAAGTGCAGCCGTCTCCCTCACAGGTATCATCTGGAGATTCCTGGCTCTGCAGCACCACTCCTCTGGCTTTCCCCAGTCCAATGGTGTATGCTTGCCTTTTGAATGCCTTTCAGTATACGTACTGCTCTGGACTCCTTTAGACCTCCCAAATGCTTTTCTCTTCTTTCTTCCAAAGGGTTTCTTGCCCTCTCTGTCCGTCTGCTCTGGCTTCTGCTTCTGATGATCCTCCAGATGATGAAGCTGTCCAAGATGAATTTGAGGATAATTCTCTGTAGAATAAACTCTACCTTTATTCTGCTTAGATGAGTGCTCCACCCTAGCACAGCGCAGCTGTGCTGAATCAGGCCCTGCCCTTTGAGATGAGTGCTTGGGGATTACCTCATAGCCCTCTTGATTGAACACATGTTTCCCCACTTCAGCTCCTCTAATGGCTGTTGGAAACCTGGTGCATTCTGGGACTGGTAGTCTTTTATGGGAAAATTCTGTTTTCTTATTTCTACCAGAACTGACAGGTTGCTTGTTTAGAGTCACTTCACCTTTTCTATAGCTCCTTCCTGAGCTATGATAAGCTTCCTTATCACATACCCCCCTGCTTAAGTTATTACGGACTGGTTTAACTGGTGAAACCTCTTTCCTACAGTCCGTAATACCTACGAGAGTGTTATCTTTTTGAAGCTCACTTACTTCCTGACTGGCTTCAGGGTTATTATTATTTACAGGCCTCTCCTTCCAAGACTTAAGTACATTAATATGGTAGGTCTGCTACGCCCTCTTGCATTTTCTACCATATAAGATACTGGGCTCACTTGTTTAACAACCTTCCATGGCCCTTTCCACTGTACTTCAAATTTTGGGGCAGTTCCTGCTACTTGAACCAAAACCTTTTCACCAATGCTTAATTGGCGGCTTTTGGCCTTCCTATCATACCACCCTTTCTGGTGCACTTGACTGTCCTGCAGGTTCCTCTCAGCAACCTGCGAGGTCCTTTTCAAACGTGCTCTCAAGTCACGTAGAAACTGTGGCACCTCCTGACTTCCTGGTTCAGGATCAATCCCTTGTTCCCTCAAAATATCTAACAAACCCCGTGGAGCCCTACCATACATCAATTCATATGGAGTTACACCTAGGGACACCTGAATTCTTTCCCTGCAGGCATATAAGGCAAAGGGAAATAACATATCCCATTCTTTTACCTCTCCTGCTAACCCCTTCTCAACATTTGTTTGAGAGTTTGGTTAAATCTCTCCACCAAACCGTTTGATTGTGGATGGTAGGCTGAGGTTTTTTCGTGATGAATGCCAAAGGCATCCCAGACCTGGGCCAAATATTTGGATACAAAATTGGACCCTCTGTCAGTCAACACCTCTCTTGGAAATCCCACTTCACAAAACAATTTTACTAGCTCTAAAGCTATTGTTTTTGCAGAAACATTCCTCAATGGTATGGCCCAGGGAAACCTTGTTGCCTGATCTACCATAACTAGGATGTATTGGAAACCTCGGGGCGTTTTGACTAATGGGTCTACAATATCCATGGCAATGCGACCAATTGGGTCTGTGATAATTGGCATGGGAATCAATGGCACTGCCGGTGGGAGAGCCGCTGTAACTCGCTGACACGCTGGACATGCAGCACAAAACTGGGCAGTTTCTTTGAAAATACCTGGCCAGTAAAAACGCATAAGTATTTGATCCAGCGTTCCTTGCATCCCTTTATGACCTCCAACTGGATGATCATGTGCTAATCTAAGTACTAGCCCTTTGAAAGTTGTGGGTACCACCAATTGTTTACGTATGGTCCCATTTCTGGGGTCCTGACTCTCTCTATATAATATTTCATTATCTAGTCTGAATCTGGGCAACTCCTCCCTGACCTCATAAACAAAACCCTATAATCATGCTAGGTGATTTCAACCTACCATCACTATCAACACAAAACTCCAAATTATTTATGGATGCCTTATCAGATATAGATTATCATCAAATAATAAATACCGCAACACACATAAAAGGAGGAACACTAGATCTTATCTTTCTTCCCGATTCACTTTTCAAACTAATGAATCTAAATTCCATAGCACTCACAGAGACACCCTGGTCTGATCATTATATTATCAAAACAAACTTCACATACCATACTGCTAATGTCAAAAGCTATACATTAAGTGGCCCCACATCAAAATTTAAAAAATTTAATGAAACGGAATTCCTTGATTCAACAATTCCCTACCTCTTACCATCCACATCCGATCTAGATGATGCTGTCAAAAACTGGTATGATACCATCAATAATGCAGCCAAAATCAATTACACAAATAAACAAAGGATACACCCCAAAACTAACAACAAACCATGGTTCAATAACACATTAAAACAAATGAAAAAAGAACTAAGAAAACACGAAATTAAATGGCGAAAATCTAAGTTGACTATACATAAGGAAATATACAATAACCATCTCATAAAATATAAAGAAACACTCGATAGTACAAAGAAAAACTACTACGCTGCAACTTTATCAAAATCATATAACAGACCTAGAGAACTATTCTCTATTGTCAGAAACCTTACCAATAACGCTCAAAATTCTTGCAACGAAATCACCGACATCTCAGTACAAACACTAGCTAATCACTACCAAAATAAATCAAAAAATACTCAAATGCCTTTTGATACAATCAATAACTCTCACCAATCTGTTGTCCAATGGTCAGACTTTTACCCCATTTCAAGAACAACATTAAAAACTATCATATCCGGACTCAATACTACCACCTCTTATTTAGACCCATGCCCAGTGTCATGGATAAAAACACTCTGCCTACCTTACTTTCATTCATTCTCCCAATAGTCAACCTCTCATTATCCCAAGGTTACCTTCCTCAATCACTCAAACATGCACAAATACGCCCAATCCTAAAGAATGGCAAACTAGATAAAACATGCCCAGCATCATACAGACCCATTTCTAGCATCCCATTTTTGGCCAAAATAATAGAAAAAGTAGTGCAATTACAGACACAGGAATACATAGACACATCTTACCCACTTGACGAGCAACAATATGGATTTCGGCCCCGCCACGGAGTAGAAACACTGCTAACAGTATTAATTGATACTCTCCTAAGAGGAATTGACAATCATAAACAAGCATTCATCCTCCTCTTTATCGACATATCAGCAGCCTTTGATAGTGTTCATCATTCAATAATGCTCAGCAACTTAAGACAGATAGGCATAAACTCCACAGTACATAATTGGTTCACTTCCTATTTAAACAACAGAACACAAAATGTACGAATAGGTAATCAAACTTCAACTACATATAACCAAGAAATAGGTTTACCACAAGGATCTGCTCTTTCAGCCCTACTCTTTAACATTTACATAAAACCGGTTTGCAATATCTTTAAAAAATTTGGAGTACATTATCACCTCTATGCAGATGATATTATGATGTACATCCCATTTACAATCCCTAACATACCATTACATCTACTCTCAGACTGCTATAATGAAATCACAACTTGGCTAAAAACTCAAAACCTTCACATAAATCATGCCAAAACTGAAGTCCTAATCGTAACTAAAAATCAATCATTCATCCCTCCAACCCATATAACACTACAAGAGCAAGAAATTAAAATAAAAAATGAAATAAGATATCTAGGTGTTATCCTAGATACACACCTTACAATGGATACCCACATTAGAAACACTTTAAAGAAAATCTATTTCAAACTTAAAATTCTCAAACAACTACGTCCGCTTGTATTTATACAAGATTTCATTAATATAACACAAGCTATCATAACCCCTCATTTTGATTTCGCCAACCTAATACTTATAGGCATTTCAAAACAGAACATTAAAAGAATTCAATTAGCCCAAAATGCAACAGCAAGAATTATACTAAAAATAAATTCTATACAACACATAACACCTATACTTGCATCTCTCCACTGGTTACCAATACAAAGTAGGATAATATACAAAACAATAATAACCTCATTTAAAGCATTAAACGACATAGCACTGATTAAACTATGTAATCTAATATGCAAAGAAACACCTAAGCCTACTAATAGAAAAGAACAGTTAAATAAACTAAAGATCCCGAAGGACTTCATAAAAGCACATAAATTGACCAACAATAGAGCCTTCTCACACATAGCCCCAATTATCTGGAATTCCCTACCAGAGGATCTACGTTCACTAACAGAGATCTTGGAATTCCGCAAAAAACTAAAAACTTATCTATTCACTAAACACTACAATTCCATAGAAAACCTTCCAATCAACATAGATAAAGGATAATCAGGTAAATGACCACTTAAAGCACAACCCTCACACCTAAATGGACAACACTCAGCGCTAATGAAATGACGATCCTATCTCCTATGACCTAATACCAACGCATGTATATAGTTGTATCAGTTATGTACTGTCTTACGTATATAGATACTACACTTTTTTTTTTTAAATGCTTTATTTTCGTTTTATAACAACAAAGGAAAGGAAGACATACAGCTAAAAGACAAATACATACATAGAATGTGATACATACACCAAAGTAAACCCCTGCCACCCCCCTCCCCCCTGCTTCTTCTCTAGAAAACTAAGCATTCCCGAAACGGGCGTGTACTAACATTATTGTGTTACTAAACCTAACGGTGATCTGAAACATGATGAGTATACATTAAACAGACATGTCGGAGTAATGAGCAGATTGTACATAATCATTGAGCATCTGCCATTTAGACAAGCGAGAGTGAGTTTGGGTATGGGGAATAGCTCTCCGAGATATCTGCTCATATTTACTATATAAGCAGACAAGGTTCCACCATTCATTGACAGTAAGTCGAGAGCTATCCTTCCAATTCCTCGTGATTAAACATATGGCTATACCCAGCATGAAATCAAGGAGAAAGCGACCCTTCTTAGGAAGAGAGGGGACCTCCGCCACTGAGCGGAGTCCCACAATCTTCCAAGAAAGAGGCTCGTGAAGGTGTAAGATAAATTGAATACGACCCCAGACCCGCTCCCAGTAAACCTGTAGTTGAGGACATTCATAAATGACATGAGCGAGGGTTCCCACAGCAGTATGACAAGACCAACACTGGTCCCTAGCAGTTGTGTGCCATTTGGCTATTTTTTCTGGAGTATAAAAGCATCTATGCGCAAAAAAGAAGAGAGTTTGGGTAACTGAGGCAGATCGGGAAACCCGCACTACTTTGCTCCAGAAAACGCTCCATTGCACAGGGGTTAAAGTGGTTTGCAGTTCGCGCTCCCAGGCTTGTTGGGCTCTACAAGTAGCAGTATCTGTACCCTGACATAATAGCTTATAAAAGTTAGAGGCTACCCCATGTGTGCTACTAATAGAGTGAATTAGGTCTATTAGCCCGTCCTCAGTAGGGACAGAGGGCGGCAGGATTCGAGCACTTTTGAGGCAGTGTTGAAGCTGCATCCATTGAAAGTAATGTTTAGCTGGTAGCGCAAATTCCTTTTGTAAATCAGAAAAGGTTTTCCAACGAGCTGCAGAGAAGAGCTGTTGGGGTGTCCAGATCCCCCTAGAGTACCAGGGTTTCCATGCTATCGTTCTATTTAGGACTTGAATTCTGGGGTTATTCCACAGCGGGAGTCCGTCCTGGGGGCATATATTTGGGCCCAGTGATAGAATGAGAGTGTTAAAGGCCGCAAGAGTATCGACAATCATTGGGGGATGGCGGGTGTCTACTTGATGGGACATACCGGGAAGATGGATCAACGGAATTGGGCTACTAAGCTCCTCTTCTATGTCAAGCCAAACTGGTCTGCTGTCTGTTGAGGCATCTAGCCATCGGGCACCTTGTTTAAGTAGGAAGGCTTGATGATATCTAAGAAAATCAGGAAAGCGGATACCCCCTAGCTCCTTCGTAGACTGTAGTTTTTGTTTAGCTATCCTTGGTGGTTTGCCCTGCCAGAGATAGCGGACGAGAAGGCCCTCAATATCTTTGTAGGTGTGTAGCGGGAGTAAGCATGGCAGCATTTCTAAGATATAGTTCAATTTGGGGACTATCATCATTTTCACTGTTTCTAGGCGGCCCCACCATGTAAGGGATAAGGGAGACCAACGATTTGTGAGCTCACGGACTTTGGAGACTACCTCTTTGGCATTAAAACTAATAGTGTCTTCTAAAGGAGAGCAGTAATGGACCCCAAGATATTTCACCATGCGGGATTGCCAAAGGAAAGGAAAGGCCTGCATGTCAGCCTCATGTACCCAGCGGTTCAGTGGGAATGCTACAGATTTGGTCCAGTTTATTTTATAGCCCGATAATTGCGAGTATCCATCAATCAGATCCAAGACAGCTGGAACCGAATCAAGGGATACGAAGAGCATAAGGTCATCTGCATATGCAGAGAGTTTAATTTCTCTGTGACTGAAGGGGACACCTCGAATACGTGCGGACTGTCTAATAAGGAGGGCGAGGGGTTCAAGAGCTAGATCAAAGAGCATTGGTGATAGGGGGCAACCTTGACGCGTGCCTCGTTGGAGGTTAAAAGGCTGAGACTTAATGGCATTCACACAAATACTGGCAGCGGGTTGAGTATACATGACTTGGAGGTACCGGAGGAAGCCCTCCCCAAAGCCATACCATCGGAGAACTGCAAATAAGAAGGGCCATTCTAGGCGATCAAAGGCTTTTTCAGCATCTAGGGAAAGACCCACCCATGGGTGGTCTAAATTGGCAGCACTGGATAGCACATGGCACAGGGTCCGAGCATTGTCAGCGGTGGATCGGCCGGGTATAAAGCCGCATTGGTCGGGATGGATTAAGGTGGCCATCCTGTCAGATAGCCGGGTGGCCAAGATCGTCGCGAAGATCTTATAATCGGCATTAAGTAGGGAGATTGGACGGTAGTTGGCGGTGAGCAGCGGGTCTCTGCCTTCTTTCTCAAATACTACATTAGCTGCAGAAAAGGATCCCAAAGAGGATGTATCTACCGCAAGGGCAGTAAAATAGAGTTTTAAGTAGGGAACTAAATCTGCACTGAATGTTCTGTAGAATTCGGTCGGGAGACCATCAGGCCCAGCGGCTCGACCCGAGGCTGTTCGGTTTAGGGCAGATTGGATCTCTGAAGTAGAGAAGGGTTCATCCAACGCATCCCTATCAGCTTCAGAAAGGGTCGGCCGCTGAATACCAGAAAACAATCGCTCGAAGGTCTCTGATGAGAACTCACATTCAGATTGATATAGACAGGTATAGAAATCCCGAAAGAGTTCTACGATATCGGAGTCTGTGGTCAGTATGCCCCCTCCCTGTGGGGCTCGAAGGGCCGCTACACGTTTGGCTTCTTTTTGACCTTTCAAGGCGTTGGCTAATAGTCGACCGGCTCGGTTGCTTTCACGGTAGTATGTCCCTCGTTGAAGCTCAATACTCTTAGAAGCTGCAGTGGAGAGGATTGCATTATATTGAAAACGGAGACGCTGTAGGCGAACTAAGACGCATGGATCAGTACGTGAAGTTAGAACTCGTTCGCCTGCCTTGATTTGTTGGTCCAGTATAAGTAGCTGCTGTTTACGTTGTTTCCGCAGGCGAATTTGATAACTAGCGATCGTTGCACGAATGGCCGCCTTGAAACCCTCCCACCAAGCCCAATTTGCAGTATCCTGGGGTAAATTAAAATGGAAGTAATCCTGTATGGCTGCTCGAATTTCTAACTGGAACTCTGGCTGAGTTAATAGGGCTCTATCAAAGAACCAGGCCCCCGAGTTCCCTTGGGGTGCGGTAGTGTGTAATTGAAAAGAAATAGCAGCATGATCTGAAATATGTTGGGAGTGAATCTTTGCAGTGTCCACCTGAGGAACTAACAGTTTTGATATGAGAAAGAAATCTATGCGAGACTGGGATTTATGAGGGGAAGAGAAGAAGGTAAAGTCAAGCTCATTGGGGTGTAGTAACCTCCATAGATCGACTAAAGCAAGATCTTTGATCACAGAGGTAAGCGTGGTGTGACTCTTGGGGGGACCACTTGTCCTAGGCGGCTGTTTGTCAATCAGGGGATCAAGAACTAAATTGAAATCCCCCCCTATTATCAATGAAGTATTAGCAGAGGCCTGCGCAACCTGAGCAATGGTAGCAAAAAAGGCAGGGTCATCCACATTAGGAGCATAGAGGCATATACATGTAACTTCAAGATTACCTATCTTGAGGTGAACTCTGGACCATCTACCTGCTGTATCTGAGCTAGTCGCAATAATAGTAGCATGCAGAGATTTCCTAACCAGTATGGCAACCCCACATTTCTTAGAAACGGCTGGGGAATAGGCGGCCACCATGTAAGGTTTAATATTGAGTTTAAGAGTTTCCTTTGAATTTAAATGCGTTTCTTGGAGGAAAATCAGGTCCGAGCTTCATGACTTAGATAGCTTAGGATTTTCTTCCTTTTTATCGGATTATTGACTCCTTTTACGTTCAATGATAAAATCTTACATGGTGCCATCAATCAGTAATAGACATTTTAGGTAAGGGCGCTTGAAAACACACAACATAATCAGAATCTGAACAACCATGATATAATCACCGAGTCTAATGGCTAATACACCCCATATTGAAAAGTATGTACCAAAGTAACTTAGAGAAGAAGCAAAACCCCCAATGAAAATGGCGACCATATGTCTGCGGGAGGAGGCCCTAGAGAGGAAGATAGAGACATAAAAAAAAGAAAAGAAACACCAGAGTCCATAATTAACACTGTCTCTGATACTCATCGAGGCTACGATGGGTAGATGGAGTCAGGTCACAGATATCATCAAAGTAAGGCAACAAACCGCCCTCGACAGACTCTTTGCTGAGCCGCGGCAAATCCAAAATGGCAGGTACAGCGAATATGAGAATACTAGCAGGAATATTCTGGAAGTCAGCGCATCAAGTCGGCTTCTTTAGCATCCAAAAACTCCGCTAGTAGATCAGGGTCCTCAAATGTTCTTGTCTGATTGTGAAGCGTGACTCGGAGCTTAGCCGGGTACAACAGGCCATAGCGTGCTTGTAGTTGTTGAAGCCTCGGCCGGAATTCCAGAAAGCGCTTTCGGCGGTCGACCGTGGGTTTAGCCAAGTCAGGATAGAAAGAGATCTTGTGGCTCTCAAACTCCATAGGGCCCTTTGCTCGAGAGGCACTGAGAATTTGCTCCACATGTTGATATCTCAAAAGTCGAAAGATGATAGGCCGCGGGGTCTTCCTGTTGAGCGTTATGTTTGTGGGTACACGGTGAGCGCGATCGATCTCCAATTCTTTGGTAAAGGTGATTTGGAGCAGGGAAGGGAGGATTCTATATAAAAACTCCTTCGTGTCTCCCGATTCCGCTCCCTCCGGTATGCCCACGAGTCGTAGGTTGTTGCGGTGCGCTCTATTATTGCCATCTTCCACTTCTTTCTGCAAGGCCCGCACCTGACGTTCAACTCTGTCGAGCTTGGACAGCCGGACCGCGTGGGAGTCTAATATGCTTTCCATTTTGTCCTGGCGCGAAGAGAGCCCCTCAAGCTTGCCTTGCAATACACCAAGATCTTCCCGCAGCGCTCGGAGTGCTTCACCGTTTGACTGCACGAGGTCTTTAACCCCTCTAATCTCTGCGAGGATTTCCTGCTGCATTTCGGGGCCCTCGCGCAAAGCCAGCCCCTTCTGCGGGGACGGAGGTTCAGTTTTGGAGCGTTTGCCGTGAGAAGCCGCTGGAGATCCAAATTCCAGGCGCGTAGGTTTGGTCCCCGCCATCTCACCAATGTGCCCCGGCAAGATCAGAATAGAAATTCAAGTATGTCCGGTGTTAATTCAGGATTCTGAGTAGGCCTCTCGGGAGCCTCAGCGTTATGCGACCATCCCGCTGGACATCGGGCTCCGCCCCCCATAGATACTACACTTTGTTAGTTAACTGTTTTTACACGGTCCCAGTTCAAAAACCCACTTTGTTTATTTATGATATGTTAAGATGTTCTATGTAAAAATTAAGATGTTCTATGTAAAACAAACTTAGCTTTGTTAATTGTTGTTGTTTGTACACCGCACCTGATCTCTGGAAGATGCGGTATAAAAATGAGTGTTAAAATAAATAAAATAAAATAAAAATAAAATAAATAAAATGAGCATACTTAAAAGCTCGGGTGAGAGCTTGATCAGCTCGCTGCTCTTGTGGAAAGTTAGGAAACTTTGCCACTAACTCAGCTGGCACCCAGGGTAAACTTTGACCAGCTAACATCTCAGCCCTTCCCTGTGCTCTGCAAAGTCTCTCACGCCGCTTTTGTGCTTTCAATTTTCTTACTTTACCAGATGATGGAGTTATTAAGTCATCATGAGAGGGTAAGTCTCCCAATAACTCTGCCTGCTCCCCCTCCTCCTTCTGCTGGCTCTCTACCTTAGCCTGCGAGCGGGTGGATACAAGGCCCCTCTTATTACCTATAGTTTGGCCTTCTGGAAGCTTAACCATCTTTTTAGCTAGGGACTGAGGACTTCCAAAGAAAGGCCCGGGAGCTATTTCAATTATTCCTTCTCCCTCCTTCTTTCCTAGCCCTTCCACTAGACCCTGCTTAAATCTTGGCCAGTCCTTTCCTAGAACCAAATCAAAGGGTAGCCTAGGCACCACTGCTAACAGGACTTCCTCTTGTTTCCCCAGGCACTTAACTCTTAGCCTATAGGTAGGATATGATGTTGCAGCACCATGAATGCATCTGATGTGAACTTGGCTTTCAGGGGTTCTAGGCACAAATCCTTCTTGGGCCTCTATCCTCTTCCAAAGCCTTTTTGACATCATACTCTGGTCTGCCCCAGAGTCTAACAAAGCATTTGTGGTAATTCCTTGCACAACAACCATCAAAAGAAATCCTTCTTTGGGCTGTTTTAAATCCACACCCATTAAGCTAGTGTGTGTCTGACATCCCTTTTCTAAATGTCCCCATTTCCCACACTTGAAACATTTCTTTTCACTCCACTGTGTCATCTGGTTTGGCACAGTACATTTATTTTCAGAAACATTTTTAACTATTTTCTTTTCTGATACAGCACAGCTTGCCTCAGCACCCATTTTCAGAGGGCCACCCCTTCTATGGCAAGCCTGCGTGTCTTCCAAGAATCTCTCTGCTAGCATGGTTGCCTCTCCAAGATTTTGGCAATTTTGCTGTATAAGGAAAGTGTGCAAATCTTTAGGCACAGCAGACATAAATTGTTCAAGCATAATAATGTCTAATAACATTTCTACCATCTTTTGCTCAGGCTCCAACCATTTTACAGCTAATCCTCTGATTCTCTGACTCAGAGCCCTGGGTGTTTCACCCACTCTCAATGTAGTAGCTCTAAACATTCGCCTATACTCTGAAATAGACAACCCTAGGCGATCTCTAATAGCAGCCTTTACATCCTTATAATTCAAAGCCTGGGCTGCTGGCATTGCTCTATAAGCTGCAAGCGCCTCTCCAGTTAATGAGGCTGCCAGCCTTACTGCCCACTGGGTCTCTGGCCATGCTAATGCTTGTGCCACTCTTTCAAAAGACTCTAGAAAATCATCAACATTATCATCTGGAGTTAGCTTCCCAAAACTAAATGCCCCAATTCCCTGATTGAGTCCCACACTGTCCACATGTGGTGTACCAGTATTTACTGCTGGTCTTGCATCTGGTCCACTTTGGTTCTGCAGTTTAACTAGGGCTTGCACCAGATCAAGCACTGGCCTCTGCTGGTCCATTAAGGCTTTCATAGCAGTGTCCTGAGCCTGCTGTGCTAGCTCCTGTTGCCTGTTAAACTGGGCTGCCATCCAGCTAGCCATCTCCCTCGGATCCATCTTGATCCCTGCAAGAAGACACAAAAAAAAAAACCACAGTGCACCACCTTCCAAACAGGTGGGGGTTTTTTTCTACTCTTTTTTTTTTCAATTACCCCTGTGCCTTACTCCCATCCACCACTAGACATGCCCAGGTACTTGTTACCTTATGCCAGTGATGAATCCAGCTCTGCACAGGGTCTTTTCGTCCTGGAACAGCTACCTGGAACAGCCACCTCTCCTCCATAGTGCAGTTGAGGGAAAATCTTTTCTTTCAGCTTTTAAGCTTGAACTGTCTTTTCCTTCAGACTTGAGTTGTAATCCTTAGCAAGTAAATCCCTTTGCGCAAAATCAATCCGAAAAACTACGCCATTTGTCATACGGGTGCCTGGGTGAGAATGTTCACAGTCTTGGCAAAGGCATATATTAATATGATTTGCAAGGGATTGTGGGAAATGTAGTCCATTCACACCAGACACAGCCGTTCACAATAATTAGTTGTGCTTGAGTGTAAAGCCAATAAGATATTTATTTATGGGGTTATTTCTCCCAACACAGATATGCTTGGTAGCACATAAAACAGGATACTTGCTTTCAGTGTTAAACTTAGAAAAGCAAAATCAGGAAAACAACAGCTGAACTTGTCAGGCAATCAAAGCAAAAGAATAAAGACCAGGATGGTAACAGAATGGTCTTTTCTGTAGACTCTAGCTAATATTTTCTTAGCAGGGCTTTAATCAACAAACAAAACCCACAAAGTAGGGAAAAACTGTTCTTTTCAGGTTAACTTCTTATATCTTCACACATAGACTCAGAAGTGATTCCCTCAGAGCTCACAAGCAATTAGGTAAGGCTCAATTGCTAGCAGTTACCCAGCTGAAACCCCTTAGCTGGCTTACTTTCTACTGCTTGGCTCAAATCCTATTCAGGAGCTTTTCTGAGTAGATTAAAGAACAAGTTTGTATTTCTTTGTGATGGTTGTTGTACTTTGTAACAGAAAATTACCAAAGGAGTTTAGACAGAGAGCAATCCATGTATTCACAGCCGTAATCTACCACCTCTCCCCCTTCTTCAACAATCATGGGTTCAATATCATGGATTGGCACAGAGGAATTTCTCAATGGAGCACTCTCAGGAGAATACTTGTTTCCCTGCTGTCTTTCAAGGGTATAGCTAGGGCATAGATCAGTGTTCATACCTGAGCTTCCATTGCTGTTAGAGTTCCTCTCTAAATAGCCTGGCCAGTATGTAGTCCAGTTCTTATGTCCAGCCTTCCAATCCAGATCCCTGGACACTGGATCTCTCTTCACATACCTTCTGGCACGGGTCCTAGGGTCCCTTCCAAGTGCAGCCATCTCCCTCACAGGTACCGTCTGGAGATTCCTGGCTCTGCAGCACCACTCCTCTGGCTTTCCCCAGTCCAATGGTGTATGCTTGCCTTTTGAATGCCTTCCAGTATACGTATTGCTCTGGACTCCTTTAGACCTCCCAAATGCTTTTCTCTTCTTTCTTCCAAAGGGTTTCTTGCCCTCTCTGTCCGTCCGCTCTGGCTTCTGCTTCTGATGATCCTCCAGATGATGAAGCTGTCCAAGATGAATCTGAGGATAATTCTCTGTAGAATAAACTCTACCTTTATTCTGCTTAGATGAGTGCTCCACCCTAGCACAGCGCAGCTGTGCTGAATCAGGCCCTGCCCTTTGAGATGAGTGCTTGGGGATTACCTCATAGCCCTCTTGATTGAACACACGTTTCCCCACTTCAGCTCCTCTAATGGCTGTTGGAAACCTGGTGCATTCTGGGACTGGTAGTCTTTTATGGGAAAATTCTGTTTTCTTATTTCTACCAGAACTGACAGGTTGCTTGTTCAGAGTCACTTCACCTTTTCTATAGCTCCTTCCTGAGCTATGATAAGCTTCCTTATCACAAGCTTTAATAGTAGTTTTTACATATAGTGCCACTCCTCCTCCCCTTCTTCCTACCCTGTCCTTTCTGAATAAAGTATAGCCAGGTATAGTTATATCCCAGTCATGGTTTTCTGTGAACCATGTTTCTGTAACTGCCACTAAATCCAAGTCAGCCACTAATGGCCTCACCTCCAGGTGAGTACGGGCTGTGCACCTTGAAGAGGGGATCAGTTAAGAGAGTCAAATTCCTGTTTTTGTACATAGGTTGTGAATTGTACAGTATCATGGTGATGTATTGTATGTACAGTATTTTGGTTATGTGTTGTATAGAGTGCTGAATCTGTGGAATAGTCTCCCAGTGGATGTGGTAGGGATGAGGACGGTATCTGAATTCAAAAAAGCATGGGGAAAACACAGAGGATCTCTAAAGAAAAAAAGGGGACTGTTGTAATGGTTGATATGGAAGGACAGACTAGATAGGCCATGTGGTCTTTTTCTGCCTTCATGTTTCTATGTTTCTATGCTGCAGCCAGAAATGTTTCAAAACATACAAAAACCCTTCTTTCTTTGGCTAATCTTGTAGTCCATTGCACTGTGTCAGCGGGAGAGGGAGTTATTAAGCATGGGTCTTCAGGAGAGGGGGGGGGGGAAGGGTGAGTGTAGATCAGGGTGGGGGGGTTGATCTGACTGCATGGAGCCTGGATGCCACTTGCCCGGTTGAGCAGATTAGCAGTTTCACAGAGACTTTGCTCTTTTTATTGAAATGTCAGACCTTGTCATAACAAGCAGCTAAAAATTTCCAAAGTGGGTCACAATAAGAGGCAATTTTATAAACTTAGCGGGTAAAGTACACACGTGTGCATATTTTATAAAGTATGCATATAAATCGCTACTCCGCTCAATGACACACCTTGCATGTGCACATTTTTGTATGACCTAATTTTATAAGAGGCCTTTTACATGTGCAAATCAGTGTTTTACATGTGGAAAAGCTTTATAAAATTACCTCTGAAAAGTCCATCCAGCCCAGCATAATGTCTTTGGTAGTGGTAAACAGTTTCAGTGTTTAAAGGATGTCTCTGAGAAACAGGGTCTGCTGGTATATTCAGATGTCTACTGTCAAATTGTTCTGGTTTTTAGAAATCATGGTTTAGGGATGTAGTGACCTAAAGTTAAGATTCCATATGCTTACATTAAATGACCTGTATTGATCTATTCTCCATTAACTTGTCTAGCCTCTTTGCACCTTGCTATATTTTTCATTATATCTGTTGTCATCAGAAGGAGGCACATACTCAGAAACAGGAATACTACAGACATAGGACACTGAACCGAAAGACTTAACTCCTTTATCACTTAAATGTCTTTTATTACTCCAAACAAAAACTTTAAGCTGCTCAAATAGGTTGAAATTCGGGGGATGGGGGGAACATATGTATAGAGTCCTCTCAGGACAAGCTCAGTAGCTGGTTCTTCCTTATGGAACAGCAGAACAAATGTAAAGTTCCCTGCTTTTAAAACAGTTCAAACTAAGGGGTATGTTTACTAAACCGGGTTTTATTTATTTATTTAGCTGTGTTTATATCCCACTTTTCACTGGGTCAAAGCGGTTGGGGGATACATTTAACACAGAGGGGATATGAGACACATACACTAATACTTACAGGGAACATGGGCAATGGAGGGTTAAGTGGCTTGCCCAAGACCACAAGGAACACCTGCGGGACTAGAAACCCCAGTCCTTCCGGCCCAAGGTTGCTGTCCTCTAGTGGGATTTGAACCACTGACCTTCCGGCCTGTAGTACCTTGCCCCAACCACTAGGCCACTCCTCCCTCATCCTGGGTTAATGGTTAACCCGGGCTATCTGCCACTAGGTCCCATATTATTCAATGGGGCCTAGTTGCAGATAGCTCGGGTTAACCGTTAGCCCGGTTTAGTAAACATACCTCTAAGTATCTTCAAAATCCAAGGGCAGTCTCCAGGTTTTCTTCTTTTTTTCTGGTTTATTAAATTCTTCATTTAAATGAGCATTCGGTTTTTGCAAACTTCACCCACTCCAGGAGGGTATCAGTGTTCCAGGGTTCTCCTTCTCTCTCGAACAACCAACTGCAGCATATAAACTTACTGACAGTCATTTTAAAACAAGAAAGAAAAAAATAAACAAAGTGGGGCTTCCATTGAGCCTGGGGCAAGATGGCTGCCTAATTGAGTTGCTCCGTGGGGAAGAATCAGTTTGCTCCTCTTGCTGACTGTCTTTCACATTTTGTCTTCTCCAGAATTAGAAATCTGTAGCATCAGAGACACAGTTCAGTCTTCCATCGGAACTAAAACGGACACTCGATAAAATGGATACTTTAGATGATGTAATGAAAGAGGTTCTCTCCTTAAAAGGTTTAATGGAACAGCAGAACAATGTCTCCTTGGGTATCAGAAGAGACTTGGAGACTTTGACATCTCAAATGGCCGTTTCTAAGCAGCAATTAGATGTATTAGAAGAATAAGTGTAGGAGTCATGTCAAGAAATGGTTCACATCTCTGAAAACTCTTCACACATTAAGCAGTTAGGGCTCAATTATGAAGGACTTATTCATTTCAATAAGCACCAGAATTTAAGACTTTTGCTAAATTTCATCCCTCCATTTCTGTCACAAATGTCTATCAGTTTAAACCTCTGATGGATACTGAACAGGCTCATCGTTCACCTCAGCATCTGCAATCAACTCTGCAGCACCCTAGAGCAGTACTTCTATGTTTTAATCGCTTCTCCCAGGTCTTACAGCTACTTTCTTTGGGAAGAAAGAGGTCAGATAAGCTGTGATACAAGAGGCAGTGATTATTTATTGTTCCTGATTTGGCTAGAGAGATGGTCCTGCGACGTTGGGAGTTCCTGTCACAACAGCAATTTTTGAAAGAGATTGGAGCCCAATATGGACTACTGTACCCTGCTCGTATGAAGATTACCTATGGAAATTGCATCAAGATCCCCCCCAAAAATTGAAACTCTTTATAGAAGAAAAAAAGATGTCAGTGATTTGTAAATGCATTCCTATGGTTTCTGACAGCAGCCTGTTTAATTTGCTGATTTTCTAATATTGATTCAAAATCTTTTTGGTTTGTGTGTATTGCTGCTGGCTGTAAGTGGTAAGTTCGTCATGTGTATTTAAACAAATGGGTATAAAGTATGCAAGTAATTGAATGGTTGCAGTTGGAATTATACAGTTGCTGTTTGTGCTGAATGACTGTGTATGCTTGTAGGATGCAGAGAGCAAATGCATATTAATTTACCATAGTGTGACAGTTTGGATTTCTCCTTCAGGTATGGCTTAGTGAATGCAAATGCTTTTAACTTGGGTATAGAATGAAAGTTTGAGTTTAACTTTGGTTTGACTCTGCAAATGCATGCAGGTTGAAACCACCACTGCAGATTACTCCAGATTAGCCTTAATCTCTTTGCATTTTGTATGTAGTATTTTCCAACAGTTCGCACTAATCTTCAAAGACTTCTTGGATTAATTTTCCTCTTCCCACCTCATCCTGGGAGGTTCTTGACAGTTCCATGAGCAGAAAGCTTCTTAGGAACAATGTGAACTGTAGGCACAGTAATCCCAAGGTCTTTGGAATGGCCATGTACCTTCTGAAGTTCGATGTTAGGTAAAAATGGCTTTTCTGAAGGTCTCAAGCAGCTCTCTTGTCTTCACCATTGTGAACATGGAACAGGGAGTGAATGTGGCCATTTTAAACATTAGAGCCATCATTCATTGGTTGAGTCAAGTCATGTTGTTGTTAAGTGCCTTTGAGTCGGTACCAATTCACGGCAACCCTCTGGATAGTTGTCCTACACTTTGTTCAGTCTTCAGTAAGGCGGCTCATTGTTGACAGAGTAGCACCCATAGCCACTGTTATTGTATCGATCCATCTCATTGCTGGCCTCTTTTGTGTTGACCTTCTACCTTGCCAAGCATGATGTCTTTCTCTAATGATCTCTCTGCATGATGTGTCCAAAGTATGAAAGCCAAAGTCTTGTAATCTGAGCTTTTACAGAAAGCGTAGGTTTAATCTCATCTAGTACTGACTGGTTTGTTCTTTGGCAGTCCATGGAATACATAGTATTCATCGCCAGCACCATAATTCAAAGGCATCAATTTTCTTCTTGCCTATCTTTTTCACTGTCCAACTTTAGCATCCATATGACGTTACTGAAAATACCATGACTTGAACGAGTTGAATCTTTGTATGAAGAGAGGCATCTCTGATCTTGAGAATCTTGTCTAGGTCATTCATAGCCATTCTGCCAAGAGCAATGCATCATCGGATTTCTTGGCTACTTGTCCTTTCTTTATTAATAGTTTATCCAAGTAGGTTAAAGCTGTCCACTATTTAAATTTCTTCTCCATCAATGATGAATTTCGTGATTTTGCAAGTTGTCAGGATCTTTGTCTTCTTTACATTAAGGTGCAGGCCAGGGCCGGATTTACCTATACGCCATGTACGCCATGGCGTAGGGCCCACAGCCGGCAGGGGCCCACAAAAAAAAGAACAAGTTGATTTTTTGTTAATACAATTTAAAAAAAAACCTGGTGGCTGCCGCCGCGGGGCCCCGTCTGCTGCCACGGCAGCACCGACTGACCCGCGGGGGCCCCGTCTACAAGCTGAAGCCGTCGGGTCGGGTCGGGTCGGTCCTCCCTCCCTCCCTCCCTCCATGCAGGCTGCAGGCTGTGAGAGACGCGAAAGGAGAGTGTCTCCTCGCGTCTCTGTTAAGCCCGCAGGGGCTGATGGGAAATTTCCCATCAGCCCCTGCGGGCTTAACAGAGACGCGAGGAGACGCTCTCCCTTCGCGTCTCTCACAGCCCACAGCCTACAGCCTGCAGCCTGCACGGAGGGAGGGAGGACCGACCCGACCCGACCCGACCCGACGGCTTCAGCTTGTAGACGGGGCCCCCGCGGGTCAGTCCGTGCTGCCGCGGCAGCAGAGGGGGCCCCACGGCGGCAGCCACCAGGTTTTTTTTTTAAATTAAATTTTACTTTAGGCCGGGGGGGGGGGTAGGACTGGGAATGGGCGGGGGGGGGGGGGGGGGGGGGAGGACTGGGAATGGGCTCTGGGGGGGGTAGGACTGGTAATGGGCTATTGGGGGGGCTGGGGCTGGAAATGGGCTGGGGGAGGTAGGGCTGGTAATGGGCTATTGGGGGGGGTAGGACTGGTAATGGGCTATTGGGGGGCTGGGGCTGGAAATGGGCTGGGGGGGTTAAGGCTAGAGGCGGGCTGATGGGGTTAGGACTGGTAATGGACTGTGGGCTGTTGGGAGGGCTTAGAACTGGCAATGGGCTTTGGGGGGGGTTAAGACTGGTAATGGGCTGTGGGCTGTGGGGGGCTGTCTGGTAATGGGCTATGGGGGGGCAAGGACTGGAAATGGGCTGGGGGGTTAAGACTGGAGGTGGGCTGATGGGGTTAGGACTGGTAATGGGCTGTTGGGGGGGGTTAGAACTGGTAATGGGCTTTGGGGGGGGTTAAGACTGGTAATGGGCTGTGGGCTGATGGGGGTTGTCTGGTAATGGGCTATGGGGGGCTAGGACTGGAAATGGGCTGGGGGGTTAAAACTGGAGGTGGGATGATGGGGTTAGGACTGGTAATGGGCTGTGGGCTGATTGGGGGGGGGTAGGACTGGCAATGGGCTATGGGGGGCTGACTGGAAATGGGTTGATGGGGTTAGGACTGGAAGTGGGCTGATGGGGGGTTAGGACTGGTAATGGGTTATAGGGGGGGCTTAAACTGAAAATGGGGTGATGGGGGGCTAAGGACTAAGTGGGTTGATGGGGGGCTAGGACTGGTATTGGGTTGGGGGGTTGCTAGGACTGGAAATGGGCTGATGGATGGCTAGGACTGGAAATGGGCTGATGCAGGGACTAGAAGGGAATGGATGCTGGGTGAGGCTGGAACTAGAAGGGAGCTGATGTTGGGGGAGGATTAGAATGGGATGGGGCTGGAAGAGTAAAATGGAGAAGGGAAAAATATTTTGTGTGGGAGGGATAAAAAATCTACAATTGGCCGGGTATTGGGAGAGTAAGTGGGGATTGAGGATGGAGGGGTAAAATTTGAGTGGATGAATGAGGAAAGAGCAAAAGGAGAAAGATTAGGATGTTAAAGCAGATGTAGAGAGAGAATGGAAAAAAATCTAGAAGAGAGAAGAAAGGACAAATGGACAACAGACGATAGAGAGTTAGCAGAAGACACGAAGAAACCAGAAGAAAGTGGCTGGAGCAATTGCAGCTGAAAAAAATGCACAAAAGGTAGAAAAATATCTCTTTATTTTGAATTTATTAATTGGAATATGTCAGCTCTGGTAAATGTGCATCATTAACGTCTGCGCTTTGTTTAGTACAAGAGCAAATTAATGTATAGTTTTATTTCTACAGTGTTGTACATTCCAAGTTTGGCTTTTGGGATTCCCAGTTTAATTATTGTCTTCCTGTTTCTAAATTGTGATTACTTGTTTGGTGATGGTCTATGTTCTGCATGTGTAACTGAGCTGAGGTGTTCTGTTTATATAATTCCTATTTGACATTGCCACTTGTTCTCTTTCCCCAGTAGGTCATGTATTGTTGTTCTCTGAAATGTATTGGTTTAATATTTGCAGTGTTGCCTTTTGATTGGTAGAGTATGGTGCTTTGTGAGTCCTGGTAGTGCTGTTAGGATACGGCGGGTTTACTATGGGTTCTAAATGGGCAGTGTTTGTAGTAGTTCCTAATGTGTCTGGCAGTTGGCACTGGATTATAGTAATGTAGAAATCTTTTAGTCTTTCTTTATCCATACACTCATTAAGAGGCACGTTTACTAAAAGTTAGTATATGGTAATATTATGCAAATATTTATGCAAATGGGGCCCCTTATGCAAATGAGGCCCCGCACCCCCCTTGGGCCGCCCCTGCTGGGGGCCCACAATTTTTGTTGGCGTAGGGCCTCACTCAAGGTAAATCCGGCCCTGGTGCAGGCCCATTTTAAGACTATGTTCCTTGATCTTGAGATGCAAATGTTTCAGATTGTCTTCACTTTCAGCCAGTAATATGGTATCAGCATAGAGAAGAATGTTGATGAGTCTCCCACCAATCTCCACACCTCTGTTGTCTTCATACAGTCCTGTTTCTCTGATGACTTGTTCTGCATATAAATTGAACAGGTAGGCAGAAAATATGCAGCCTTGTTATACACCTTTGTCGTACAAGTCATTGGAGTACTGTCAATTGATCACAGGTGCATCTAATTTTACTGCAATGGGAATGTGATTCTTCTTTTCAAACTGATTTGAATTGTTTATAAGGATACCAATAATCATGTCCTGGGAATGTCCCAGTTTTTATACTATGTCCTACTATTTCCTTTTTTAATAGGCCTTGTTTTATTTGATTCTTTATGTGTCAAATACGTGTGCATATACAATATAGTCCAAAACCATTTCACTGGCCATTTTCTTTTTAGGCAATATTGGACATTAAAAGGTTGAACTGCAAGGGTGCTAATAATGTTGACCACAACCGTATACCAAGACAGTAGATCCCTCCCCAGTACTATCTAAAACCTTGTCTAGGTGGCGCATGAGGTCTGTTGCCTTTGCACCAGGCAGGTATGTTACTAGGTGATCCTCATATCCACCAGCCACACAGCTATCTACATGCCTAATGATCAAATCACCAACTATAAAAGCCATCCTAACCCTTCCATCATGGGCACATGGCCCTGGACAAACCTCAGTGTGAGAAGATTTTACATATCCTGACGGACAGGTCCTAGCTACAGGATCACTTATTGCCACACCACATGAGCTCTCTCCTCCATGCAAGACTGGAGGTGAGATTTCAGTACTACGTCCCTATAGGTCTTGTCTATGTACCTGTCTGTCTTCCTTATGTCCTCCAAGTCTGCTACTCTAGCCTCCAGAGATTGGATTCATTCCCTGAGGGCAAAGAGTTCCATGCATCTAGTGCACATGTAAGATTCTTCACCACTGGGAGAAAATCGTACATGTGACCATGGCCAGCCCAAGGCTTTCTGCCACCCTAGGCAGAAACCCTGGTCTCACTGCCATCTCCCAGCTGCTGTCCTCCCCCCCCTCCAGTTGCTGCCAATTCCATCTCGGGAGGGGGAGGTGGGCAGCAGTAGCAGCGGCAGTATTTCAAAAAGCGGCAGCTTTTTGCCACCACTTTCTTGCCCGTGGCAGGCCACTTCCTTCAGCATTCATGGCCTGCCACTTCTGATTCTTTTCTGACACAACTTACTGTCAGAGGGGCCATGTGTGCTGAAGGAAATGGCCTGCCATGGGCAAGAAAGAAGTGGCAAAAGACAGCCACTTTTGGAAATACTGCTGCTGTCGTTGCCCACCTCCCTCTCCCAAACGGAATTGTCAGCAGCTAGGAGGAGTGGCATGACCGGTAATGTGTGCTGCTGCCTTAGGTGGCTGCCTAGCTCGCCTAGTGGATGAACCAGCCCTGCAAATGACACTCAGTGCAAAAGACTGGATAGCCCCCATCTCACTGCTGGACTGCTGTTTGCTTCTTAATTTTCAGGTTTTGTTCAACTATTTAAGTTGTTTACTTAAAGTTGCTAGGGATACTTGTACTAATACAACTATACAAATTAGGTTTAAGGACTTTGTTCATCTGAAGATTAATTAATTTCAGGACTTTAATTAATCTATTCCTGGTGAGGATAACCAGCTGAACCTGAAAGTGAATTTGACCACCTTTCCCAACTAAGATTATGGGGTAGGTGAAAGTCGGGGTGGGTTGGAGTGAATTAACACTTAGTAAATGCTGGCTTGCTACACAGGTCCCAGTCCTGTGCTTCTAAGGTAATCTGTTAACAATTTTCTGGGTGATTTACACAGCCTTTGGTTTGATAGAGGGAGCCTTTCAAATTGCCCCTTTGATCTGTCACTTGGCTTTTACACCTATTTAAAACAAATTCTTGCCTCCTAACTGGAAGGCCTCTTTGTAAAGCTCTCTAAAAACAATTTATTTCTTTCATCTCAAAGCATATTTACCCTATTCTTCCTTCTATGCTAAGCTATACTTTGAATTAATTTAAACTTTAAGCTCTCTGCTGATACTAGGCCCTAACTGAGTTAATGAATACACTGGATTTATTATCTTTAACCAAAAGAATTTCCTTTTACCCAAGATTTACAGAATTTCTCAGAAGTAAATACAAAGGCAGATTTCTTTCCAGCATTAACAGTCCCTTTTGGTAGTCCTGTCAGGAGGTATGTGAATGTCTTGAGGGTGGGGTGTTCATATATCTCAGGTTCTGTATGGGTGTTTGTGTGGTGATGTGTGTCATGGGGGTGTAGGTGTATGTTTTGGGGTAGGTATGTGGTGTAGGACGGTATGTGTGTGTGGTTCTGCGCATGGAGTCTTTTCTCTGTCTTGCAAATTCTCTTCTCTTGCACTATTACTCCTCCCTACCCTTTGCCACTCTCCCTTCCATTTTTCCCATGCCACCCAAGATTGCACTGTTTCCTTTCCCTGCTAACCACTTTAACTCCCCCTCCCTTCTTTGCTCTAACTTGCACTTTCCCATTTCCCCTCTTCCTCTCCACTCTTCCCTCTCCCTGCATTTCTTCCTTTCCTTCTCTTCCCTCTAACCCTGTCCCCTATTCCCTTGCCCTGATCTTCTCTTCCCATGCTCCCTCCCTTATGCTCCATCCCCTCAGCCCTCCTTTCTCTTCTCTCTTTCTAACCACGCTCCCTTACTTCCACCTCTGCTGCACCACCCTTTGTCTAAACTTCAGCTGATCTTCACTGGTGGGACTTGAGGACTCCCACTGGCTCTTCACAAAGTGAAGCCATATGCATCTCTTTGCACGTGAGAGAAATTAGGAGAGTAAAGTGTGTATGCCACAAACTAGCACCTCGAAGAGCATTATTCTCACAAATCCTAAAATATCCTCACATGAAGAGGTAAGGAAATATTTCCCTCTCTACTCAGCTATCTGTGGGCTTCTAGAGATTGGCTGCACACACATTATTGGCATTAACTGCTCCATGTTAACTGTAGAATTCACAGTTGATCTGTAGTACCTACCTCAGAGTTAACTGTAAGGAACATTCCCTACACACTCCTTGCACCCTCTTCTGTCACAGTTGCTTAATATAGAAATTTCCATGTGCCATTAAAGTGTTGTGTTAATTCATAGTGCACAGTAATTCCCAGGTTAAGTCGCTAATGAAGCTGACCCTATATGGTGTATACCAGGACACACTATTTGGGGTCAGATACTACCATTTTGGAAGATAGGAGCATGGAGGCATGGAGGTGGAGATCCTGTTTTCAATCACATTAAAATCACTGGGGATTTTAGAGGGTGTTCAGGGCTCCATGCAGGACAGCTGCCATTTCTTAAGGAGGGTCAGGCTAGTTGGAACTTCAGTAGTTATTTTTTTTAAGTGAATTTGGGGTGGATCCACCAATATTGTGCAGATCAGGGAGTGGTGTGGGTGACACTGAGGCCACCAATGATTTGTTGAGAGGATTGGTGAGTATGAGGGTTCTCTGAGTGGGTTGGTGGGGGATTGGGAGTCTCGTCCTGATTAGGCCATTTGAGGTGAAATGTGAAACTTCTAGCACACTATATTTTTCTTGGGATTTTCCTGCTCTGGTTTGCTTTCTGATTGGGGAGCAAGTCTAGAGCGTGAAAATCTTGAACAAATCAAGTACAGTTTTCTGCATTAGGGCCCAAGTTGCTGCAATGATGAAACAGAACTATAAAGATTGTTTGCTTTCATTATTGCCTAAAGCAGTAGATTATTTCATTATTTCCTTAGCAATAGATCAATCACCCTTACAAAAGGATTATTCTTAGGTTCTTGCAGTTCATTTGAAGCAAAAAAATAAAATAAATAGCATTAAAAATGTCTAATAAACTTAAGGGATTTTATATTTAATTAGGATTCAATTCCCACTGGCACTCAATGTGACCTTGAGCAAGTCACTTTGCCCTCCATTGCCTTGGAAGAAAAGGCCTGGCAATCTACTTCTGGTCATACCTTGCCAAGAAAGCCCTGGGGCTGTTGGGTCTCCTGAAGTCAGCAATGACTTGACAGCACTTAAATAAAGCAAAAAAAACAAAACAAAACCCTACTTTAGCAATTTTATATAACTAAACAATTCAACAGTATCAAGATGCAGACAGAAGCCTAGCAGTGAGATGGGGACTAGCTAGTCATTTGCATGCAGTGCTCATTTTTTATTTACATTCTCTTATATACCGTGCTATTCTGCATCAGTGCGGTTTACATTGAACAAACTGAAATTACATTGAACAGGGTATTATAACTTGGAGATAACTAATTTACAGGGAACATGGGCTATGGAGAGTTAAGTGGCTTGCCCAAGACCACAAGGAGCACCTGTGGGACTAGAAACCCTAGTCCTTCCGGCCCAAGATTGCTGTCCTCTAGTGGGATTTGAACCCCTGACCTTCCGGCCTGAAGTACCTTGCCCCAACCACTAGGCTACTCCTCCGCTCATGTACAATTAGCTTCAAGTCAGGGCTGGATTTAAGATTTTGGTGGCCTTAGTTAGGACTTGGAGGAGCTGAAGCTGACAAACAAGTATATAGAGGAGACCTTCAGGGACATAGTAGAGAAATCTCACCTGAAGTCAGGTAGCCTGGAGGAGAAAGGTCATCTGAAAGGAGAGCGTCACCTTGGTGTGGCAGAAAGCGATCCTGTAGTCAAGACTTGTTTTGAAGATCAGGGTGTCAATGTGTGTATGAGCAAAAGGGTTGTGGGTTCAATGCCCAGCTGTAGATCACCAATGTTCTGTACAGCAGTGTTAACTTTATCCCACTACTCTGGGACAGTGTCATCATGTGCAAACCCCCACTTCTCTTCCAGCCTGTATCTGTACACCCTGTTCCCACACACAGAAGATGCACAATGTTAGGCTGGATAGCAGAGCATACATTAATACTGCATGGACACAACTCAGTGTGCTAGCAACACCCATACATTGAGCAGGTGCTGACAATGGTGGTGTGGCAGGTGCAGGCCTGTGATCCACGGTGTCTGACATAAGCAGGCCAGCATGGCTAGCTTGACCTGTAAATGAGGCCTGTGGAGAGGCATATAGGATTGCACATCCCCCAATATGCTGCTATTGTAAGGTAGAACTCAGTAGAAGTATTGAATTAGCTTAGGTAAGCAGAACCGAGAGATGGAAAAATACAGAAAAACATGTTTAAAAGTTACTGATAAGAAAAAGTACATCTGCAAAGAAATAATTGGGAGTGCTGACAGATGAGTTGCAGAGCCCTGCTCCTCTGCATGCACAAATTGGTTCTATGGCCTTGAGAGTGTGAAAGTAACAAGTTGATGAACTGACCATTGTAATTGGGACTAGAAGGGGGGTATGCAGGTGTCATGCCCACTGAAGGGACATAATTGGATAAACTTATCAGTACCAGGACCAATGGAAGGGGTACGGGAGGTACGGGAGGTTACCGGGACCAATGAAATGTTTTTCTATACCTAGAATGGAACAGAAGTCTATAAAAGTTGTTGTAATGCTTGAAAACTTTGCTCAGCCATTTTGAAATTGACTGGTTCGAGACTTGTGCACAAATAAATGATTTGGACCTTCTGAACAGACTCCTGGTATCATTGGTTTGTCTGCGCTTTGCTGCTACATATTCTTGGTGCGTTGGCCGGGAAGTTGTGGAATCAAAGTGTATATAGGGCAATATACCACGACTTTCCGCCTCTATAGGCTTGGTCCTGCCGGGATCGCGCCCTTCCGACGAGGGCTGCTCCCTGGCGCCACCGGTCCCTTGTATCGGAGGGAGCTGGTCGGACCTCGGCGGGTGCCGGGCCCGGTTGGAGCCAACGCCTCGAACCCGAGTGAGGGGAGTCCGAGGTCCAACTCATGCGCCTGCTTGGGAAGTTTGAGGACCGGATCCGGTGAGTATAGTTTTGATTTGGTGTCTAGACAGAGATAGAAAGAGCAGTACTGCCATTGGAACTTGGAATTTGGAATTTGTAATCTCGAGATATTGGGAATTGGTAAGAGAGCTTGATCACCTCTCAAGGAAGGGCCGAGTAACCCCGCATGGGAATTCGCCGGGTGAAACCCCCATCCTTATTGTAATTGGGAAAAGACTAGTCAGAATAGATAGAAACGAATGCATTCTGGGATACGTTGCTAGCATGATTGTGTGAACGAAGTGTGAATGAGAGGTCTGGCAGCACGGACCAAGTGAAGGCGGACCCCTGAGTAGCGCATTTCCTGACCGGGCGACCGCATTCAGGTCGCGAAAAGGGGGAAGTGATTGTCGTCTTGTCTTGTTATTTGTATTCCTTATACGTTTCCAGGGCCGTGAGGACCCCTTACCCACGGTCCGCCCTCCTTTTCCCTTCTGTCTGTTGTTGCGCGCACACATCGAAATGGGAGGGGCGGGGTCTACTAGAAACACTCCATTAGAATGTATGATCGCACATTTTAAAGAGGGATATTCAGGAGATTATGGTATTAAAATGACAGCAGCCCGTTTGCAGATTTTGTGTACTAGGGAGTGGCCCGATCTAGACCCCATCTGGCCCCGAGAGGGAACGTTCAATGTAGAGATTATTCAGTCAATACACCGTAGAGTGCGGATAGCGCACCCCGATCAGTACCCCTATATAGATTCCTGGTTAAGTATTTGTGAAGATCCGCCCCCCTGGGCGCAGCGCTGTTATGAGGAACAGTGCAGAATAATGTTAGCGAAAACAGATTCTAGAGAGAGAACGGAACAGCCCAAAATGAAAGAGCAGGATAAGAAAGCCAGAAAGAAGCCCATCCTGGTAGATCCTGATTCCCCAGAAATAATTCTCAGGCAGCCCCGAACCCCAGGTCCAATAAGAGTAGCCCGGCGTCCTGCCCCAGAACCCCAGAGACGGCCGGAGCGGGAGCGGGACCCAACCCCTGACCCACCTCCCGGAGGGGAGGAAGAGGAAGAATTATTAGCTGAAAGAGAAGAAGAGGAGGTTATAAAAAGTGAGTTAGAAGCGGAGGTAGAAGAAGGAGAAAAAGAGAATGCCCCAGATGAGGAGGACAGTGTACAAGCGATTGCTAGCACTAGCACGCCAGTAAAAGATATACCCAAAGTGAAACCTGTTGGGAAAAAGAAAGTGACCCCTTCAAAGACAATTACAACAATAACCCTTAGATCCCAAAAGACACCTACAGCGGCCAAAATGTTTCCCTTACGGCAAGTCCCGGGAGTGCCCATAAAGAATGATAATGATGAGGTGGTAGCGGGACCCCTAACTTATGTGTATATCCCTTTCTCTACAACTGATTTATTAAATTGGAGGTTGCATTATGCCTCCTATACTAGTAAGCCCCAGGAGTTGACAGAATTAGTAACTACTATTATGGAAACTCACCAACCCACTTGGCCAGATTGTCGCCAGCTCCTGACTACCCTATTCACGACAGAAGAGCGAGCACGAATTAGAAAAGCAGCTATTGAATGGATGGCAGAGAACCCCGTAGCTCCGGGACCAGGGCAGAATATAATAGACCGTCGGGAAGCAGCCCAGAGAGAATTCCCGAATGAGGACCCCCATTGGGATCCAAATACAGAAGAAGGAACCACAGCCCTAGCCCGTTTTCGCCAAGGCTTTTTACAAGGCCTGAAAAGGGGGGGCCAAAAAGCTATGAACCTTTCCAAAGTTGCAGGAGTTATCCAAGGGATAGATGAGAGCCCAGCAGATTTTCATGAAAGATTAACTGAAGCATACAGAATGTGTACTCCCTATGATCCCGAGGCACCAGGAAGTTTATGTATGGTGAATTCTGCTTTTGTAAACCAGTCTCAACCAGACATTAGACGTAAATTACAGAAATTGGAAGGGTTTGCGGGCATGAATGCAACACAGTTATTGGAAGTCGCTCATAAAGTGTATGTGAATCATGATAATGAAAGACAGAGAGAATGTGATAGAAAGATAAAGAAGAAAGCTGATTTTTTGGCTGCGGCCATAGTTGAACAGAAAAGGGGAGGTGTCCCTAGTCGAAGGAGCAGAGGAAGAGGGCGGGGTCAAGGCGGAGGCCGGACCCAGAGGCTAGGCGTGAACCAATGCGCCTACTGCAGAGAGGAAGGACATTGGAGAGATACGTGCCCGCAACTTGTAGACGCCCAGCAAGATGACGACAACGATCATCAGTGGCGAGAAGAAAGACGAGGCTATCCCCAAAATCGAGGAGGAGCCAATCGAGAACAATTCCAGCGAGAAAGAGGAGGAGGAGCCATTCAAGCATTGGCCACAACGACCCATGATGAAAATGACGTGGATTAGGACAGACCGGGCTCCCAGTTTGCTTTAGGTCTCCAGGAGCCTATGGTCGGAATACAAATAGGAGACCAAATTATGGACTTTATGGTTGATACTGGAGCACAACATTCAGTAATAGACAAAAAGATAGCCCCATTCTCTACAAAAGCAGTCACCATTATAGGAGCAACTGGTGCCAAAGCTACAAAATCTTTTCTTCAGAATCGTATATGCAGTCTAGGAGGACAGCAAATAACTCATCAATTCCTTTACATGCCCGAATGTCCAGTGCCATTACTGGGACGAGATATGTTAGCCAAGCTTCAAGCACAAATATCCTTCTCTGAACAAGGAGAAATGCAAATGACAGTAAATCCCCAAGCCAAACCAGCAGGAATAATGCTGCTGACAGTTCCCCGAGAAGAAGAATGGAGATACTACATTGATGATTCTGTCCAAGACACCTATTTTGAACAAACTTTGAAAAGTATTGATGCACCACCTGGAGTATGGGCAGAAGGCAGTCCCCCAGGCCTAGCCAAGCATATAGCTCCAGTGATTGTAACCCTCAAGCCTAGTGCTACACCAGTGCACGTCAAACAGTACCCTCTCCCAAGAGCTGCGATCGAAGGCATTCATCGCCACCTACAAAGATTGCTCGAGTATGGCCTACTAAAAGTATGTCAATCCCCATGGAACACTCCACTTTTGCCAGTAAAGAAACCTGGGACGGAGGATTACCGCCCAGTACAAGACTTAAGAAGAGTAAATGATGCAGTTGAAACTATACATCCAGTTGTACCCAATCCTTACACTCTTCTAGGACTGATACCTGCTGAAGCTACCCATTTCACTGTACTGGATTTGAAAGATGCATTCTTTTGCATAAGATTAGCCCCAGTAAGCCAAATATTGTTTGCATTTGAATGGCAGGACCCCATCTCTGGAAGAGGGGGCCAACTCACCTGGACAAGATTACCCCAAGGATTCAAGACTTCGCCTACCATCTTTAGTGCTGCACTGAATCAAGACCTTTCAAGCTATCCAGTAGCCCCGGGGAAGAGGGTGCTTCTCCAATACGTGGATGATCTGTTGATAGCTGCCATATCAGAAAGTGAATGTATACTAGCCACCAAAGACCTCTTGCAGTTACTAGATGAAGCTGGATACAAAGTTTCCAGAGCCAAAGCACAGCTATGCCAAAAAAAAGTGAAATACTTGGGTTTTCGTATTACCCAAGGAAGCAGAAGATTAGGCAGAGAAAGGAAAGAAGCAGTATGTAGAATTCCAACTCCAACAACCAGAAAGCAAGTCAGAGCCTTTCTGGGAGTGGCAGGATATTGCCGAATCTGGATACCCAACTTTGCCCAAATTGCCAAACCACTGTATGAAGCCACAAAAGGAGAAGAAAAGTCGCCACTGGAGTGGGGACTTGAGCAGGATACAGCCTTCAAGACGTTAAAGGAAGAATTGATGTCATCACCAGCACTTGGACTACCAGATGTCCACAAACCTTTCCACTTGTTTGTACATGAAGCACAGGGAAATGCCTTAGGCATGTTGACTCAGAAATTGGGAAATTGGGAGCGACCTGTAGCATACCTATCGAAACAATTGGACCCTGTGGCCAAAGGATGGCCACCTTGCTTGAGAGCAGTTGCAGCTACAGCGCTACTGGTGAGTGAAGCAGACAAACTCACACTAGGACAGAACATACGAGTCACTGTGCCACATGCAGTCCTTGCTCTCATGGAACAGAAAGCAAATTATTGGCTCACCAATTCCCGAATGTTGAAGTACCAGAGCATGCTATGTGAAAACCCACAGATACAACTTGAAGTGAGCCATGCCTTGAACCCAGCTACCTTGATACCCATCAGTGAAGAACTCCCAGAACATGACTGTATCGAAGTCATGGAAACTGTGTTCTCCAGTCGACCCGACTTGACAGATGTGCCCATAGACAATCCTGACCAGATCTATTACGTTGATGGGAGCAGTCTCATCCTCGATGGACGACACTGTGCCGGATATGCAGTCGTCACTCAACACGAAGTAGTTGAATCATCAGCTCTAGCCTCAGGCACATCAGCCCAGAAAGCCGAATTGATAGCACTCACCAGAGCATTATTGTTAGGAGAAAAACTTGTGCTAAATGTATATACAGATTCCAAATATGCCTTCACTACCTTGCATGCCCATGGAGCTCTCTATAAAGAAAGAGGACTCATCACATCCGGAGGAAAATCAGTCAAGTATGGTCCTGAGATATTGATGTTACTTGATGCAGTTTGGGCCCCAACACGTGTAGCTGTCATGCATTGTAGAGGACATCAAGCAGGAAAAGGAGAAGTTGCCCGAGGAAATAGATTTGCAGATGCCTCAGCACGACAAGCAGCTATGACAGGACAGATTGCCCCACAAGCTATGCCAATGCAAGCAGCATTGTTTCCAGTACCTTTGAATTTATGGACACCACGATATACCACCAAAGAATTAGATTACTATTGTAACAAAGAAGATGGAGTACTGAAAGATGGATGGATTGAGCAGCCACCAGAAGAGGGTAGTCAACCCCCTGGACGAATAGTAATTCCTGAACTGTTAGGACCATCTTTTGTCAAAGCTTTCCACGAAGCTACCCACTATGGAAAAAGTGCTATGGAAAAAGCACTCAGACCACATTTTTACATCCCTCTATTGACAACCATATCAGCTTCAGTAGCACGTCAATGTCTAACCTGTGCCAAAAATAATGCCAAGCAAGGCCTTATAACGGCACCCCGAGTTCAGTCAGGAGGTGTTACCCCCATGCACAACCTCCAAGTTGATTTTACCGAAATGCCAAGAGCCAATGGATACCATTACCTATTAGTATTAGTTTGTACTTTCTCTGGGTGGGTAGAAGCCTTCCCAACCAGAACTGAGAAAGCCCGAGAAGTTACCAAAGTCTTAATGAGAGAGATTGTCCCTAGGTTCGGAATTCCAGCAGTAATAGGGTCAGACAATGGACCCTCATTTGTCTCCCAAGTTACTCAGCAGTTAGCAAAAGCTTTGCAGATACAATGGAAACTCCACACTGCATACAGACCCCAGAGTTCAGGGAAAGTTGAGCGAATGAATCGTACCTTGAAAGCCCAAATGTCCAAGCTTTGTCAGGAGACACACTTGAAGTGGCCCCAAGTGCTCCCCATAGCTTTACTCAGAATACGCTCAGCTCCTGTAAAGTCAACAGGATTTTCCCCTTTTGAAGTTCTGTATGGTAAACCCCCACCAATAGTGCAGGGAGTCAAAGGAAGTTTAGCCCAGATTGGTTCAGAAGTAACCAGACAAGAACTCCTAGCTCTTAGTTTTGTTCTGCAGACTCTCCATACGTGGATCCAAGACCAGTTGCCTATCAACTTGACGGAACCCTTGCATCCCTATCAGCCTGGTACCTCGGTGTGGATCAAAGATTGGAAGAAGACACCGTTGGAACCCCATTGGAAGGGACCGTACACCGTCATCCTGTCTACCCCAACTGCAGTAAAGGTAGCCGAGATCGACGCCTGGATCCACCACAGCAGAGTCAAGCCCGCCGCTGATCCTGAACCAGAGCAGTGGACAGCAGAACAGCATCTTGATGCACCCTTGCGAGTTACTCTGAGACGGCAACCAGCAGCTTAGACACTTCATCACAAGTGCTTTGCAGTAGCCAAGTCTTTCGAAGAGGATTGCTGTTTTCCATGCAGCAACAGTTTTGTTTCAACGAACCCAATTTGTGTGTGATTTGACACACTACTTTGAGACTACATTGACTAAGCCAGACTTCACAAGCCAACTGAAATTGCTAATAAGTTGGTTAATGTGTGCTGGACAACTTGAGGATCTTCAATCAACACTCAGCACCCGTTAAATTGCTTCATTAGCAAACGGGACGAAGAATAAAAGACCGTCGTGATCAAGATCAGCAAGCTGAGGATTCAGAAGAACTCCAATCAACATCAACATGCATCTTTACTTTTGCTTTGCTTTGGTTGCCTTCTTTGGAGGTTTTGAACAGACTTATGCTCTACCTCCATGCACTGCCTGCATTACCTCTACTCGAACTGGACTGAAAGTAACTCAGACTTTGCTTTATCATTCTTACTATACCTGCAAGGGAACAGTAACTCGGTGTATCTATAACACCACTGAACTAAATGTTTGCACTCATGGCAAAATTAAAGCATGCTATAATCCGCATCAGAATCCATCCTATTACATGATGGAAATAAGATGGAAGGATGCAGATGGACCTATATTAGCTGCTACGCCACCACTTAAGGACATTACTAAACCTGCTGTTTTGAATTTTGATGCATGTAATGCTATTAATAGAGATAGTTATTCCACCTGTGGTACATGGGAGAAAGCGTATCAAAATGACCATAAGTACATGTGTCCAGAAGGTGCCACAGGATGGAGAAAGTGTACAGGTAAAAAGGAACCAGACTATAGTACTGCCCCAGCAGCAGACTACTATTGCCCGTATTGGGAATGTGTTTTTTATGCTACCTGGAATACTGGTGTAACTGATGAGAAAATAGATAAACGAATGGCTACTTTAACCAAGCCAACCACAAATGATAAATGTCAGAAAGATGCTTGCAACCCCTTACATTTACGTATACACAATCCCTATGCTTGGAAACAAGGATACAAGTTTGGTTTATGTATTGCTGGAGGGGCAATAGATCCAGGAACCATTGTGTATATCAGATTGAATACCCAAGCCCACAAGTCATCCAAATATCATATTCATAATACCTTTTATGAAGCCATGCATGTAAATAAGTTTGAGATCCCTCATCCTTCACAGAATCTATTCCTAGAATTAGCTGGAGCAGTAGTATCTAGTCTTAAGATCTCAGATTGCTATTTCTGTGGTGGGACCCAAATGGGAGATCAATGGCCATGGGAAGCCCAAGAATTGAATTATTCTTTAGTTTACAATCAGACTGAATTACACAAGGCTACCAGTGAATGGGTGTTAGCGCACTCAATCGTTGGACGTCTTTGCTATGCCAGAACTGGACCCCAGTTCACCCAGAAGGTAGGACAGCTGGTCTGTCTTAGCCAGAAGTACTATAATGCCACGACCAAAAAGACAGCATGGTGGTCAGGAATCAAACACCCTGAACCTCCTAACCCATTAGCCAGATTTCCTGAACTTGCTGGTTTATGGACTAACCTTGCCAAAGTCCAAGCCTGGCAAGCCCCACCTGGCCTATATTGGATCTGTGGAAACCGAGCGTATGCACAACTCCCGCCACACTGGGGAGGAGCATGTGTCTTAGGAACCATCAGACCTTCCTTCTTTCTTTTAAACACTGAACATGGAGAACAATTAGGATACCCTGTATACACTACCCACCGACACAAGAGAGCATTAAGACAGAAAAGAGAAGCCTTACAGATAGGCAAGTGGGAAAAGTGGCAAGGTGATGATTGGCCACCAGAAAGAATCATTGAGTATTATGGGCCTGCCACTTGGAATGATGATGGTATGTATGGTTATCGTACTCCAATCTATATGATTAATCGTATTATTCGCTTACAAGCAGTAGTTGAGATAATAACTAATGAAACTAGTCATGCTCTTACGCTCTTAGCTAGACAAAGTACTCAGATGCGCACTGCTATATATCAGAACCGCTTAGCACTTGATTATTTGTTGGCAGCTGAAGGAGGAGTATGTGGTAAACTGAATTTAACTAATTGCTGTTTGAAAATAGATGATAAAGGTCAAGTAGTTGAAGAAATTGCTAAAGATATGCAAAGACATGCTTATGTGCCAGTACAGACTTGGCACTCATTGAAATTTCCTAACTGGTTTGCTAACCTCTTTTCATGGGTGGGAGGATTTAAGACTTTCATTGTTCTAGTACTAATCCTTGTTGCTGTTATCTTTTTATTACCATGTTTAATCCCATGTTGTATGCATTCCATTCATAACACTATTGATAGTACAGTAGAGCGGAAGACCGCCACTAAAATAATGGCTTTATACAAAGCTAGTCCTAGTCGAAATCCTTCAATCATGATGTGATTCTTCTAAAGGTGATTTAACTCTCACACCTTATTAAGTAATAGGGTGAGATTAATCAAAGGGGGGAATGTGGCAGGTGCAGGCCTGTGATCCACGGTGTCTGACATAAGCAGGCCAGCATGGCTAGCTTGACCTGTAAATGAGGCCTGTGGAGAGGCATATAGGATTGCACATCCCCCAATATGCTGCTATTGTAAGGTAGAACTCAGTAGAAGTATTGAATTAGCTTAGGTAAGCAGAACCGAGAGATGGAAAAATACAGAAAAACATGTTTAAAAGTTACTGATAAGAAAAAGTACATCTGCAAAGAAATAATTGGGAGTGCTGACAGATGAGTTGCAGAGCCCTGCTCCTCTGCATGCACAAATTGGTTCTATGGCCTTGAGAGTGTGAAAGTAACAAGTTGATGAACTGACCATTGTAATTGGTACTAGAAGGGGGGTATGCAGGTGTCATGCCCACTGAAGGGACATAATTGGATAAACTTATCAGTACCGGGACCAATGGAAGGGGTACGGGAGGTACGGGAGGTTACCGGGACCAATGAAATGTTTTTCTATACCTAGAATGGAACAGAAGTCTATAAAAGTTGTTGTAATGCTTGAAAACTTTGCTCAGCCATTTTGAAATTGACTGGTTCGAGACTTGTGCACAAATAAATGATTTGGACCTTCTGAACAGACTCCTGGTATCATTGGTTTGTCTGCGCTTTGCTGCTACAGTGGAGCAGTAGAGGAGGCCTAAGGGTCATGTAACAATGCAAACTTTAGAAGAGGGCTTTAAACTAGATTTGTTGGGGAAGGGTGAAGAAAGCCCACAGGTAAGTGAAACATTAAATATCTTTATGGAAATGGGTAAAAGGGACAACATATGGAAAGCAGTGTGTATAAATGCCAGTAGCATGGGAAATAAGATCCCAGATGTTGAGGCTTTAATGGTAGAGGCTGACTTGGATTTAGTGGCAGTAATAGAGACATGGTTCAAGGACAACCATGCCTGGGATATAACTATACCAGGCTATATGTTATTCAGAAAGGACAGGGTAGGAAGAAGGGGAGGAGGAGTGGCACTATATGTAAAAAATGCTATTAAAGCTATGGAAATACAGGGCTTAAAAGAGAGAGAGGAAGCATTGTAGGTTAAACTAGAAAGATGAAAAGAGAAACTTATTTGCATTGGTGTGATATACAGAAATCCCTCATAGGGAGAAGAGGTGGATGGAGAGTTAATTGAAGACATACACAGCATTGCTAGTGATATAAACAAATGTGATATGTTATTTTTACAATGTAATATAATTCTTGTATTCCATTCATTCACCATTCTGTAATATAATTTTGTATGTGATGACTTTCTGATTCCCTTTGTTTTATGCCTGAATCCTGGAAGGAGAGACTACATGGCTAGTAATATGTAGCCTGTCACAGGTACGGAAGTACAAAGAAGTGGAGTGAGAAGGATTAACCAATGAATTATAGACATGCTGGAAGAGGGCGAGGACATAGTATAGTATGTAATGATTTTCTGACTTCCTTACTGTATGTCTGCATCCTGGGAAGAGAGACTACGTGGCTAATAACACGTAGCCTGATACAGGTACAGAGGTATTAACCAATGAGTTATGGACATGCTGGAAGAGGACGAGGACATAGGGGTATGTTTACTAAACTGCGTTAGTGCAATTCGCGTTAGGAGCCGCGGTAGTGACAGAAACCCCAAATAAGGACATGGGCGGTACATCGTTTCCACTAACGTGCGTTCCAAAAACTAACGAGCGTTACAGGGCACCGTGGCGCGTTACTGCGCGTTAATCGTAAGAAGGCGTACAGACACAAAGCACGGAAACAGAGCTGTAGCACAATGGTTACTGTACTGACCGCTGTTACAGGCAGCATGGGTTTGAGTCCCCAGTGTGCCTACTGCAGAAGGCTGGCCCAGGCATCACCCTGTACATTACATAGGGAATGAGGAGGCATGTTTTTCTTTACGTGGAGTAGTGGTGTCAGAAACACACCCTCGGAGTGTGCCTAGCCACGTACGTTGGTGCATGCGAGGCTGCGTACGTGGCTGCGTGCATTGGTACGGGCGAAGCTGCGTGCGTGCGTACAATCGTGCGTGGGTACGTGTGTTTTTACCAGTGTGGGCACCTTATATTACAGACTCTTTAGGGTGTCTTGCACCTATGCATTATGCTAACAGATGTACATGTGATGGCCTATGGTTTATCAGAGCCTGTGAGCAGGTGCTGGATTTTCCCAGGGTTGGATTGTGCCAGTCACACCCATGATGCACTGCACATACAAATCAGCTGTCCACAGATACACACCATGGGGAATGCACCCCCACAGCACCTCGGCCTGGTAGGGGGAAGCGACCATGTGCACCCCCACAGCACCTCGGCCTGGTAGGGGGTACTGACCGTGTGTTGTACTGGCACAGAGTAGCTACACACCGTCACATTGTGCGGGTACTGTGCTCACCCTGAGGGTGCAGTGAGGCACCCAGCACCAGGTCCACAGCACCGTCCATGGCTGAAAAAGGCCATGGCACAGGTCCAAAGCAGTGTTAATGTGTGAGATAGGTAGTTTTTGCAGAAACACCTTGGATATCTCTGTCTGTTTCAGTCAGGTGTAGCCCCCATGGACCCCTTGGTGGCCCATGTACCACCACCCTCCCTCCCCCAGGGTGGCAAACAGGGTCTCCTAACAATAGATCCACATTCTACCTCCCTTCAAAGGTGGTAGTAGAGGGGAACATCAACCCCAGTCCTGCTGAGGAACAGACACCCCACAGGGCAGTCAATGCAGCTCTGCACACATCCATAACACAACAGCAAACAGACATTAGGCCTGGATATGGTAAGCTGCACCCCACCACTATCTGATATGCTCCTGCTGCAAGCCATCAGCAGCTGCACCCTGCAAGCCACTCCATCAAGACACATACCAGCTGCAAACAGCCTGCTAGTTAGTCCATAGTGCATGTGCCCAGTGGAGATGCATGCACCCAGAAATGGGATGTCAGCATACACAGCAAGCAGATAATTCAGTGACTGGGCCCCAAAAGGAAACCCATATCTATCACATGAGAGAAATACTATATGGCACTATGGGTGTGCCTAGCCATGCTATGGTCACTGCACAGTCAGGGTGAGAGTGATCTCTCAGCAGGACATACTGAGGTCACCCTGTCTGTGTAGGTGGTGGCCGGGCACTAAAATGTGCCTGTCACTGCCGTATGCCCTGTGCAGATGCACCCTGGCCAGGCCACCCTGTCCGGCCTATACCCATGGTACCTTGCTCCTCATTATGCACATTGGCAGCCCAATACTGGCAACATTGCTGGCAGTGTGGGCCGTGGAAGGTGTTTGCAGCCACCACACACTGGATAGACAGACAGCCACCCCCACACCTATGCCAGCATTGTGCTATTATAGAGGTGTTCAGCAGACATACCCACCACACCAGTCCTGGGCACAGTACAGGCATGGATATGGTATGCGATACTGTTGGGGGTCACTCCCCAGGGTGTTAAACACTATCAGAGACCAGATCTGCAGCACACACCGCAGAGAGCAGAATGATTGTTATGGTGGGGCTCAATGAGCAAAATGTGCTTAACGTAGGAATTGATATCTGCCAGTTATCATAGGAAACGTTTGATAGCTGTGTACCATATACCCAGGTGTAGGGTGGCATTGCTAAGGTATGCAACTGCTAGTATTGGGAGATACAGGCAGGGCCCAATGTCCTGCCTCTCCAGGAGGCATTGGCCAATGGGGCCTGTGGGTGTGTGTGTGGGTGTGTCTGCCCCTGTTGGCTGCTGCTTTACGGCAGAGTTTCCCAACTCCAGTCCTGGTGTTCCAAACACTGTTCGTGTTTTCATGCTGTCCCTCATAAATATGCATGAGCTACATCTGCATACCATGGGGGTGGTGCATAGATATGCAGCACAGGCATATTAGAGGCAGCATGGAACCTGAATGATGTGGGGCCCTCCAGGACTGCATTTGCGGGACTCTGCTCTAGGTAATGCGCCTGTTTATGGTGTCTGTGTTTGGTGTGGTAAAATATAGGCGTATTAACCATGCGTATGTTCTCTGCAATAAAGGAGTGTCTTTACTATCACTGTTTAGTGGTGGGTAAAACTATGGGGACTGGGTTGGCAGGAGCCCCAGCTGGGATTTGAACCTGTAACCCTCTGGTCTTACAGTCACTGGCTGTGTCTGTTGCACCACACTGTGGCCACAGAGACAGTATAGTCCCTGGAGATAAGAAAACTGGCCTGACGAGTCAGAAACCCTGCTCTGCAAAATTGTACTGTGGGTTTATTTACCTTGTATGGAGACAAAAGTGCACATAAACCTCAAAAAAGACCTCGAAAAAATGGGCAAACACCCAAAACCAAGCTGGGCAACAATGATATCATTGGGCAACATTAAAAAACACTCCCAGGAAAGCTCCAATAAAATGAAATGATTTTTGAAAGGGTCTACGGAGCGTAGACCCTACCAAACATCATTTCTTTTTTTGGAGCTTTCCTGGGAGTGTTTTTTATTGTTGCCCATTGCTATCACTGTTGCCCAGCTGAATTATAATTTTTACACTGTTTCTTGTGGTCATTTTAAAGTTTTATTTGACATTTTGTTCTGTGCACATGTATCACACTGCTCACGTTTTGTAGGTTTCCCCGGTTTTGCTGTACATTGCTGACGTAAATGGTTTCTCTTCCCTTTAATATGCCTTTAACGACAGGTTTTCATTTGCGTTGGAATTGAGCTCTGAAATTCAGCGTGTTAGTGTGAGGGGAGCCTCTCCCCGCCCACTCTCGTCCCATTGACCCCTTCTCTCCGCCCACTCTCCACCTTCTGCGGTGTTTTAACGCGCCGCGGGGGTTTACGATCGTTAACTGCGGTTAACGCGTGTAACGTACACTTAACGATCGTTCGCACATCAGAACGAGCATTATGACGTGCGAACGATCGTTAAGTGTACGTTACGCGCGTTATTCACGATTACCGCAGTTTAGTAAACATACCCCATAGTGTACTATAAAAGAACCATGAAACAGAGGATGATTGTGAATGCTCAGTCAAGCATTCACCCTTCTTTCAAGAATGTTATTAAATTAACTATTTGCTTCACTGAGGAGTCTGTTATTGTGTAAAAAGTTATGTTTATTATACTAGGAAAGGGGGTGTGCTACTGATAGGGGATTTTAATATGCCAGATGTTGATTGGCACATTCCTGCTGCAGTATCATCTAGAAGTAAGGAGATCTTGGATTCTCTACAGGGAGGACTATTTAGGCAACTGGTAACAGAACCCACACATGAAGGGGCCATACTGGACTTGGTGCTTACCAATGGTGAAAGTGTTTCTGATGTTATAGTGGGAGATAATTTTGTATCCAGTGATCACCAGATGGTGTGGTTCAGTATTAGGACTAGGGCTGATAAAATCAATTCAAAAGCATTAGATTTTAGGAAAACTAACTTTGCCAAGATGGGCCAATACCTCAGGGAATCATTAACAGGATGGGAACAGTTGGGGGATGTAGATAAACAATGGGCAAAACTGAAAGGGAATATTTTAAGGGCAACCAACCTTTTGTTAAAATGGTAAACACAGGTAAAAGGAAAAGGAGACCGCTATGGTTTTCAAAAGAAGTAACTGAAAAGGTAAAGAAAAAGAGGCAGGCCTTCATGAAATACAAGAGATCACAGAGAGAGGAAGACAGATAACTATATCGGAAAAACTTATAGAAGCTAGCAAAGTAGTCAAGAAAGCAAAGATTCAAAAAGAGAAGGAAATAGCCAATGCAATAAAATGGAGAAATAAGATATTTTTTAGGTGTTATTGAGAAGAGGAAGGGCAAAAGTGGTATTGTCAAACTTAAGGGTGAAGGGGAGGAATATGTAGAAGCTGATAAAGATAAAATGGAATTGCTTAACAAATATTTCTGTTCTGTGTTCATAGATGAAGGGCCAGGAACAGGACCTAAGAAGACATCCACAAATAGGAACGGAAGTCAGGGGTATCTTGAACAATTTTCAGAAGACTGTGTTCATGAGGAACTAGCTAAACTTAGGGGTCTGTTTACTAAATCGCGTTAGTGCAGTTCGCGGTAGGAGCCGCGTTAAGAAGACAAACCCCCAAATAAGGAGATGGGCGGGACCGCGGAAGACCTAGCGCGCGTTACGAAACCAACGAGCGTTAACTGGCACGTTACGAAACTAACGAGCGGGCCACCGCGCGTAAAGCATAAGTAGCCACCCAGACATACAAGACTAATACAGAGCTATAGCACAATGGTTACTGCAGTGACTGCTGATACGGGCAGCATGGGTTCGAGTTCCCAGGGTGGCATTAGCAGAAGGCTGGCTGATGTAGCACCCTGTACATGACACAATGAGGGAGGGGGCAGCACCAATTATATTTTATTTCCTGGACGTGTCGGAGGGATGCAGGCAAACACACCCATATATCAGATAGTGAGTGAGGGGGCATGTCTATGTTTGCTGTCCGTATGGGGTGTAAGTAAACACACCCACACATTATTCACTGAGTGTGGGGGCATGTATATGTCTGTTATGTGTCAGAGGGTTGCCAGCAAACATCCCTGACCCATACAGAGCTGTAGCACAATGGTTACTGCACTGACAGCTGATATGGGCAGCATGGGTTCGAGTCCCCAGGGTGGCATTAGCAGAAGGCTGGCTGATGTAGCACCCTGTACATGACACAATGAGGGAGGGGGCAGCGCCAATTATATTTTATTTCCTGGACGTGTCGGAGGGATGCAGGCAAACACACCCATATATCAGATAGTGAGTGAGGGGGCATGTCTATGTTTGCTGTCCGTATGGGGTGTAAGTAAACACACCCACACATTATTCACTGAGTGTGGGGGCATGTATATGTCTGTTATGTGTCAGAGGGTTGCCAGCAAACATCCCTGACCCATACAGAGCTGTAGCACAATGGTTACTGCACTGACAGCTGATACGGGCAGCATGGGTTTGAGTCCCCAGGGTGGCATTAGCAGAAGGCTGGCTGATGTAGCACCCTGTACATGACACAATGAGGGAGGGGGCAGCGCCAATTATATTTTATTTCCTGGACGTGTCGGAGGGATGCAGGCAAACACACCCATATATCAGATAGTGAGTGAGGGGGCATGTCTATGTTTGCTGTCCGTATGGGGTGTAAGTAAACACACCCACACATTATTCATTGAGTGTGGGGGCATGTATATGTCTGTTATGTGTCGGAGGGTTGCCAGCAAACATCCCTGACCCATACAGAGCTGTAGCACAATGGTTACTGCACTGACAGCTGATACGGGCAGCATGGGTTCGAGTCCCCAGGGTGGCATTAGCAGAAGGCTGGCTGATGTAGCACCCTGTACATGACACAATGAGGGAGGGGGCAGCGCCAATTATATTTTATTTCCTGGACGTGTCGGAGGGATGCAGGCAAACACACCCATATATCAGATAGTGAGTGAGGGGGCATGTCTATGTTTGCTGTCCGTATGGGGTGTAAGTAAACACACCCACACATTATTCATTGAGTGTGGGGGCATGTATATGTCTGTTATGTGTCGGAGGGTTGCCAGCAAACATCCCTGACCCATACAGAGCTGTAGCACAATGGTTACTGCACTGACAGCTTATACGGGCAGCATGGGTCCGAGTTCCCAGGGTGGCATATGCAGAAGGCTGCCTGATGTAGCACCCTGTACATGACACAATGAGGGAGGGGGCAGGTCCCATATTGTCATGGTTGTCGTGTTGGAGGGGTGCAAGTAAACACACCCACACATTAGATATTGAGTGATGGGGCATGTCTATGTTCCCATTCCGAATGGGGTGCAAGTAAACACACCCACATGTTATCTAGTGAGTGAGGGGGCATGTACATGTCATGTATGTGACGTACATTTGCTAGAAAACACACACACACATTGGCGCACCCAAGGTTACTGCAGAAAGAACCCCACAATGCACAACACATGCCACATAATAAAGTGTAGTGTCTGCCTAGGTACAACAGAATGTCCCCCATAGAGCGGTCCCTAAGGTAATGTAGAGGGAGCCAGAGAAGGTGACACATGGTGGGCCCATGAGGCGCAGTAAGGTAATAGTCCGTGGAGGGGCTGTCACCGGTAGCAGTCTGGTGTATGTAAAACATATAATGCTCCAGACAGCCAAATAAAAGGAATTCATTGTGGGTCTGATCCCATGACTACTGGCCCAACACGCAATGAATAACCCACTGGCCTGCAGCCCCAGAGCTGCTAACCACCCCCTGGCTACCTACAGAAGGACAGCAGAACACCATGTAACTGCTGCTGTCCTGGCCATGATTAGCACAAAGGCAGGCACACCCATGGTGCAATGCACATGCAGACCAGCAGTCCATAGATGAACACAAGAGGGGGCCTTACCCACATAGTCCACGGGTATGCTACGGTGAAATGACTGTGTGTGTCACTGTACATAGTAGTAACAGACAGTATCCCAACATGGTGTCCCGGAAGAAGCCACAAAATGTGTATGTCAGGGCAGACCGATGATCAGCACAATGGGCAAGGAACTGCCTGTTGGTGCAGGGTCCCTGAGTGCACGTCCCCCTGTGGTGGCAAAGTACCAAGGTTGCTTGCAACAGTACCCTCTAGAAATAGAGGTCACACATATGTAGAACCAGTCACCCCTGTGTCTAAGCCATAGATAACCCAAGTGACTCAGCATGAGAAAATGAACATGAGAGGTTGGAAGGATTGGCCACAACCCCACGTTGGGAGTGTGCGTGTAAGCCTGAGAGGCGCAGCCCCCAAAGGTAGGAAATGCTGTGAATGTGCAGCTGGAACCGGGCGTGTGAAACGTACAAAGGCAAATCTCTACACAAATAGGTAAGAAAGGAGAGAATGCGTCATATGGTACCAGAAACAATGCAGGTGACAACCCAATTACCCTGCCAGTGTAACCCAGCAGCAAACAGCACCAGGACATGCTCTGTGTGACAAAACTATGGGCCCGGTACTAGGTGGGTGTGTCACAGCAAGGTGTGCGTATGTGTGGATGAGTGCACGCCCTGTCCCCTACACCAGATCAGATATGTCATAGGTGTCAGGTTTGTATGTCCCACAGGTCCTGCTGGACAACATCCACCCACATGAATGCAATCGGAGTTTGCCATTTGGTGTATCCTACGAAAGCCGCACCAGAGGGCAAAGGCCACTGTCCACTGCCTGGCACAGCACCCCATAGGGCGTATCCCAAAGCCCCCCCCATAGGGCATGTGACAAGGTCCATGATGAGTCACTGTGAGGAGTCTGCAGTGTGAGGGATGTGCTGTTGTCAGCAGCAGATTAAAGCAGGATAAGAAAATAAACACCAAGGTGATCACAATGACCAACTGTGTGCTAACACCCATGACCTGTGGCCCAAACACACGTCTGGAACCAACTGTATGCCCATATTGCCAGTGCACATAATACAGTCACAATAATGAGGTTGGCAACCTCTGGGTCAAAAATGCCAAATGATCCAAGCCCCCAAACAAAATCACAGAGGACGCACCATGTACATGTGAGGGCTGCCTGACAAAGAAACAAAGCAAGGTCTCAGCAAACAAGGGCATATGGCAAGCACAATCAAGACCAAGGTCATGATCATTACCAAATATAGAAGGCCCAATAACATCACAGACCGCTTTGTCAAACTGAATGTCAGAGGCAAAAGCAACAGCAATAACAAGCATACCCTGGTCACTGTGCGCAGGGAGATGCAGATGTCCCCAACACCTGACCCAGAACCCCCTGACTGTGCAGCGAGGGGTGCCATGTCGATACCCAAGGGGTCTGCTGGTGAGCCAAGGATAGGGGTGCAAGCAACAGTAACCATGGTGCACAGCAGATGCACACCAGCAGGACATAGCAGGGGTCTGGCGCCACCACGGCGCCTGTACAGGAGGGAGATAGCAATATGTGCGCCACTGGCATAGAGCACCTAACGACTCCAGCATAATATTGTGGGCAGGAAGTCGGCTGAAAAGGTGTACAAGGACACAGTCAAAACAGGTGCCCAACCTAACCTGCAATCTGAGGGAGAACGTGGCAGGACATCGCTGATGGAACTGTGTCCCCAGAACAATCTGGCATTGTGTACCAGAAATGGTATGTTTGCAAAGGTCCATGTGCTGTATAGGCTGCAAGCGGTCGCTGGAGAGCACGCAGGACCTGTGTGGAACAGAGACACGTGTAGCACAAACACCACCTAGAGCACACAGTACAGACAATGAACAGGCAGCAGATGGAGGGTGTTGGGAAACTGGTGTACTTGGAAAGACTGTGTGTGGCAGGTGAGGGGAATATGGGTCCCCCATTGGAGAGTGAGGTTGCCAGGGAGGTGAGCAGAAAAGGCATAGCAAACACACGGCCAACACGCACAAACAGATGCCACGTACACAACGGTAGCTGGGTAGGATATGGGGCCGCAGTCCACACCAACATACATGACACCTCAGCCCACAATGAGGCAAATACAGGCACCAAAGGAGGCACAGCACATGTGACCACGAGAATATGGCCAGACAGGACGCAGAAGCCAAACAACCAGTGTGAGAGCAACAACAGGGATCAGTGCGGGAAAGGCAGAGGAAGGGAGCAACAGAGAGAGTGTACAGCTCAAACCCCTCGGATGGAAACCACTGGAGTGAACAGATGACCTGTGTAGTACACTGTGGCACATAGCAAGGGATGTAGACAGGGCCACAGCAGGCCAACATGACAAACTACAGCTGCGTGTCAGGAAATGGAGCCACAGAGTGTAGGCATGAGTCAGCGTACATGTGGAGGAGGGGTGCACAGATGACAACAACACAGTCCACAGGTGGGATGGGCGACACAAATGAACATGTCCACACCCACCCACCAACACACCCACACCAGGAGACGTTATGTCAACCCAACAACATGCAAATGAGTAGGGATGTGACACATGAGGTGGCCAAGTGGATACGGCAAGGAAGGCCCATGTGGATGGGCTGTGGAAAGGGGCACAGGATCAAAGGACAAACATGCCAATCACCAACAACATCAGGGATGAGGCCCAGGCTAACACACATCGGCAGAACCACTGCACAGGTATCTCATCACATGCACCACCCCACAAGGAGCATTACCCCTAGTCCAGACAATGTGGCGCATGGATAGCAAACATGCCACATGGACATGAACAGCTAAAACATGGATGGGTGGGTGGAGATGTGATGGTGCCACACACATGATATGGGCAGGCAAGCAGCACACAAAGTAGAAACAGACAACGTGTAGGTGCCAACAAAAACGTCATGCACCCAGGTGTAAATGAAATGGGGTGACCCACACACCAAACATGCCACACCACGCATGTGCAGACATCTGTTCCCCCCGAGGCAAGCACCAGACACAAGCAGACATCATATGCAGCAGTCAGGTGTACCATATGACGTGAGGAACCACATGGGTCCTGTGTGGCAAGAAATGTCACATGGACACACCCACCACACGTTACAACGCCACACACCTGTTAATGTCTGTGGAGCCAACACACTCTAAGAACCCCCTGCTGCCACCCATGCACAAAAGGGCACAACAACAGTAGACGTTGGACACAGACAGTGATATGTGAGGCTAATGGTCAAAACATGATAGGACCGCACAGTGCCTGCATACACCGTATGCACAACAGACAACATCCCCTGCAAACATAGGACACTGGAGAAAGCATGCAGAGCAACAAGGCCAGATGCCATGATAACCTGGACAGTCCATAGGTCACAAACCCATGTACAGTGCTACAACCCCCTACAGAAAATGAGGAAACACCAAGGAAGGTCTGGCCAGCAACGACAGGCCACGCACCGCATGAACAGGAACAATAGGCCAACAATGTGTCAGGGAAAGTGGCGTGTGTCCAACGTGCAAAGGATGACCCCCCCGGGTCGCCCACATGTGTTAACACGCCCACATGGGTGCTGTGCCCAACCACATATGGATGACGAGAGGCCAGGATGCAGTGGAACACATGTGTCACCATTGCTGCCTGTGACCTGTGTGAAATGATGCAGACATCAGTTAAGGGACTATCACAAACACCCACGACACCTTGTGGACACAAAGGAGACACACACATAAGACCAGCAACACATTGAATGCATAGATAGCACCTCATAACATGGCCACAACACTGAGCACACTGCACATGGACCACTGACGTAGATGCCAGTGAACACCACCGCACCATCCCAAGAGGATCATGTACATGCACATGACACGCATACACCACAGGGGTCGAGGGCATGGGCAGCAGTGTTGACATAACTAGATAAAACGTAACAACAGCTGGTGAACAATAGCCGATTTGAAGCATAGGCAGGCCGTGTATGTCCCAGACAATGGAAGGAGAGGGGCACCTGAATGTTACGCCAGTGCCCTGACTGGGAATGTCCGTGTCTGGCAAATGCATAAACAGCCCCAAACGTGTATCCAGACACCAATGCACAGCGTACATAATCACCTCTATATGTGTTGCTGTGAGAGGAACATGCCCATGGTTCAATGTGCCCTGTGTGAACACAACTTTCATGTACAGCGGATTATTCGCCTGACCATGACACAGCGGTGTGACATAGGGGACACATGTGCACAATGTACATGCGGCCAACAACAAAAGGTAACAGCTGGTTGCTCCACGATAATTGGTGATGTGTCCAAACACAGCCTTACAACACAGATAGGCAGGGACGCGCATACTGAATGGACATGTAGCCAGGATAATTAACAACAAGGAACATACACATCATGGGAAGGTATGCATGCACGAAAGCCAGATGCACCTCCACCAAACACTGACCGACAAATGGAGACACACAACACATCACATGCATGTGTGGCAGAAACTTGTCCAGAGACCTAATGGCAGCTGCTGATCTGCACACCCCCCAAACAGACACTGTCCCGCGCAAGAGCACACACACAGATGCACATGATGTGTGCAAGAAACACCATGAAGACCCCAAGGATGTGAACAGGTAAAGGCCACATGTGTGACACATGGAGGCGAGGGGCGAAGGAGCACTGGTACAAATACATGTGTAGCACCATAGGAGTAGTGGAGAGAAAACAACGTATATGTGCCCAGACGTGATGACCGCCATGCATACCCAAACACCTGACAACTCACCATAGCAAACAGGAAGGATGCAGATATGAGCACACAATCCCCACATGCAGCACAGCTGCAAACTGGATAGTAAGGCACACTGGGTGGACCTGGAATGCAGACGCACATCCTGTGGAGACAGGAACAGGACAGACATATGGAGACATGAGCTGGCAGTGAAGAACAATACGCACACCATCTAACATGGTGAAGACAGTGACACGTCGCCAGCACAACCATAACTTACAGGTAAAGATGTCCTCGATCAGCTGTTGCCTGGCTGCCATCCCTGCACGTGTGTCACCATGGCCAGGTGCAGGGGGGCACATAGGATCCTCCCCAGGACCCTCATTAATTTCGACAGGGATATTGTGCCTGAGAGCAATGTTGTGTAGTATGCAACAGGCTATGATGATCCGTGCCACAGTCAGTGGATGGTACTGTAAGGCTCCGCCAGTCCTATCCAGACACCTGAAGCGACATTTGAGAACGCCAAAGGTGCGCTCAATCACTGAGCGACTGGAGGCATGGGCCTCATTGTACCGTATCTCTGCACCTGTGCGCGGGACACGCACAGGGGTGAGCAGCCAGGTGCGACACCCATATCCTGCATCACCTGCAAAACATAATGGTTCAATGTCACATGCGTAATGAGCAAACAATGAAATGAATGACGTAGTAATCCATAACTGGAGAGCCGAGAGGACATGCACACAGATACGAGGCAAATGCAGTGAACACAGTGGCAGTGCAGCAGAGACTGTGAAGGCCAGTGGCAAATGACCATGACATGCCGATAGTGGCAGAGCACACCCATGCAACTGTGATACAGGACATGTGCATGAACTGTGGCGTAAAGGAGCAGTGGTGGTCGCTGTGAGGCCAGATGACGTACATTGCCAAGTAGCACACGGGGGTGCAGGGAGGCACAGGTGTGCAGGTAGGTGGATGAGCCAAACCGCCGCATACAGGGTGCAAGCCATTGGGACATATTGCCTGTGTGGTGTGGGGAAAGCAACAGGCGGGGGTGACAGGGGACCCCGAAGACGGCCCACAGGCATGCAGCAGACATGTGTAATAGGTGAAACGGCCAGAACACAACCCTTGTTGAACCCACAACATGGGCCGAAAGAGTAGGCTGCGTACACAGGGTGACACCCATAAGGATGTATAAAGGTCACCCCCCCTGGGTGACCCACCGAAAGCCGACAAGGGGGACCACACGGATCCGCGCTATCAGCACCCCTATGTAACATCTACAAACAAACACTATGCAACATCATGAAAGAGAACAACATGCAACACACAATCTATGTGTATGACCCAATGTTATACACCCTCATTTCAATATACAACCCAGACTCCCCCAACACCACAGAGGGCCGTTCACAAATGACAGGTTGGTGTAGAAACAACACCCTCGCAATAAGCTGGCACAAGACCGTAGCTGTACGCATTACCTGGAAACAAAGTCCAAAACAACCACACATCTGACAAAGAGAGAGGTGTGTCACATGACACATGTCTGTGACCAAGACACCAGCCACCCCGCATGAGGACGTGGCCAACACCAAACAGTGTGCCCCCACAAGGACTGCTGCAGGGGCAGGCAGGCAGTGGGAAACCGTGGCAATGTAGTACAGACACCCATCTACAGTAGGAGTCTGCCAGATACACAGAATACACCCAGCAGTATGTAGTCACCAAATTGACCAGTCTGAAACTGGTCAAACACAGCTGAGTTCTGCAGGATATAGGAGTCATGGGCAGACCCTGGAAAACGTGCAACCACATTCAGGATACGCATAGTAGCATCACAGATAACCTGCACATTGAGGGAATGGAAGTGTTTCCGGTTGCGGTACACAACCTCCCTGTCGCGTGGTGGGACAAGGGCAACATGTGTGCAATCTATAGCGCCCATCACCTGTGGTATTCCAGCGATCCTATGGAATGCCAGTGCCAGGGCTGCCCAATGTTGCCTACCGTTGGGAATTGCAATGTAATTCCCAACCCGGCTGACCATGGCACGCAGTACCTGGTGGAGACAGCGGGAGAAGGTGGGCCTACTCAGACCACCCACTGCTGCCACTGAGGATTGGAAACAGCCAGAGGCAAAGAAATGTAGGGCAGCAAGGAGCTTGGTCATACCCGGTATAGCATGTGACCGGGCAGTCAGGGGCTCTAGGTCAGGTCTGAGTTCCTGATAGAGCTCCCTAATGGCCCCTCTGTCCAACCGGTAGAGGGAGAATACCTGTCCCTCCCGCAGGTCCCCGAGCAGGACCCTGGTCCTGTAGATACGGGCCAGGCGTGGGTGGAGCTCAGCGCGCCGATGGCGCCGTTGGTCAGCCACAGCTGCCTGTGCTGGCCCAACAGCTGCAGGCCTGAGTTGCAGTGGTGCCCCACCCATGCCCAGGGCCGCTGCCCCTGGGACAACATCTCCCTCCCCCTCGTAAAGCAACTCAGCAATCTCTAGCAAAGCAACCACTGCGCCAGCTGCATGTGCAGTATGAGCCATGGTCCATACAGTGAGGAGGGTAAAAGGGTTAGATATAGTGGTGTGGGTGGGGATGGACACCACATGGGTGCCACTCCCATGGGCAAATAGAAAGATCTAGAAAACAGTAAAATGAAAATATACCTGATGAAAGGTTCAACGCGCGCTGTGACGCGCCTTCCGGGAATGCAGCCGTGGATGATCCCCTGCCTGCTACACAGATGTGGGTGATGCCGAGCGATGTCGAACGCCGTATAGCAACTACATAGCACAGATACTGCCACGCCAAGACGCCATTACCCTGATAACCTGGAAGGCATACACCCATGCACAAACGACGGAGGACACGAGGCAACGCGCGTAACAACGCGTGCAACGTCAACGCGAGGTCGCCTACGTGTGACGTTGGCCAGCATCAGCTCACGCCAGAAACACATCGCAGATAGCAAAACCTAAACAAATATACGCACCAGCATTGCACACAACTACACATCCAATAAGGGATGTGGGAGTAGAATACGCGAAACGGCAGCCACTGCATAAACGCGGATATATGATGTCAGGTCACGTACGTAACGATGTGCGACGCCACGTGACGATGCGCGACGCAATGCGCGTAGCAACGCGCGCCAAAGACAAACGTGACTGCGTGCGCAGGCGTCCCCTTGCGAGCCACACCCCAGGATGCCCCATATAAATGACAGGAAATGGAGGTTCCATCCCTTCCGCGGAGCAAACAGCAACATTATGCACGCACAAGGGAGCAAGGACATGGACCATGCACCAGAGCAGCCCACAACAGAAGGAGCAGCAGCCACATTTGGTGACAACCAGGTAGCAGGACCATCGGGGGTGCCACTGGCCCCAGGTGGCCATCCAAGAGGACCACGCCGCCAGGCAAGGGTTCCTGTCCCTGCGGAGAGCCGACGCAGGGCTGCAAGGTTCAGCCAACAGGAGAATGATCACCTGCTGTCTAACATACTGGACAGTTATGACCTGCTCTTCGGCCGGCAGAGCGCTACCCTGACCATCGCAGCACGCACAGGGGCATGGCGGGAGGTGCAGGCGGCGGTGGCAGGAGCAGAAGGGCCGCCCCGGGACATCGAAAACCTAAGAAAACGCTTCTGTGACATCAAGCACCATATACGGGCAGAGCTGGTGCGAGAGCGACGTGCGGCACAAGGCACAGGAGGGGGCCCAGCGACCGTGGCCCAATTAACAGACCTTGAGAGGCGCCTGGCGGATCGACTGGGGCCCATGTATGTCCACGGTTTGCCTGCTGCGCTGGACACAGCCCACCCACAGGCCGGTAGGTTATAGTACAAGCACATGGTGTGTGAAGGGGCAGGGGGTGGGACAGAACCTGTCTCTGCTGGACGCGGGGGATCAGACGGGCACAGAGGGACCACACACTCAGGAGCAAGGATGAGAGGTGGCCACCATTGGGTGGTGGTGTGTGGCATTAGGCAGTGCATGCAGGGCTGGGAATGGGTGCCTGAACCCCCCTGACAGAGGATGGTGTACACAGGCAGGGCCAGACCGTCTATTGAGCAGGAACGTGCTTTGCACAGGGTACCACGTTTCAGGGGTTCCTGCGCAAATAACAGTCCACTCAGGGCCGGCCCGTCCATTGAGCAAGAATGTTTATTGCACAGGGCCCCGCGTTTCAGGGGGCCCCTCGCAAAAAACATTCTCCAACCCATATTTTAAACACATAAAACACCAAAAAACCAGCTGCTTCTGCCGCGGCAGCATCAGGAGTGCTGCCGCGGGGCCCCCCTCCTGGCCGGCAGAGCCTCCTCCCCTGCCCGGCAGAGCCGCTCAGTCCCTGCATCGCTGACGTCATCCCCGAACGCGGGCTCCTTGTCAGAGCTAATACTGGGGATGGGCTGCTGCAGGGACCTGTCGGGGGTGGGCGCTGGGAGAGACAGGGAGCGGAAGAGAGCTGATGTTGGTGGCGGGCCAGACTGGGACGGGGCTGTGGGAGTGAAATGGGGAGGGGACAGAAACACCCTGGGTGTGAGGCAGGTATGGCCACACATTGGCCGGGTAGTGGGGGCGTTGCCGGGGGCGTAGCCACGTGCGTTGCCGGGGGCGTAGCCACGTGCGTTGCCGGGGGCGTAGCCACGTGCGTTGCCGGGGGCGTGGCCACGTGCATTGCTGGGGGCGTATGAACGTGCGTTGCTAGGGTAGTAGGGAGATGTGGCGACACAGAGCACTAACAGAGAGCTGTGGCACAATGGTCACGGTAATGACCGCTGTTACAGGCAGCATGGGTTCGAGTCCCGGGCACTGGCCTGTATATTGGAAGGGGTATTGGCCTGTATATTGGAGGGGGATTGCTGAGGCTTTTGGACGGGACATTGCGTATGCGAGCCGAGCTACGTGCGTTGTTGCGTGTGCAGCGCCGCGCGTAGCGACGCGCGTACCATTGAGCCCGGGGATCTTTTCTTTTATGTGTGTGGGTACGTAGGGGTTTCAGCAGTGTGGGCATCTCATATATTACAGACTCTGTAGGGTGTCGTGCACCTATGCTTTCTGCTACCAGATGTACGTGTGCTGTCCCATGGTTTATCAATGGCTGCGAGCTCGTGCTGCGGTTTCAGAGGGATTGAATAATACAGTCACCCCCATGATGCACTGCACATGCTAATCAGCTCTCCACACAGGCACACCATATGGAATGCATCCCCACAGACTCTGGACATGGTAGGGGTAAATTGTCATGTGCACCCCCCACAGCCCCTTGCCCTTATAGGGGGTACTGACCATTTGTTGTACTGGCATTGAGGACCTGCCCAACACCACATTGTGCGGGTGCTCTGCTCACCCTGAGTGTGCAGTGGGGCATCCAGCCCTAGGTCCTCAGCACCGTCCACAGCAGTGTTACTGTGTGAGATAGATATTTTCTGCATGACCACCTTGGACATCTCTGTCTGTTTGGGGCAGGTGTAGACCCATGCCCCACCGCCCCCCCCTCACCCCTGGGTGGCAAACAGGGTCACCCATCATAATCTGCACATTCTACCTCCCTTGGAAGGTGCCAGTGGAGGGGGGACATTAACCCTAGTCCTACTGAGGTGCAGACACCCCACAGGTCAGTCACTGCAGATCCAGACACATGCATGCCACAGGAGCAATCTGACATTGGGACTTGGTAGAAAATGACAATCCCAACCACTATCTGTGATTCCCCTGGTGCAGGCCAACACACCCTGCAGGCCACTCCATCACATCACCTACCAGCTGCAAACAGGCTGCTAGTGACCAGCAGAGATGCCTGCACCCAGACCTGGGGTGCCAGCATACACAGCCAGCAGATACATCTGTGACTGGGCCCCAGGGGAACACCCATATTTATCACATGAGTGAACTACTATGTAGCACCATGGTGGAGCCTAGACATGCTGTGGTCACTGCACATTCAGGGTGACACTGAGCTTGCAGCGGCATCTACCGTGGTCACCCTGTCTGGGCAGGTGGTTGCCTGGCACTACAATGTACCTGTCACTGCCCTTTGCCCTGTGCATATACACCCTGGCCAGGCCGCCTTATCCGACCTCTACCCATGGTACTTTGCTACTCATTATGCACATTGGCAGCCCACTACTGGCAACATTGCTGGCAGTGTGGCCTGTCGACAGTGTTTGCAGCCACCACACACTGGCTGGACAGACAGCCACCCCCACCTATGCCAGCATTGTGCTACTGTAGGGGGGTTCTGCAGCCATACACACAACACCTGTCATGGGCACAGTACATGCATGGATGTGGTACGACATACTCTGGTGGATCACTCCCAAGGGTGTTGGACACTGTCAGGGGCCAGACCTGCGGCACACACCACAGACATCTGACTGCTTGTTGTGGCGCAGCTCAATGTGCACAATGTGCTTTACATAGGACATGAGTTCTACATTTTATCATTGGCAACTTTTAGTGCATGTGTACCATATACCCATGTGTAGGGTGCCATTGCTAAGGTATGCACCTGCTAGTATTGGGAGTTGACAGCAGGGCCAATTGTCTTACCTCTTCGGGTTTCATTGGCCAATGGGGCCTGTGGGTGGATGGGTGGGTGTCACTGTTAGCTGCTGCTTTACGGCAGGGTTCCACAACTCCAGTCCTGTCATTCCAGGCACTGATCAGGTTTTCATGCTGTCCCTCATAAATATGCATGGGCTACATCTGCAGACAAGGGGGGGGGCATAGTTATGCAGCACAGGTATCTTTATTGGGGGCAGCATGGTAACTGAATGGTGTGGGGCCCTCCAGGACTGCATTTGGGGGACTATGCTCTGGGTAATGCGCCTATATCTGGTGTGGTAAAATATTGGCGTTTTGTCCATGCGTATGTTCTCAGCAATAAGGGTGTGACCATTCCATCACAGTTTAGTTGTGGGGAGAATATGTGGGCAGGATTGGCATGGCCCCAGCTGGGATTTGAACCTGTGACATTCTGGTCTTAGAGGCACTGGCTGTGTCTGTTGCACCACACTGAGGCCACAGGGACAATGCGATCCCTGGAGATGGGATACCTGGCCTGACAGGTCAGAGACCCTGCTCTGCACCATTTTACTGTGGACTCATATCGCTTGTATGGAGGCAATTTGCACGTAACCTCACATACAACCTCGCATGAGGGGGCAATCCCCCATTACCAAGCTGGCCAACAATTATATCATTGGGCAACAATACACGACACTCCCGCGAATGCTCCAATAACAGGGGATGTGTTTTGAAAGGGTCTCCGTAGCGTGATCCCTTCCAAGTATCTTTTCTTTTTTTGGTTTCGCTTTCCAGGGAGTGTGTTTTTTATTGTGGCCCATTGCTATCACTGTTGCCCAGCTGACTTGTGATGTTTACAGTTTTCTTTCTGCTATTTTCCACGTTTTATCTGTGTTTTCATGCTGTCCCTCATACATATGCCTGACCTACATCTGCCTACCATGGGGGTGGGGCATAGCTATACAGCACAGGCATCTTTGATGTGACAGCATGGGACAGGAATGCTGTGGGGCCCTCTAGGGCTGCATTTGCGGGGCTCAGCTTTTGTTGCTGTGCCTGTTTCTGGTGTCTGTGTTTGGTGTGGTGTAAAAATAGACCATGCCTTTGTTCTCTGCATTAAAGGTGTGTCTTTACTTTCACTTTTTAGTGGTGGGTAGGACTATTGTGACTGGGTTGGTGGCAGTCCCAGCTGGTATTTGAACCTGTGACCCTCTGGTCTTACAGGCACTGGCTGTGTCCATTGCACCACACTGGGGCCACAGAGATGGTGCTGTCCCTGGTGTTAGTATGACCTGCCTGGCTGGTCAGGGACTCTGCTCTGCAAAAGGTTTACTGTGGCCTCATTTCCCTTGTATGCAGACAACGGTGCACATACACCTCAGGGGGACCTCACAGAAGGGACACACACCCATATCCGAGCTGGGCAACAATGATATCATTGGGAGACATTACACTACACTCCCAGGTCAGCTCCATTACAGTGACTTTCCCTTTTCGAGGGTCTGCGAAGCGTGAACCCTTCCACATATCATTAGGTTTTTATTTTGTGCTTTCCAGGGAGTTCTGTTCCTTGTTGTCCATTGCTATCACTGTTTAACTGCTGATTTATGCTTTTAAAGGGGTTTCCTCTGGTCATTTTTATTGTCTTCTGTGACATTTCATTCTGTGCACATGTATCACACTGCTCACGTTTTGTGTGTTACCCAGGTTTCTCTGTACATTGCTGACGGAAATGGTTTCTCTTACCTTTAAAGATGCCTTCAACGGCAGGTTTTCATTCGCGTTGGAATTGAGCTCAGAATTACAGCGCGTTAGTGAGGGGGAGCCTCTCCCCGCCCCCTCTCCGCCCATTGACCCCTTCTCTCCGCCCACTCTCCACCTTCTGCGCTGTTTTAACGCGCCGCGGGGCTTTACGATCGTTAAACGCGGTCAACGCGCGTTGTATGACGTTACCGGTCGTTGGCGCGTGTTTACGCGCGTTATACTGCACTTGCGGTCGTTAACGTCATACAACGCGCGTTATTCACGTTTACCGCGATTTAGTAAACAGACCCCTTAAAGTCTACAAAGCGATGGGACCAGATGGGATACACCAGAGAATACTGAGGGAACTTGGGGACAATCTAGCAGCTCCACTGACTGACCTTTTCAATGCCTTTTTGGAGTCAGGAGTGTATGAAAATTAGACTATTTCTGATAGCAAAAATAGTGGAGATATTAGAATAAATTAGCTTTCTCAGGTAGTACATTATTCAGCCCTATGTTACAATTACCAAGAGATCTAATCTCTGTTTTAGAAACCGATATCACTGATTCACTTGCACTCAGACATACAGTAAATTATCTGTCTGTCTAAGCTAGCCCCAACCTCAGGGAGAAATTAAAGACCAGTACCTTAACTCTTGCCAAAACACTCTTGATTGGGGGTCTGAGAAATTGTCTCAGGAACGGCACAAAGTCAAAGTATGGCAGAGGTCCAACGTAAACTGAGATGAACTGCATGGTCACACACTGAGCTGCCAGTCTGTGGGAGAAATTCACTCCATCCTGAGGTTTTGCCCTTGAATACTATCTGACTTTTCAGCCAGAGAGAGAAGGCAAGTGAACAGTCTGTGCCAGACGTTTAAAGTTCACAGGTGTTCTGACAGTCTCTGTCCATGTTTCAGAGTACTGCAGATGTGTTTGCTGGGCTGTGTCTGTCTCTCTTCTGTTCCCTTACATAGTTCTTCTCCATGTCCTTCTGAGTTCTTTCTTTCTTTCTGAGTTCTGGGTTCTGGTGTACAGCTGTATAATTCTTTGTCCTGAAGACCTGGTGATTGGCTGGACTTGAACCCTGCATGTCATCTTCAGTAAATCCGGTAACAGCTAATAAGGTGGTCCTTCTGCAAAGAAAGCTTCACCATGCTCAAAGGTTGCTGAGATGCCAATCCCTACATTATTGTGAATGCTAGTAGCAGTAAAGGTTTCAGTGATGTTCTTCCTCATGTACTCAGCTGGAAAAGTGCTTTTACTATGAAGTATCATAAACTGGCAGAATTGCTTGATTTGTAAGTTTTAATGCTGAGTTATAACAAAACTGGAACCCATCTTGTTTAATTCAGTCTTTGGTTCAGAGCAAGCCCCATCTTATAACTAGAAGTCATGCTAATGGTTCAGACATTAGTTTCTGAACAGGTACCAACCCTACAGGGTTCATCATTGAAGACAAAGATGTTGAAGTTAATGTGGACAATAAATTGAAAATTTCATCTAGTATGCCACAGTTGCCAAAAAAGCAAATAGAATGTGGGGGAATTATTTGAAAGCAATGGATAGCAAAACAGAGAATACTATTATGTCTATGTATAGGTTTACAGATCTGGTCACCCTATTTTCAATAAAGATATGATAGAACTAGAAAATGTTTTGGGAAGGCCAACAGAAAGGTAAAGGTAACAGAAGACTTCTTTTGAAGAAAGACTAGGCAAGTTAAGGCTCTTCAGCTTGACAAAGAAAAGAAAGAGAGAATATATTATAGACATTTTCAAAATCATTCATGAGGAAAGGTATACCAATTAAATAGGGAATGGTTTAACCTTTTAAACACTAAAACAAGACTAGTATAGAGACCCCTTGAATGTCACTGCTTTGAGAAACAGAGACCTCCAGTGGCCCTACAAATTGCTGCAATGTAACCTGGAGATGAACTGGTGATTTTCCGAAACAGAAGTTACTTTTGCCCAGTTACATCCAACACACATATAAACGACATAAACTGCATCCAAAAGCAGAACTCTGTCTTTGGCAGCAAGCCAGTATGCCATGAGGGAGTAAAGGCATCTGTCTTTGGGGGGCAGGTGTCTTTGGCAGCCAGACACTGTACTATGGAGAAGTAGAGGAGGCTACCTCAGAGGGGCAGGAGACTGTGGCTATCCTCCAAGCCCTCATTCCCTCTGGAGGGAGTCACAAGGTCAAAGCAGCAGTAGGAGAGAGCAACAGTGTTCAAAGGTGTTTTGGGCTCAAGCCTATACCGGCATTCTTCTGACTGTGCAGACTCTGCCAGTACCTCATCTTCCTCGAAGAGAGCAGTATAGCCAATGGTGAAGTAAAGAGGCAAGCGAGCTACCTTGGGGAGCAGGGGCGGCTCAAGGCAATCTGCTGCCTGAGGAGAAGGATGAGATGGTGTCCCCCCCCCCACCTCCTGTAGAGGGAGGCGGGGCTTTTTCAGAACTACAATCAGGGACTGAACCAAACCAAAAAGCCGATTAGATTATATGGAGGAAATGCAAGATGTTTGCACAACAAGGAACTAAAAGAGAGCAAGAACCAACAGCACAATTTATAAAACTAAATTATAACTCATTTTTATTTTGTTGTTATAAACTGCGTTATGGTTCTTGCTTTTTCTTTTTCAACATATATTTTGCATCCACAGTGGGTACAGAGCAGAACCAGGACATTCACCTACAGAACTTAATATCTTAAAAAAAAATCTGATTCTGATCATCTCACTAACAACAACAACAAACATTCTCCAGTAGCAGGCATATTGTGACTAATACAAAACCCTACAACAAAGAGGCACATCTACCATACCATACCATATCAGCAACAACTTCCAAAACTCACATAAGGAGCTTATCTAAAAAATGGTCACTGTAAATTCTTCAGTGGGCCCTGGAACATCCATACACCTATTTAAAAAGCTGAACAAGTCAAATTACTACAGTACAGTATAGATCTCTACGTGCAAACTCCATGTTAACAGAACACCTGGCCTCAGTCACACACTCAGAACACAAACCCTCACCAAGTACAGAATAAGTAACCACAATCTAAAGTAAAAATAAAAATATGTAGACAAAATTTAAACTGAAACCCCAAGAAGTCAGACTCTGCATGCAGTGCAACATCAGATAAATAAGAGATGCAGTTCCCCCATATTGTGTAAAATACAAAGATAGCACAAAGTCCAATCACTAAAATTAGATAATATTATTTTTTCTACCTTTGTTGTCTGACCATTTTATTCTCTGATCATGCTGGTCCCGATCTGAAGCTTCTGCTTTCCTGTCTTCTCTTAGCTCTTTTTCTGTGGTCTATGGTCCATCTGCCATTTCTTATCTCTTCTTTTGTTTTCTTCACTTCCTTCCATCAGCCCATTTCCAGTTCCAGTAGCCCTCTCCAGTATCAGCCCCCTTTCCAGTCCTCCCCTCCCAGTACCTTCCAATATCAGCTGATTTGCATTCCCATGACTGCCACTGGTGTCCATTCCCTTCCAGTCCCCCTCCTTCCCCATTGTATAGCCCCTTCTAGTCCAAATCCCATCCCAGGTATCAGCTCACATCCACTCTCAGTGTTACCTCCCCCAGTCAGCTCCCTTCTAGTTGCCCTACCCTCTATCCATCCCCCTTCCAGTGCCATTCGAACATGTCAATTCCCTTCCAGCCTCCTCCCCATTACCCAGCTATCTAGCACTCCCATCCCCAAGTGTCAGCTCCCTTCTAGTCTCCCTTCAGTACATCCCAGGTGTCAGCTCCATTCCAGCCCCCTCCTTCCACTGGCAGACCCTCTCAGTATCCGCTCCCTTTCAGTCCTATTCTCCCATCCCCCCGCATCAGCCCATTTGTAGCCCTAGCCCCTAGTTTTCTTCTAGGGCAGCAGCACTCTCCTCCCCTCCCCCATTAGCACATTTCCAGTCCCAGCCCATTTCCAATCCTATCCCCCTTATCAGCCCACTACAGTTCTAGCCCCCATCAGCCCATTACCAGTCCTAACCCCCCAATAAGTTCATTTCTAGTCCTAACTCCCCAATCAGCCTATTTCATGTCCTAGCCCCCCTAATCAGCCCATTACCAGTCCTAGCCTCCCCTCCCGATCAGCCTATTTCCATTCTTAAGCCCCCATCAGCCCATTTCCAGTTCTACTCCCCCCCTGATCAGTCTATTTCCATTCTTAACCCCCCAGTGGCCCATTTCTAGTTCTAAAACACCCCCCAGATAAGTCCATTACCAATCCTAGCCCCCACCCCAATCAGCCTATTTCCATTTTTAACCCCCCATCAGCCCATTTCTAGTTCTAACCCCTCCCCCCACACGGATCAGCCTATTTTCATTCTTCACCCCCCATCAGCCCATTTCCATTTCTAACCTCAACGATAGCCCATTACCAGTCCTAGCCCCCCTCCTGATCAGCCTATTTCCATTCTTAACCCTCCATCAGCCTTTTTCCAGGTCTAACCGCCCCTGATCGCCAATTACCAGTCCTAGCCCCCCTTCCCGATCAGCTTATTTCCATTCTTAAACCCCCATCAGCTCATTTCCACTTCTAACCCCCCATCAGCCCATTACTATTTCCAGTGCTATCCCCTCCCCCCAGACCCAGACCCCCAGCCCAGCCCGACCTTCTGAAGGGAAAATGAAAAAAAAAAAGGTTGCAGAAGCTGCTGCAGCCGTGGCAGTGGCAGAAAGAAGTGCCCCATGGCCCACCACCTCCCTGGAAGATCCCTGACATTCTTTTTCCCCCACGCGGGCTCAGCCTTGTAGAGCCACGAAGGGAGTGTTTCCCTTTCCCGCGGCTCTGTTAAAGTTGAGCCTGCTAGCGCTGATGGGAAACACTGCCTCACACAGGAAAATGCCTGTTTCCCATCAGTGCCAGCGGGATCAACTTTAACAGAGCCACGAGAAAAGGAAACACTCCCTTCACGGCTCTGCAAAGCTGAACCGGTGCAGAGCAGTGCAGGGGAAAATAAATGGCAGGGCTCTTCTGGGGAGGCGGGGTGCCGTGGAGCACTTCATTCTGCCACTGCCACTGCTGCAGAAGCAGCTATTTTTGTTTTTCTTTTTTTTTTTGAAGGTCGAGTGAGGCGGTCTTTTTGGGGGAAATTGTTGCCGCCCCAAAAAAGTTGACACATGAGGCCACCACCTCACTCGGCCTCATTATAGAGCCACCCCTGTTGGGGAGCCATCTACTTTTAATTACTAAGAAGAGAAACCACAGGAGTCCATCAGCAATCAATAACAATATAGTAAATGATGGCAGATAAAGAGCAGTATGATCCATCTAGTCTGCCCACTAAGGAGGCTAGAGTGATGCCTGCCACTCTGTGCAAGTTACTCCCCTCTATTCCTTTGTTTTAGGGTTTACCTACTGCTCCTTGCAGGTTACCCCCTATCAATACCTTTGTTTATGGTTCTAACCTGCATAGACTGGTGGATGCAACATAAGCAAAGGCATGGGGGGGGAGGGGTGGTAATCCAGGAGTGATCACAGGACAGTATCAGGGACCTGCACTTATACAGCTACCACCTGAAATTACACTGAGAGATAACAGGGAGAGGAGGAGAGCTCTCATTCAGGGCAACCACTAGGCAGGGCTGGCCCGTCCATTGAGCAAGAATGTTTTTTGCACAGGGCCCCGAGTTTCAGGGGGCCCCGCGCAAAAAACATTCATTAGCCCAAGTAGATTTAAAAAAAAAAAAAACGGCTGCTGCTGCTGCCGCCGTGGCAGCGGCAGAATCAAACGTCCACGCCGTGGGGCCCCGACTGCCCGACAGAACCTCCCTCGAGCATTAGCTCCTGAATCTCTCCCAAAGCGCAGGCTTTCAGAGCCGCGAGAGCTTCTCTGACCTCTCGCGGCTCTGTTAATCCCGCCGGGGCTGATGGGAAATCCCATCAGCCCCGGCGAGATTAACAGAGCCGCGAGAAGAAAGGGAAACTCTCGCGGCTCTGAAAGCCCGCGCTTTGGGAGGGACTCGGGAGCTGATGCTTGAGGAAGGTTCTGCCGGGCAGTCGGGGCCCCGTGGCATGGACGTTTGATTTTGCTGCTGCCACGGCGGCAGCAGCAGCAGCCGGCATTTTTTTTTTCAAAATCTGTTTATTAAACAATATAACCACATCACAACCAGTTCAAAAAAATATATAGGTACATATTTTCATAGTATCTCCCCCACCCCTGACGCTCCCCCCCTCCCAACCAAGGGCGTCTATTAGCCATCATCCCTTCCATGACAATCTTCTAGGCAGGGTGATGTCTGATCCCTACCCAAGGGCCCACCAGCTGTAGAGAGGAACAATGGAGAGAGAGAGAAAATACCCACAGCCATAAGGATAATAAAAATCCCTGCTTACTAATATATACCATTGTCCCATCCCCCCCACTCCTGTACCCTCCCTCCCCCCCTCTCCCCCGCCCCCCAGCCAGAGCCCAACCACCAACCACAGGGAGATCAAAGCCCACGCTCCCCACAGCACCCAACGTACACCCCCCACCAACCAGCACCACAGAGTATCATTACCCCAGCGCTAGAACCTCACTTCGAGCTTTAGGGCCCAGACTCTGGATATAAGGCGTCCAGACTAACAAGAAAGAGGCCCAACACTGAGGGGTCCCCCTAGCCGCCCTACATTCCTTTAGCATGAGGTGGTGAAAGCTATTGCGCCACTCTCAGAATGTGGGGGCTAGCGACTCTCGCCATCTATGAAGGATGGGACCCTTCCCCACCAAACAAGCTTTACGCACTAAAAGTCGCCCCCACCACCCCTTAAACTGTACTGGACTAAGACAGTCCAATACAATCAATAAGCCAGACCACCGAACAGGTTGCATCAATAAAGTGCCTAAATAAGCCGCAATACGCGTCCATTAAGCCTTAATGGGTCCACAACCCCACCACATATGTCCTAAGTCCGCCAAAGGCAGGGCACATTTAGGGCACCCCCCCCCCAATCAGTGAGCCCAGTGCACAATGCACGTCACGGGAAAAAGTGGGTCCGTGTGATACACTTGAATTGTATCTCCCGCCATTTGGCTCCCTCTACTAGTCGGGCAATCCGACTAAGGGCCGTCCTAACCAAACCCGGTGGAACCTCACACCCCAGTTCCCGTGCCCAAGCCTCTTCCTCCGCCGAATAATCCAAGGGGGTGACATATTGAGCTAACCCACTCTTCAGCACCGCTACCCGAGGCGGATAATCCTTCCCCAAGGCCAGGGAAGCAATGATACGCGCAGAATGAGCCTCGTGTAATCCCAGCCGTGGTAATGAATCAACATAATGTCTAAGTTGGAGGTACGCAAACAGGGAAGTACTTTGTGGCAAATCGTATTCTGCACAAAGCATATCGAAAGATTTACAACAGCCCTCAAGTGTAATGACATGCCCCAAACACTTTATCCCCTGCCCCTTCCACTGCCTAAATAGCGCAGAATCAGTCCCCGGAAGAAAAGTAGCGTTACCTTGCAAAGGAAGCCAACTGGAAACCCTCGGAGAGGTGCCCCAGAGTCGGTTAAGGCTCTGCCAAGCGCGGCGCAGTGGGGCCACCAAGACACTATGTTTCACCCTAGTCGGCAAAAGAGCGCTATCAAGATGTACCACTGCCGGGAGCGCATGTGGTATCAAAAGAGCCTCCTCATAAGCCCTAGGCGTATAATAATCAGTCTCTCCCAACTAATCCCCCAAATGGCAGGCCTGGCAGGCCAAAGCATACTGAGACAGATCCGGGAATCCCATCCCACCTACTTTCCAACCATCCCGCAATCGACACAGCGGAATCCGGGCCCTCACTGCCTCCCAAAGTAACCTCCGAACCTCCCTTTCTATCTTTTGGACATCCCGGCGCAACAACCACACCGGCAACGTTTGCAGCCAATATAACAGCCTGGGAAATATGACCATTCCTATCTCCGCCAGTTTGCCAGACAACGACAGTGGGAGGGGTGTCCAAGCTTGCAGCTGTGCCTGTAGCTTTGAGAAAAAGCGATCAAAATTGAGTTTATAGAGCATCCTAGGATCTCGAGGCAACAAAATACCTAAGTAAACAAAAAATTCCCCCACCCAACGAAGAGGGAAAACCCCTCGCCATGCTCCCCGTAACGAACCCGCAACATCCAAAGCCTCAGATTTGTCCATATTAATACGCAATCCCGCAAACCTCCCGAAAAGAACAAATTCCTCAAGGAGGTTAGCAGGCGATTCCGGAGGCGACAACACATGCACTAACATGTCATCGGCAAAGGCCGCCAATTTAAATTCCTGAGCCCCTAGCCCAACCCACTTTATACCCAGAGAAGTCTCTATTCTATGCACCAACGGATCCAGTGACATCACAAAGAGCAGTGGGGAAAGGGGACAACCCTGTCGCGTTCCCCTCCCCAACGGAAACGAATCCGAGAGCACCCCGTTGCAGAAAATGTCCGCTGTGGGACCCGTATATAATAATTCCACGGTTTGACAAAACAGCGTCCCAATGCCATATTGGGGCAAGAGAAAATGCAAGTAGTCCCAATGAACTCGATCAAATGCCTTCTCGGCGTCGAAACTTATCAGCAAAGACTGCAAATCTCGCTCCCTAACCCATTCAAGCGAGGCCAGAATTTTACGCAAGTTCCGGACTGCATAACGAGCCTTTACAAACCCCACCTGCGACTCATGCACCAGCTCTCCCAATACTTCGGCCAATCGGTCCGCCAAAATTTTAGCTAACACTTTCAAATCGAAATTGATCAAGGAGATGGGCCGATAGGAAGTAGTGCAGGTGGGATCCTTTCCTGGCTTAGGGATCAAAGTAATATGGTCATGGTTCTTTCCCCAGGTAAAAGCGCCCTGAGCAATCCGTCTATGGTACATTTCCACTAGGGCAGGAGACACCTGCTCTCCTAACAGCTTATAAAATTCCGCCCCAAAACCGTCAGGTCCTGGCGCGCGACAGCAGTTGGCACCCTGGATCACCCGGAACACTTCTTCCACCGTCACCGGTAAATCAAGGTGGGCCCGCTGATCAGCAGTAACCCGGGGTAGCTGTATCCCCTGAAGATAATTAACCATATCTACCTGAGATCCCGGCCGACTGGCATAGAAAGCCTGAAAATATGTTCGAAACACGTGTGCTATCTCCCAACTCTCCTTTCGTAACTGCCCCCGTTCGTCCCGCACGGCCACGATCAAGCAAATTCCCCGACTGCCCCGAAGACATCTCGCGAGAAGTCTCCCAGGTTTATCACCAAAGCGATATAACTGGTATCGATAATACAAATGAGATTTTTTAGCGCGTTGGTGCAGGAGTTCATTAAGAGCCACCTGGGCTTCCCAAAACCTTTTTTTGTTTACTGGGGTGGGGTCGCCCGCACACCTCCTCCGTTCTTTCGCGGCCTGTTTTTCCAATTGAACAATCCGTGAAGCCAACATTTTCCGTTTCCTCGCTGCGTAGGCTATAATGTCACCCCGCAACACCACTTTCGCTGTTTCCCACAGCAACTCCGGATCAACCGCCTGCTGCTCATGATTTTTCCGAAAGTACAACCAACATTGTTTGAGATAACTGTGAAAGGCCTGGTCATGGTATAAATCCATAGGAAAGCGCCAAGTCTGCATTCGCGGGGCCCGCGCTCCCCAAGTTAAACTCACCCAGATGGGAGTGTGATCAGAAATTTCCATCGGACCAATTTGTGCATCTTCCACCTGTGCAAATAACCGCTCTGAGAGTAGAGTATAATCTATCCGAGCATGGGAGCCATGGGCGCGGGACTGGTGAGTAAAATCACGTTCCATAGGGTGCAACAAACGCCAAGGATCCACTAGGCCCAATCGCTTGCATAAGGCATGCAGCGCCTTGGTGGTCTGCACCCGAGATCTCTCCCCCGCCCCCGTCATAGTGTCTAAATCAGTATCGAGGACCCCATTCAAATCACCCGCCAACACCAGAGGAGCATCCAGCCACTGCTCAAGCCTAGAGGCCAGTCGAGCATAGAGTGCTCAGTCGAGCATAGAGTACGTTTGGGCTATATAACGTCCCAAGGATAATGGGCTTCCCATCCACTGTACCATATAGCAAAAAATACCGACCACCCGGGTCGGCGTACTCCTGCAACGCCTCAAAGCGAAGGCGCTTGTGAACCAGGATGACTACCCTGCCCTTTTTTCCAGTGGCCGGAGCGCCCCAGACTTGCCCCACCCAATCCCGTTGCAATTTGTTATGTTCTACTGCAGTTTAGTGGGTTTCTTGCAGCATAGCCACATCACAGCAGAAGCGGGCCAAGGCCTGCAACACCTTATATCTCTTAACAGGATTGCCTATCCCACATACATTCCAAGATACGATCTTCAGAACTCAACACAAAATGCGGTATCCATCCATAGAATAATACCAACCAAGGGGAGGGCGGCCGTCCCAGCCTGCAGCCATCCTCCAAACATCCCTAAGTTTCCAAGCATCAATCTCCCTTGATGGTGGTTCCACTCCGGCTTTCCCCACTCTCCCCAACCGCTTCACCTCCCCCCCGTCCTCCCCCCCTACCCTCTCTCTGCCCTTCCCCCCTCACCCTAACCCCTTCGCAATCCCTACCACTATATACCACCCCTTCTCTGAACATCCAACCCCCCACCCTCCCACCTACTCTCTTCCCCTTAACCTGTCCCATTCCACCCAGCCTAACAAGGCCGGTCGACTTCCTGCGGGCCCTACCCCCCAATACTCCCCATATAATCCTCTACCCCAAGTATCCCCAACTAACCCTGCGTCCCCACATTCCGATCCCTACAAAGTTGTTAGGGACACCCTCTATGGACATTCAATATACGCCCTTTTCATAGCCAGAAATATAGTCGTAAAGGCTGTGGGCATGAAACGGCCATAAGGAAGGCTTCCCAAGTACCCAGATTCACTAGTGCAGCAATATTCTAACAGGCATCACATACACCTTAGATCATTAAAACATTAGAACAAGAAAAAAAAAGATTAAAACAGCAGGATAATACATAGCAACAGTCTGACCAGCTGAAACCCACAAAGTGAGTGTGGCCTAGTGTGTGCTCACGCATTCTACTTAAATACAGACAAGCACACAGGCCACACCCCAATACTACTCCTTAAACACTTGAATTCAAGTAACTTTATAATGCGCAGCGGCGGCATTACATACAAACTGGGCCGCAGCATGCAGCAACCCCTTCCCCACATTCAAAGACCCACCCAATAATCTAGAAAAAGCCCCTCCGTATCCCTAGTATAAAGGCAACCCGACCCAATGTAAATGGAAACTCCGGGGTTACGCCGGCATTTTTTTTTAATCTATATGGGCTGGTGGGGGGAGGGGGGGTTATGACTGGTAATGGGCTATGGGTGGGGTTAGGACTACTAATGAGCTATGGGGGGGGGGGACTAAGCCTGGAAGTGGGCTTATGGGGGGACGGGGTTTAGGACTGGTAATGGGCTATGGGGGGGTTTAGGACTGGTAATGGGCTATGGGGGGGGGACTAAGCCTGGAAGTGGGTTTATGGGGGGAGGGTGCTAGGACTGGTAATTGGCTATGGGGGGGGGTTAGGACTACTAATGAGCTATGGGGGGACTAAGACTGGAAGTGGGCTGATGGGGGAGGGGGTTAGGACTGGTAATGGGCTATGGGGGGATAGGACTACTAATGGGCTACGGGGGGAATAATACAGGAAGTAGGCTCATGGGGGGAGGGGAGTTAGGACTGGTAATGGGCTATGGGGGGCTAAGACTGGAAATGGGCTCATGGGGGGTAGGACTGGTAATGGGCTATAGGGGGGCTAGGACTGGAAATGTGCTGATGGGGGGGTTAGGACTGGTAATGGGCTATGGGCTTGCTGAGACTGGAAATGGGCTGATGGGGGGTTAGGACTGGTAATGGGCTATGGGCTTGCTAAGACTGGAAATGGGCTGATGGGGGGGTTAGGACTGGTAATGGGCTATTGGGGGGGGCTAGGACTGGACATGGGCCATTGGGCGGGTCAGGACTGGAATGGGCTGTGGGGAGGCTACAACTGGAAATGGGCTGATGGGGGTTAGGACTGGTAATGGGCTATGGGGAGGCTAAGACAAAATGGGGTGATGGGGGCTTAGGACTGGTAATGGGCTATGGGGGGGCTAGGACTGGTAATGGGCTGAGTGAGGGGGGCTAGGACAGGAAATGGGCTGATGGAGGGCTAGGATAGGACTGGAAATGGGCTGGTGGGGGGCTTGGATTGAAATGGACTCATGGAAGGGTTAGAACTGGAAGTAGGCTCATGGGGGGCTTGGATTGGAAATGGGCTGAATGGAGGGGAGCTAGGATTTGACATGGGCTGATGGTGGGGCTAGGAAAGGAGTAGAAATGGGCTGATGGGGGGCTAGGACTGGAAATAGGCTGATGCGTGGACTAGAAGGGAGCGGATGCTGGGTGGGGCTGGAACTAGAAGGGAGCTGATGTTGGGGGAGGATTAGAATGGGATAGAGCTGGGAGAGTGAAAAAATATTTTGTGTGGGAGGGAAGACAAATCTACAATTGGCCGGATATTGGGATTGAGGATGGAGGGGTAAAATTTGAGTAGATGAAATAGGAATGAGGAAAGAGCAAAAGGAGAAAGATTAGTATGTTAAAGCAGATGTAGAGAGAGAATGGAAAAAAAACTAGAAGCGTGAAGAAAGGACAAATGGACAACAGACGATGGAGAGTTAGCAGAAGACACGAAGAAACCAGAAGAAAGTGGCTGGAGCAATTGCAACTGAAAAAAAATGCACAAAAGGTAGAAAAATATCTCTTTATTGAATTTATTAACTGAAATATGCCAGCTCTGGGAAATGTGCATCATTAACGTCTGCGCTTTGTTTAGTACAAGAGGAAATTAATTTATAGTTTTATTTCTACAGTGTTGTTGGGCTTTTGGGGTTCCCAGTTTAATTATTGTCTTCCTGTTTCTAAATTGTGATTCCTTGTTTGGTGATGTTCTATGTTCTGCATGTGTAACTGAGCTGAGGTATTCTGTTTATGTAATTCCTATTTGACATTGCCACTTGTTCTCTTTCCCCAGTAGGTCATGTATTGCTATTCTCTGAAATGTATTGGTTTAATATTTGCAGTGTTGCCTTTTGATAGGTAGGGTATGGTGTTTTGTGAGTCCTGGTAGTGCTGTTATGATACGGCGGGTTTGCTATGGGTTCTCAATGGCCAGTGTTTGTAGTAGTTCCTAATGTGCCTTGCAGTTGGCACTGGATTATAGTAATGTAGAAATCTTTCAGTCTTTCTTTATCCATACACTCATTAAGAGGCATGTTTACTAAAAGTTAGTGTAAGGTAACATTATGCAGATATTTATGCAAATGAGTTCCCTTATGCAAATGAGGCCCCGCACCGAGTCTCCGCACATGGCCCCGCACCCCCCTTGGGCCGCCCCTGCCACTAGGAGTAACAAAAATTTAGGAGTAAAATTCCAGCACCAGAGAAGGAGTACTAAGAATAACTTGTAATATAAAAGAGTGAGTGGAAAAATTATTAATCTGCTTGTAACTTATTTTGAGAGAAAAGATAAGTTAACTGCTTGTAATATAGTTCTATTTTTTTGTTGCTACCATTTGTATTTTTGTAATTTATTACCAGTGACCCTAAAGCTTGTTAAGTAAATTCTTTAGTTCAGAACATACATTCTGTCCTGGACTCAGTTATTTTGAGAAGGAAAAAAGAAGTGAGTGGATTTTTATGTGTCTTAGGCCTCCCAGAGTATACTGATCCCATTCCAAGAACCCACTAAATTTTCCCGAGACAGACTGTATTGCTCTTGGAATGGTTGTGACTACTGTCTGCCAAGCAGTGTGTGCCAATGATGGAAATTCTGCACACTGGCAGGGAGTTATATTAGCAGCCAGCAGTGTGAAAGCAAATCATAGAAGTCTTTTACATGCAGTGAACAATTAAGCTCTGGAATCTGTTACTGGTCAAATCAACTAACACAGCAGGATTCAAACTGGGTTTGTACAAATTCTTGAAGGAAAAGTCCCTATAAAATGATTAGCTGGGTGGACTTGGCACAGTCCTCATTTATCCCTTTAAGTGATCTAAGATAAATATATCTACTTTTGGGATCTGCTGGATACGTGTGACCTGGACTGGCCACTTGTCAGAGACAGGATGCTGAGTTTACTGGTCCTTGGACTGGCTTAGCATGACTTATGTTCATAAATCTAAGTTGCTGAGCAGTAGAAATCTCTTTCCAAATGTTTTCCTAGGCATCAGTTGGATTGCGGGTGGAATATTTTCCGAAGAATATGGTAGAATTGTCTAATGAACATTTGAGGATTTTGCCATTCTCCTCCTAGATGAACTTTGGTATCTGCAAAACAGCCATGTTGCACCCACTGCTTCATCTCTGACTTGTGTCCATGGTGCATGCTGTGGGGATTCCATGTCTCCCTCAGTGCTCTTCCCATGTCTTTCCCTCCCTCCCTCCCTTTATTGTACTCTCTTGCTCTTCTCCTTACATAGAATATTAGGCCTGCTCATAACACTCTCTCTACCCTCATTTACATTTTTCTTTTCTCTATTCTTTTCCATCTGCCCCTCCACTCTGTTCTCTTTCCACTGAACTTACCACTTTTATACCTCTTTTCCTCATGAGACATATTTCATAATGGGACATCCAAGTGCAATCTGGGATGTCAAAGCTAGAATGTCTGAAAAAAAGCAGGCATGTGCAAGTTCAGGCATGATTTTGGAAACACGGATGTGCCTGATATGGACGGCTATCAAACCTCTATATAGATGTCCCCAGGATAGCATTTCAGAACCAAAACATCTAATAGCATAATGGTTAGAGAAGTGGCTTAAGAGCAGGTTGGGTCTTTGTGATCTAAGGCTAGTCATTTAATTCTCCCTCTTCTTTACATTCTCTGGATGTTTTAAGGGGAAAACAAGCATTTTCCTGTGCCTATTTGTGCCTGAAGCAGGTATAAACATGGTCATGCCTGCAGATGTCTCTGATGTTTCTGAGATCGAACAGGGACGTGCAAGTCCATAGCAATTCCCCAGATATTCCTCCACCACACAGCCTTTCCTTCTTGGACATCCCTGCAGCAATGAAATCTGTGAACATCATTTGCAGAATGGCCACGGAGACGTCTCTGATTTCAACGACCACGTGCACTGACTAAATCTTCGTAAACTGAACCTCCATATCATCTAATTTTTCTTCTTTTCTTTTTTACTTCCTCCTCTTTAAGTTCTTATATTCTTCATGTGTCCTATAACTCATCTACAGCCTCTAAATTCCAATGTCTGCCACACATACCATTCACATTCATCTCTTGCTTATGCCAAAACAGCAAGACTGAACTGAATGGATAAATTATCCATTTAACAGCTGAATATTGCTGCTAAATGGAAAACTTCTAGGGTTGTCTCTGCCCAGCCCCTAATTCAGCTCATATGTATCCTGCTGGTATTGTATCCTTTCATGTTTTAGAAGGCCAAATACTATCATATAACTTTTAAAATTCTACAGACAAGTAAATTATGTATTCACTGGTAGCAGGAAAACACAAAGGGGCATGTTTACTAAAAGCCGTACAATTGCGTGCCGCACAATAGCGCACGGAAACGTGGCACTCAAACGCTCAGAAACGCTCTTAAACGCCCCGCACAAGTACCCGGCCCGCAAATGTCCGATAGAGGCGTGGAAAGGCATTCTGAGGGCGGAGGAAGGCTCCCGAGGGGCGGAGAGACGGGGTCAATGGGCGGGGAAGGGGAGGGGAGAGGCTCCCCGCACAGTATCGGGGACGAATTTGCAGGTTAAAAATAGCGCGAGTGAAACACTCACGGTAGAGGGCATTTAAAGGGAAGAGAAACCATTTCCGTCAGCAATGTACAGGGAAACCGGGGAAACCTGCAAAACGTGAGCAGTGTGATACATGTGCACAGAACAAAAGTGCAAATAAAGATAGAAAAAGACCCAAACAAACATATTAAAAATAGGAAGTCAGCTGGGGAACCCTGATATTAATGGGCAAACATAAGAAACACACCCAGGAAAGCTCCAAAAAAAAGAAATGAAGTATGGAAGGGGCTACGGAGCGGAGACCCTTCCAAAAACCATTTCCTTTTTTCTGAGCCTTCCTGGGAGTGTTTGCTATGGTTGCCCATTAATATCACTGTTGCCCAGCTTGGTTATATTTATCCCCAGTTCGTCGTGGTCGGTTGAGGGGTTTATTTGCACTTTTGTCACCAGACAAGGTGACTGAGCCCACAGTACAAATGTGCAGAGCAGGGTTTTTGACTCCTTTGGTCAGGTTTCCCACCCCCAGGGACTGCACTATCACTGTGGCCACAGTGTGGTGCAGTAGACAGAGGCAGTACCTCTAGGACCAGAGGGTCACAGGTTCAAATCCAAGCTGGGGCTCCTGCCAACCCAGTCCCCATATTTTACCCACCACTAAACAGAGATAGTAAAGACACTCCTTTATTGCAGAGAACATAAGCATGGTTCACACACCCATTTTGTACCCAACACCGCACACACACCATAACAATGGGCATTACCAACAGCCAAGTCCCCCAAATGCAGTCCTGGAGTGCCACAACTCAATCAGGTCATATGCTTTTCCAAGATACGGACATGCCAGCATGTTGGCGGTAGGGTACAGGTGGTGGAGGGGGCAGTGGCTGCTAGCCACAGAAGACAGTGGCCGAGCCATGTGCAGGCTGGCACGTCCACTGCAACATAGGCCCTGTCGGATGTACAGTCATGGACTTCCCAGGGAATTCAGCACATCTGTGGCAACACAGTGGTGCAGTGCACACAGACAGTGTGTGCAGGAGCAAAAGGTCACAGGTTCAAAGCCCAGCTGGGGCTACTGCCATTCCTGTCCACATATTTTCCCCACAACTAAACCATGTTAGTAAGGGCAATCCTTTATTGCTGGGGATATACGCATTGGTCATACGCCTATCCTTTAAACCACCAAGCACAGACACCATGACCAGGGGCATTACCTAGAGCAGAGTCTCACAAATGCAGTCCTGGAGGACCACACACCATTCAGGTTCCATGCTGCCACTCATACAAATAACCGTGCTGTATATCTATGCACCACCCCCATGGCATGTAGATGTAGTCATGCATATTCATGAGGGACAGCAGGAAACCCCAACCAGTGTATTGCAAACCTGGACTGGATTTGGGAACCTCTGCCGTACAGCAGCAGCCAACAGGGACAGACACACCCACACCCACACCCACAGGCCCCATTGGCCAATGCCTCCTGGTGAGGCAGGACATTGGGCCCTGCGTGCATCTCCCAATACCAGCACTTGCATACCTTAGCAATGTCACCCTACACCAGGGTATATGGTACACAGCTCTCAAACGTTTGCTATGAGTACTGGCAGATAGATATCCCTACGTTACGCACAGTCTGCTCTATGAGCTCCATCATAATAATCTATCTGATGTTTGCGGTGTGTGCGTCAGGTCTGGCCCCTGACAGTGTTTACCACCCTAGGGAGGGACCCCCAACGGTATTGCATACCATACCCATGCCTGTACTGTGCCCAGGACTGGTGTGGTGGGCAAGGATTCTGAACCCCTCTATAGTAGCACAATGCTGGCATACGTGTGGGAGTGTGTGTCTGTCTATACAGTGTGTGTTGGCTGCAAACACTGTCCACAGTTTTGGCCTGATGATGTGCATAATGAGCAGCAAGGTACCATGGGTATAGCTCAGACAGGGTGGGCTGGCCAGGATGCATCTGCACAGGGCATAGGGCACTGGCAGGGACATTGTAGTGGCCGTCCACCACCTCCACAGACAGGGTGACCTCTGTATGTGCTGCTGGGCTTTCACTCCACCCTGACTGTGCAGTGATGGCAGCATGGCTAGGCACCCCCATAGTGCTTCATGGCACTTCCCTCATGTGATATATATGGGTCACCTGTTGGGGCCTAGTCACTGATGTATCTGCTTGTGTGTGCTGCCATCCCAGTTGTGGGTGCATGCATTTCCAGTGGGACTAACCAGCAGACTGTTCACAGCTGGTATGTGCCCTGCTGGAGTGCCTTGCAGTGGCTGATGGCTTGATGCAGGGGAATATCAGATAGTGGTGGGGTGCATCTTAACATATCCAGGCCTACTGTCTGTCTGATATTGTGGTCTGGGTGGGTGTGGGGCTGCTTGGACTGCCCTGTAGGGTGTCTGTTCCCCAACAGGACTGGGGTTGATGGTCCACCCTACTGCCATCATTGGGAGGGGGGGGGGGGGTGTATAATGGAGATCTGTTGATAGAAGACCCTGCCTGTTTGCCACCCTCAGCTGGGGGGGGGGGTGTTGGTGGTGCATAGCCCACCTAGGGGTCCGTGGGGTTCCCCCTGACTGAGACAGACAGAGATATCCAAGGTGTTCCTGCAGAAACTACCTATCTCATAGATTACGACTGTTTTGGAGCTCTGCCATGGCCTCTCTCAGCCATGGAGGGTGCTGTGGACCTGGTCCAGGGCGCCTCATCGCACACTCAGGGTGAGCACAGTTCCCGCACCGTGTGACTGTGTGTAGCTACTCTGTGCAAATTAAACACCCGGTCAGTACCTCCTACCAGGCCAAGGTGCTGTGTGGGTGCACACGGACACGTCCCCCTACCAGGCAGGGGAGCTGTTGGGGTGCATTCCCCATCTTGTGTTCATCTGTGGACAGCTGATTTGCATGTGCAGTGCATCATGGGTATGGGTGGCCTAACCCTATCCTGGTTCCCACAGCAGACTGTCTGTGTGGTGACATGCAGGCTCTCTGCAGCCAGCCAGGGGCTTGCTGGCAGCTATATAGCTGTAGCCCAATGGTTACTTCACTGCCTGTGGAGCCAGTGGTAATGGGTTCGAGCCCACAGTGGGGTTATTTGATAGGGTTGTCCACAGCTTTTTTTAGATTTACTGTACATATGTTGCTGCCATCAAACACACCCTCAGTGTACTGTACCCATAAGGTGCCTCTGAGGGTGCTTTATAGGGCACCCTATAGGGCACCTTATGGTTGCCATCCATATAAGGTGCACTATACATTATCCTGTGACGCAACATATATGGTGCCCTATAGGGGACATTCAAGGGTGCCTTGGCGGACAGTGAACTTTAACATGTGCCTTATGGGCCGCCTTATGTTAACACGCTTTGTGAGTGCGTTTGCTAGTAGTGATAACTGAAATAAAAATAGATTGCCCCCTACAGCACTCATCCCCATAATACACACTGCCTCAGTGAGCCTTCTTCATTGGGCACTGTGGGGGATTGAACCCCTGGTCTCTGCACCATTGGTCAGTGTCTTAACCATTGTGCTGTGGCTCTGTTCCTATGCTTGGGCATCTGCGCACCGTCTTATGCCGCCCAAAATTAACAGTGCACCGCCTTATGCCGCCCAAAATTAATATGCCTCCTAAAGCACTTTTACCCATTACAGTTAATGCCTCAGCCAGCCCTTTTTGTTGTGCACAATGGGGAATTGAACCCATGGCAGCTGCACCCACAGTCAGTGTCTTAACCATTGTACTATGGCTCTGCTCCTTTGTGTGTGTATATCAGGGCGCCACTTAGCCTTCCCACGCACTATTATGCACGGCGCACAATAGCGTGGCGCACAATAGCGCCCCGCGCAAATGTGCGATCTCTTACTCCCATTTTTTTTCTTTTCTCTGCCTGAACCGCCCACTCCTTATATGGCACAGGCACACTACCGCGGCCCCGCACATTAGGAATGTTTAGTAAACAGACCCCAAAATGTGCATTGAATACCAGCCCAATAGCGACTAAGGTTTTTACATAACTTATGTATTCTATTACTGATATTGTTTGCTTTTTTTTACTGTTTGGTGTGCCTCTTATTGAAAGAAAAAAAGAATAATCAAAAGAAGATATTGCACTACATGAGCTTTTAAGATCATATATATCACTTCGCAGGCATGAGAAATGGACAGAGATTTAACTGAAGACATGCACAGTATTGCTATGAAAGGAAAAATGCTGCTGATAGGTTATTTCAATATACTGCAGCATCCCTGCTGCAGTTTAATCTAGAAGGAGATTATTTTATTCATTTATTTAACAGCTTTTTTATACCGCCCCCTTCCAGCGATCAAGGGCAGTTTACAATGAACATTGAAGAGGGAAATTACATTAAAATAAAGTGTAACATAGGAACAAGAGATTAACTATATACATGTTAACTATATACAGAGGACATATTTGTGATCAACTTGAGTGCATTTTAGCTATGGCAAACTCATTGGGGGTTGTTGAGGTGTGTCTACCATAGAGGAAAGGTGTATGTGTTCTTGGTTTGATTCTTGTGAGTATGTATGTAGGGCTGAACTAATTTATAATTATATTTACATTTTGGGATTTTAAGAGTGGGGAGGAATAAGCCATGAGATAGTGTATTTTGACATATACTTTTATATTTTATGTTGGATATTTTTCTTCTTTGTCAGTCAAATTGCCATAGTGGTCAATGAACAGGGCTGTTTTTAACTCTTTGACGAATGCTTGAAGATCTGAGATCCTAGATTCTCTATGGGAAAAACTAATCCAGAATCCACACATGAGTTGGCCATACTGGACCTGGTGATTACAAATAGGGAGAGTATTTCTGATGTAATGGGTGATTATCTTAGATTCAGTGATCACCGGAGGAGTGGTTCAGTATTAGGACTAGGACTGAAATAGCTCATTGAAAAGTGAAGGACCTAGACTTTAGGAAAACTGTGAAAAGAGGATTTTTTTTTTGGGGGGGGGGGGGTAGTGATGTAGGTTTAAAATTCTCCTGTTTCTCTTTTTCAGCTCTTTGAAGCCATTAACACCTCATCAGTGGTAGTTTCCTCCCTATCCACCCCATCTCTCACCCACCCTTTGTGACCATTCTTGCTTTATAGGGCCACTCCCCAATTAGTTACATACAGGGACTTAGAACAGCACATTTAGAACACACTTAAAAAAGGTTAACTGCTTTTTCTTTGAAAGGACAGATGAGAAACAGACTAGGACTTTGGTAGGTCTCTCTTTTACTTCAACAGGTACCAAAGCTCCAACAACTGAACAATGGCTGAGAAAAATCATATCTCCGAAGCTGTTGCCCCCATTACAGCTTCTGCCTCTGTTCAGACAGAGATCCCAATGCCAGTTGAAGGACCAGTTCCATGTGCAGGATGCCTACATGCTGAAGCTCTCAGAAAACAGGTGGAGGAGCTCAGAGAAGAGGTGGCAAGGCTGAGGAGCATTCGACAGTGAGAAGTACATTGATAAGATGCTTCTTGAAACATCCATTGAGAGCCTACAGAATGATGAAGGTTAGACATGAATCACCAGAGCCTGCAGAATCGCCAATCCAAATACTCAAGCCCTTGAATTGAAGAATCATTATGTAGCCCTGGAAGTGGAGGAGGGGGAGATATCCCAGGCATGAGAAGAACCAGAGGTGAGCACCCCAAAGTTGCAGAATCAGAGACCATTAGGAAGCAAAGTGTAGAGGTAGTTGGTGACTCTCTTCTGAGGGGTACTGAGGCCTCCATCTGCTGACCAGACTTGATGTCCAGAGAGGTATGCTGTCTGCCATGTGCCAAAATCCAAGATGCTATGGAGAGTTGGCTGAGACTCATCAAGTCTACTGACTATTACCCAATGTTGTTCATCCATGTCAGCACAAATGATATTGCCAGGTATCCTTCTGAGCATATCAAGAGTGACTTCATGGCTCTGGGACAGAGGGTGAAATAGTGAAACAGATAGGGGTGCAGGTGGTGTTCTCTTTAATCCTCCCTATTGAGGGTAAAGGCCAAGACAGAGAAGCTTGCATCCTGAAGATAAATGCATGTTTGCATGGATGGTGTTATCAAGAGTGTTTTTGTTTCCTGGACCTTGGCATGATGATCCAAGGGTTGAAAAATGGTTGACATGTCTTCAGTAGCAAACTGGCTAGCCTACTGGAGGGCTTTAAACTAGATTCAATGGGGATGGGTGAAGAACGCCCCCAGGTAAGTGAAACATTAAAAACCTTAACAGAAATAGATAAAAGGGGCAACATCTGGAAAGCAGTGTCTATAAATGCACAAAGCATGGGAAATAAGATCCAGATGTTGACGTTTTAATGGAAGAGGCTGACTTGGATTTAGTGTCAGTTACAGAGACAAGGTTGACAGACAATCATGACTGGGATATAACTATAACAAGCTATACATTATTCAGAAAGGACAGGGTAGCTATGGAAATACAGGGATTAAAAGGGAGAGAAGAGGCACTGTGGGTTATACTAGAAAGAGGGAAAGAGAAATCCATTTGCATTGGCATGATATACAGATCTCCATCATAGGGAGAAGAAGTGGACGGAGATTTAATAGAAGACATACATAGCATTGCCAGGAAAGGGGAAGTGCTATTGATAGGGTATTTCAATATGTCAGATGTTGATTGGCTCAACCCTGCTGTGCTGTCATCTAGAAGCAAGGAGATCCTGGATTTTTTTACAGGAAGAACTCTTCAGGCAAATGGTAACAGAGCCCACACATGAAGGGGCCATTTTAGACTTGGTGCTTACCAATGGGGAAAGTGTTTCTGATGTTATAGTGGGAGATCATCACGCATCCAGTGATCACCAGATGGTGTTGTTCAGTATTAGGAAGGGTCTTAGACTTTAGCACAACTAACTTTGCTAAGATGGGCCAATATCTCAGGAGTCATTAGCGGGATGGGAACAGATGGGAGATGTAGAAAAACAGTAGTGGGCAAAACTGAAAGGGGATATTTTAAGGGCAACCAACCTATTTGTTAGAATGGTAAATAAAGGTAAAAGGAAAAGAAAGGTAAAAGGAAAAGGAGGCTGCTATGGTTCTCAAAAGAAGTAGCTGAAAAGGTGAAGAAAAAGAGGGAGGCCTTCATGAAATACAAGAGATCACAGAGAGAGGAAGGCAGACATGAATTATTTAGAACAACTTAGAGAGGCTGGCAAAGTAGTCAAGAAAGCAAAGATACAAAAAGAAGAGTAAATATCCCCCCATTTTATACTGCATTGGCTAAGACATTTTTCAGATATGTTAGTGAGAAGAGGAAGGGCAAAAGTGGTATTGTCAGACTCAAGGGTGAAGAGGAGGAAAATGTAGAAGCTGATGATGATAAAAAGGAGTTGCTTAACAAATATTTCTATTCAGTGTTCACAGATGAAGGGCCGGGAGCAGGACCTCGGAGAACACCCACAAACAGGAATAAAAGCAAAGAGCATCTCAAACGATTTTCATAAAATTGTGTTTGTCAGGAACTAGCTAATTTAAAAGTGGACAAAGCAATGTGCCAGATGGGATACATCTGAGAATACTGAAGGAACTTGGGGATGTTCTATCAGCTCCATTGACTGACCTTTCCAATACCTCTTTGGAGTCAGGGGTGGTGCCAGAGGACTGGAAAGAGGCACATGTGGTCCCTTTACACAAAAGTGGAAGTAAGGATGTGGTTGAAAACTACAGGCCGGTTAGTTTAACCTCAGTGATGAGTAAATTATTGGAAATGCTGCTGAAAGAAAAAATAGTGAGATTTCTGGAGTCCAATGGATTCAGAGGCAGCATGGATTCACCAGAGGCAGGTCTTCTCAGACAAACCTAATTGATTTCTTTGACTGGGCAACTAGGGAGAGCCCTAGATGTGGTGTATTTAGATTTCAGTAAAGCCTTTGACACAGGTGACTGATAAACAAACTGAGCACCCTAAAGTTACTGCTTGGGTTAGAAATTGGTTCAGTGTGAGGCAACAAAGGGTACAGGTAAATGGTGTTCATTCTGAGGAGAAGGAGGTTAACAGTGAAGTGCCGCAGGGATCTGTCCTTGGTCTGATTCTTTTTAACATCTTTGTTAGTAATATTGTGGAAGGACTGTTGGGTAAGGTTTGCCTCTTTGCAGATGATACCAAAATCTGCAACATAGTAGACACCCAGGATGGTGTAGATAATATGAGGAGGGATCTAGCTAAGCTTGAAGAATGGTTGTGAATTTTTTTCAGCTGAGATTTAATGTTAAAAAATGTAGGGTCGTGTATTTGGGCTGCAACAATCTAAGTGAGTGGTACAGTATAGGGGGTGACATACTTCTGTCCATGAAAGAAGAATGGGACCTAGGCATGATTGTGTCTGTTGATCTCAAAGTAGCTAAACAGGTAGAAAAGGTGGCTGCGAAAGCTAGGAGGATGCTTGGGTGCATAGAGAGAGGAATGGCCAGCAGAAGAAAGGAGGTGATAGTGCCTCTGTATAAGTCTTTGGTACAACCTCATTTGGAGTATTGTGTGCAATTCTGGAGACCGCACCTTCAAAAGGATATAAATAGGTTGGAGTTGGTGCAGAGGGTGGCTACTAAAATGGTTAGTGGTCTTCATTATAAAGCATATGAGGACAGACTTAAGGATCTTAATATGTATACTTTAGAGGAAAGGCAGGATGGAGGTGATATGATTTAGACATTTAAATATCTCCATGGCATAAATGCACAGGAGTAGAGCCTCTTTCAATTGAAAGCTAGCTCTGTTATGAGGGGACATATGTTGAGGATGAAAGGGGATAGACTTGGGAATAATATGCAGAAATATTTCTTTACGGAAAGAGTGGTAGATGTGTTGAATAGTTTCTCATTGGATGTGGTAGAGATGGTAGTATCTGAATTCAAGAAAGCATGGGAGAAGTTCAAAAGCTCACCAATGGAAAAAAGGTGACTCTTATAGTGGTTGATATGGAAGGGCAGACTAGATAGGCCATGTGGGCTTTTTCTGTCATCATGTTTCTATGTTTCTAAGATGGGACTATACCTCAAGGAGTCCTTAGCTGGATGGGAATGGTTGGGGGAATTAGAAAAGCAGTGGGTAAAACTGAAGGGGGATATTATAAGGGAAAAGAACCTTTTTGTTAGGAAAGAAAATAAATGTAAAAGGAAAAGGAAGCCACTACAGTTCTTAAAAGAAATAGCTGAAAAAGTGAGGAAAACAAGGGTGGCCTTTATAAGATGTGAGCTAAATGCTAGCAAATAAATACAATACATTAAATAAATAAATAAAGTGCAAGTGATCATAGAAAGAGGAACACAAGCATTAATATTTGGAAAAACTAAGGGGCTTGTTTACAAAGCTGCGTTAGCGGTTTCCGCTCGTTATCGGAACCGCAGCCCCATTGATTTGATGAAGTACTAAGTGCAGTTCTGGAGAACACAACCTTCAAAAGGATATAAACTGGATGGAGTCAGGGGACATCTACTAAAGTAGCCATAAGGTAAATGGTGCCAGACCTAAAAGTCTCTCCATATATATACTATCATAGAAAGGTGGAGGAGAGGAGAGATAATGGAGATGTTTAAATACCTTTTTGGTATAACAGCACAGGAGGAGAGTTGCTTTCAATTGAAAGAACACTTTGCAAGAAAAGGGTATAAGATGAAGGCAGGGCCGGCCCGTCCATTGAGCGAGAATGTTTTTTGCACAGGGCCCCGCGTTTCAGGGGGCCCCGCGCAAAAAACATTCTGATCCTAAAGTAAAATTTAAAAAAAAAAAAAAAAGCTGTCTTCTCCCGCTGCCGGGGCCGCCGCGGCAGAATCGAGTGTGCCGCGGGACCCCCCCTGGCCAGCAGAGCCTGCCCTCACCGGTATCCACTCTCTCGTTGTAGCTGCAGTCACACGCGCCAGCTTTCAGAGCGCGAGGGGAGAGTTTCTCCCTCGCTGCTCTGTTAAGCCCGCGGGGGCTGATGGGAAGTTCCCATCAGCCACCGCGGGAATAACAGAGCCGCGAACGGGAAACAAGTCCCTTCGCGCTCTGAACGCCGGCGCGTGAGACTGCAGCTGCAAAGAGAGAGCGGATACCGGGGAGGGCAGGCTCTGCTGGGCAGGGGGGCCCCGCGGCACACTCGATTCTGCCGCGGCGGCCCCGGCAGCGGGAGACGACAGCTTTTTAAAAAAAAAAATTTCCCGAGGCTGGGCTGGGGGGGGGGATTAGGAGTGGTTCTGGGCTGGGGGCGGTTAGGAGTGGTTATGGGCTATGGGGGGGCTGGGGGGTTAGGAGTGGTGATGGGCTGGGGGGGTAGGAGAGGTGATGGGCTATGGGGGGCTGTTGGGGGGGTTAGGAGTGGAGATGGGCAGTGGGGGGTAAGGAGTCGTGATTGGCTATGGGGGGGCTGGGGGGGTTAGGAGTGGTGATGGGCTATGGGGGAGCTAAGTGTGTATATGGGATGATGGGAGAATTACTGGAACTGGGGTGATTAGGAGTTAGGACTGGAAATGGGCTATGGGGGGGCTTAAACTAAAAATTGGGTGATGGGGGATTAGGACTGGAAATGGGCTGGTGGGATTAGGACTGGGAGTGGGCTGTTGGGGAGGTTAAGACTGGTAATGGGGTATGGGGGGCTTAAACTGAAAATTGGGTGATGGGGGATTAGGACTGGAAATGGGCTGGTGGGATTAGGACTGGGAGTGGGCTGATGGGGAGGTTAGGACTGGTAATGGGGTATGGGGGGGCTTAAACAGAAAATTGGGTGATGGGGATTAGGACTGGAAATGGGCTGATGGGGGGTTAACACTGGAGGTGGGCTGATGGGGTTAGGACTGGTAATGGGCTGTGGGCTGATGGGGGTTATAACTGGTAATGGGCTATGGGGGGGGGGGCTAGGACAGGAAATGGGCTGATGGGGAGGGGTTAGGACTTGAGGTGGGCTGATGGGGTTAGGACTGGTAATGGGCTGTGGGCTGTTGGGGGGGTTAGAACTGGTAATGGGCTATGGGGGGGGTTAAGACTGGTAATGGGCTGTTGGCTGATGGGGGCTGTCTGGTAATGGGCTATGGGTGGGTTAGGACTGATAATGGGCTATGGGGGGGCTAGGACAGGAAATGGGCTGATGGGGAGGGGTTAGGACTTGAGGTGGGCTGATGGGGTTAGGACTGGTAATGGGCTGTGGGGGGCTAGGACAGGAAATGGGCTGATGGGGAGGGGTTAGGACTTGAGGTGGGCTGATGGGGTTAGGACTGGTAATGGGCTGTGGGATGATGGGGGGTTTAGGACTGGCAATGGGCTATGGGGGGCTGACTGGAAATGGGTTGATGGGGTTAGGACTGGAAGTGGGCTGATGGGGGGTTAGGATTGGAAGTGGGTTGATGGGGGGGCTAGGACTGGTATTGGGTTGGGGGGTTGCTAGGACTGGAAATGGGCTGATGGGGGGCTAGGACTGGAAATGGGCTGATGCAGGGACTAGAAGGGAATGGATGCAGGGTGAGGCTGGAACTAGAAGGGAGCTGATGTTGGGGGAGGATTAGAATGGGATGGGGCTGGGAGAGTAAAATGGAGAGGGGAAAAATATTTTGTGTGGGAGGGATAAAAAATCTACAATTGGCCGGGTATTGGGAGAGTAAGTGGGGATTGAGGATGGAGGGGTAAAATTTGAGTGGATGAAATAGGAATGAGGAAAGAGCAAAAGGAGAAAGATTAGTATGTTAAAGCAGATGTAGAGAGAGAGAATGGAAAAAAAAACTAGAAGAGAGAAGAAAGGACAAATGGACAGCAGATGATGGAGAGTTAGCAGAAAACATGAAGAAACCAGAAGAAAGTGGCTGGAGCAATTGCAACTGAAAAAAATGCACAAAAGGTAGAAAGATATCTCTTTATTTTGAATTTATTAACTGGAATATGAAAGCTCTGGGAAATGTGCTTCATTAACGTCTGCGCTTTGTTTGGTACAAGAGGAAATTAATTTATAGTTTTATTTCTACAGTGTTGTTGTACATTACAAGTTTGGCTTTTGGGGTTCCCAGTTTAATTATTGCCTTCCTGTTTCTAAATTGTGATTCCTTGTTTGGTGATGGTCTATGTTCTGCATGTGTAATTGAGCTGAGGTATTCTATTTATGTAATTCCTATTTGACATTGCCACTTGTTCTCTTTCCCCAGTAGGTCATGTATTGGTATTCTCTGAAATGTATTGGTTTAATATTTGCATGTTTTCTTTTGATAGTTAGGGTATGGTGCTTTGTGAGTCCTGGTAGTGCTGTTAGGATATGGCGGGTTTGCTATGGGTTCTAAATGGGCAGTGTTTGTAGTAGTTCCTAATGTGCCTGGCGGTTGGCACTGGATTATAGTAATGTAGAAATCTTTTAGTCTGTCTTTATCCATACACTCATTAAGAGACATGTTTACTAAAAGTTAGTGTATATTAGCATTATGCAAATATTTATGCAAATATTTATGCAAATAAGGCCTCTTATGCAAATGAGGCCCCACACAGAGTCGCCGCACATGGCCCCGCACCCCCCTTGGGCCGCCCCTGGATGAAGGTACTACAATCAGACTTATGTGGTTATATTGAGGTGTCTCTTAGTGACTGGATGTGTGAATGTCTGGATTTCTAAGGCATTAGGACACCCCAAGCACTTTCCACACTTATGGAGGGCAATTCTGAAAACATGTGCATCTGGGCAGTGGGCACGTCCAAATGGAAACGTGTAGGAATAGAGCTGGATTCTGCATTGTGCAGGGATCGATGCAGTTGCAGGCACAGAATAGACCACATAGATGTACAAGGTGTGACCCACACAAAGTGCTACTCTGTATGAAGACAAGGGCTTTGGATGTCTCCATGCGCATCATATTCTGAAAAAGGTATGGTTACACGATGCAAGGTTCCACATTAGGAACCACCACCCAGGAAAAAGATTTAGGCGTCATTGTGGATAACATGTTAAAACCCTCGGCCCAGTGTGCAGCGGCGGCCAAGAGAGCAAATAGAATGCTAGGTATCATAAGGAAAGGAATGGAAAATAAAACAAAGAATATTATAATGCCCCTATATCGTACCATGGTGCGACCGCACCTTGAATATTGTGTGCAATTCTGGTCGCTGTATCTTAAAAAGGATATAGCGTTATTAGAAAAGGTTCAGAGAAGAGCCACCAAAATGCTAAAGGGGATGGAAGGATACCCCTATAAAGAAAGGCTAAAAATGTTAGGGCTCTTTAACCTGGAAAAGAGACGGCTGAGGGGAGATATGATAGAAGTCTATAAATTAATGAACGGAGTGGAACGGGTAAACATAGATCGATTGTTTACATTATCAGAATATAGAAAGACTAGGGAACATGCAATGAAGCTACAGGGTAAACTATTTAAGACTAATAAGAGAAAATATTTTTTCACTCAACATGTAATCAAACTCTAGAATTTGTTACCGTTAGTGTAGATGGGTTTGTTACCGTTAGTGTAGATGGGTTTAAAAATGGTTTGGACAAGTTCCTGGAGGAAAGGTCCATAAACCATTATTAAAAAGGGATCCAGGATATCAATGCTTGACCCAATACTTGCATTGTGGAATCTGTGACTTTTGGGGAAACTGCTAGGTACATATGACCTAGATTGGCCACTGTCGGAAACAGGATACTGGGCTTGATGGACCTTGGTCTTACCCAGTATGGCATATCTTATGTTCTTATGTACGTCTGCGACTTTGCCTGTCTCTGTAATATACCTATGAACGGCTACATCTCCCCTTTAAAACATGCAGCTTTTAAGCAGCTGTGGCCACGAACAGTGCTGTTATGAGGCAGAAGTGCAATGTAAGTTGACGATACCCATAGGAGGATGCAAGTTAGACAATAGAAACTTGTCTGTGCCAAGCCCAGAACACTACAAAGCAATCACAGTGCACTGTAATATAGCAGGAAAACAGGTGGAGAGTGATCCATCTGGCACAAGTAGCAGTACAGCACTACATACATGGCGGTAGACGACCTTCCTAGGCATGCATGGTGTGGACATCTCAGTAACAAATCTGTACAATGCCAAGTAGGCACATGAACCCATTAGAACAGGCCCCCCATAGTGAACCAGCCAGATATTTCCCTGTCACTAATAAAGGGCCAGCGGAATGACAGCAGTCAGCAGTGCAAGCACCACACAGACATGCCCAGAGGCACCAGTGTCGCTCCCTACAACTGTGCACATTGTGTAGAGCAATGCTGGTGCACCTTGGCATGGTGTACTGTGTGCCGCTCTGTTTCATGCCATCCTGCTGAGGTCCCATTATTAGGGACAGGGACTTGTATGGACAGGTAAGTGAATGCAGACCTATCCTGCTCACTCCTGCCTGATCTCACTTGCACCTGGTGATGCTGCAGTCAGCCCTAAGGTCCAGGTACCTGCCAGGCATACCTGTCCTCCCCAATATGTGGATGGGCAATATCGATCCCCCCATGCAGCCCTCCAACCACACACACACACACACACATACACATGCATGAGTTCCATAGAAACAGACATCTGCCAAGAGCAAGGCCTGCACCGACTACCATAGATGATGGAATGGAAACCATGGATATCAGTACTTCCAACCCATCATCATACATGATCACTACATTTCAAGATGCATACATATATACACGATACCTACACAAGTGGACCTCAAACAGTCACAGAGCTTCTTTAGGCCAAAACAGCCCATCAGATATATTAGCCTCAAGGGTCAGATCTTGTATGCACCTTGCAAATCATAGGCTCACATATGTAACCAACTGCAACAGTGACCTGTGTACACCATATGAGCTTTTCAACCTGGAAAAGAGACAGCTGAGGGGAGATACGATAGAGGTCTATAAATTAATGAATGGAGTGGAACAGGTAAACGTAGATCAATTGTTTATGCCATCAACAATATCGAACGACTAGGGGACATGCAATGAAGCAACAGTGTAACCTATTTAAGACTATTAACAGAAACTATGTTTTTACACAATGTACAAGGGTTGCTCAGAAAGTAATGCCCCACATGTTTTTTCTCAGTCCAGAATGAAGATAGAGGTGTGAAATTGAAAGGGTAGTAACTTGGAACTTCAAAGGACACATGTGTGTAATTTTACAGTCGTCTGACAAATAGCGATGCAGTAGTGAGCCTTCAAATGTTGTCTGTGAGTGACACACAGTACAAACAACGAGCCATAATTGAATTCTTGGTGGAGGAGAAATAAAGTCCTACCTCAGCCGCCAGTCCAGATTGGCACATCACGAGTCAGGAATTGTCCGTACAGCTTTCTGTCAGTAGAGGTAGTGCAATGGCAATTATTAACTCTTTGGGATATTCAAAGGTGTGTGCAAGATGGGTTCCGCAAAGTCTCACAACCGAACACAAATGCCAAACGAAAGACATCTACTCTGATTTGTTGGAGCATTTTGAATCTGAGGGGGAGGACTTTATACCAAAGAATCAATAATTGCCATTGCACTACCTCTGCTGATGGAAAGCTGTACAGACAATTTCCGACTCGTGATGCGCCGATCCGCACGAATAATGTCATCAGCACGCTGCAACTTCTCTAGACTGGTGGCTGAGGCAGGACGCCCAGACTGCAGCCGATCTTCCAGTTCCATTTTACCACTTCCTGAAGCCTTTACTCTCTTTACCCATCATCCAACGGTGCTCCTATCTACCGCAGAACGTCCATACACAGCACACAACCGTTTGTGAATGTTTCTCACAATTTCTTTCTCCTCCACCAAGAATTCAATTACAGCTCGTTGTTTGTACCGTGTCACTCACAGACGCCATTTGAAGGATCACCACCGCCTCGTCATTTGTCAGACGACTGTAAAATTACACACATGTGTCCTTTGAAGTTCCAAGTTACTACCCTTTCAATTTCACACCTCTATCTTCATTCTGGACTGAGAAAAAACATGTGGGGCATTACTTTCTGAGCAACCCTCGTATAATCAAACTCTGGAATTCATTACCGGAGGATGTAATAAAAGCTGTTAGTGTAGCCTGGTTTAAAAAAGGTTTGGACAAGTTCCTGGAGGAAAGGTACATAAACCATTATTAAAGGGGACCCAGGAAATCTACTGCTTGTCCCAATACAAGCATTGTGGAACCTGTGTGTCTTTTGAGAGAGCTGCTGGGTACTTGTGACCTAAATTGGCCACTGTTGGAAATGGGATACTGGGCTTGATGGACTTTGGTTTGTCCCAGTATGGCATATCTTATGTTCTTATGAAGGTGAAAGGGGATAGACTCAGGAGTAATCTGAGGAAATATTTCTTTATGGAAAGAGTGTTAGTGCTGGAATAGCCTCCCAGTTCAACAAAGACTCTTTGTAGTAGGGACGCTAGCGGGTGTATAAGAGCTTAGCAAGTTTCCCCTGAAGAACCCTTGTTTGGAGAAACGCTTAGCGCTTGATGCGTTGGGAAGCAACACCCTTGCCTAAGCTTGGAAAGCCCTTCAAAGCTAAGCATTTTAAGCTAAGCATTTTAAAGACATGTTTAAAGTTTTGCATTTTTTGGAAAAATAGCTGACAACAGGATAGTGGTCATTGATGTTAAGGTAGGGCGTTTAGTTGGTTTTTCTGACTTAAGCCCGGTAATACTGAGACCACGTTGTCATCTACTTTGAAACCAGATATAGATGTTTTACACACATTTTTGATACAAGCAGTCGGTGATATAGCCAAGTTTACTTTCTTGTTGTAATACAGAGCATTTTCAATATTTTGTAGTATTTACTCTGTGAAACACGGACCAATTTGCAAGTTTGTGATCCACAATTAAGGGAAAAAAGGGACTATAAAGCTTAGTTGGAATGGGAGGGCAGATTATATAGACCATATGGTCACTATCTGCTTTCATTTGTCCTCTGTTTCTATGACTGAATATTTGAAGAAGCCACCATATATCTCTTTGGGAAGTATCACAGGAGAGAAATTGCCTCTGTATCATTCTTCCAGAAGTAACAAGTGGTGGCTGAATTAGTATCGATTAGCATCAACTAGCAAAGATATTAGATATATTGGGGTAATTTTTCAATAGGGTGCCTAGATGATATTTTTTAGTCTGGACAAACCTGGCCAATTTTCAAACACAAAGTACTGGGTCTGATTTCCTAAGCTTTTCCCCTAGACACAGACTAACGAAAGCCTTGGTAAACTGACTCCGTTGTGGTTCAATATTTGTCTAGTATATGTCTAAAAGTATGTATTCATGGGCCAATATTCAAAGGATTTATACTTCTAACTTTGAGTGTTATGTTCCTACCTGTTAGGGAAATCAGAATCCTATATATGTGCCCTTTGTAATAATAATGCTTAGTTTAAGTGCATATACAGGAGGCCTGCACAAGAGAAATTAGAATCCTATAGAAATCAGAATCCTATGTGTGTGCCCTTTGTACATTCTGGTGTGGGTATGGAAAAAGGAATGTGCTGTGTAAGCTAAACTGATTGTTCTACTCAAGGATGACTTGTATTTGCATTAGTTACTGATAAACTATAGTGGGCCCCCAGAAGATGGGTGGATGACGTATGAATATGTTTCTGATGATGTATAAAAATACGGACAATCCCTCCACCCTTTGGAATAAACTTACATACTTTCCTACTGTGTGGTCTGTGAGTTTTATTCCCCTGGATTCCAGCCATCCGGAGCAGCACACCGCAGATGAGGGTTCGGGATTTCCCTGGCCTGGAGTGACTAACAAGAAACAGAACCTTTACATTTGGTGTAAGAAGTGGCGATACTCCCGTTGGCCAGGGATCTCTGTGCTTTGGTAGCACGGTTTAAATTAGAACTGGTATTCTCCCTTTGGTTGGGAGTGTCCCTATTGCTTTGGTAGCATGGTTAAATGGTAATTAAGACTTTCCTGTTCCCTGGGTGGGAATCGGTGGGAAAGCTAAATTTTTTTTCTCTTTCTCATCTGTGGCTGCTGTGAGGGCTGTGTGTGTGTGTGAGTCTGGCTATATGCCCCTGCCGTATTTTGAAGCGATATAGCACTCGTGATAGATACTGTGCAGAAAGCAAGTGGCCAGACGTGCCTTTGTTGTGAATTAATTAGAGGATGGGGGGGGGGTCCCAAGGTGAGGGGGCCGCTCCAGAATCCGTGGGAGTGCATGTTCTGCTATATGTTGTGATAACTTTTAAAACTGCAGCTAAAAAACAGCCATTCTACATAAATTGTCAGTGAAAGTTACAGGAGTCTGTTAGCATGTTTATCTCTGTGCCTATACGACCCCCCCCCCCCCCTCTCTAGAACTGATGACTCTGGAATGCAAGTAACAAGTGGTGTTTGTTTATTCTTCCACTGATTTGCTCTTCCCTCCCCCTCCCTTCCTGTTCTTTGTGTTCAAAGGTTACGGACAGGCAGACAGAACAGAAACTTAAAGTTAAACAGCATACTAAAACGTAAATTATTATTTGTTTGAAGAGTGTCTATTTATTGCCATATTGTAAGAAGACAAGCTAAATAGAAAGAAAATTACTTTTGTACTTAACAACGGTATAACTGTCACTGAAATATGTAAAAGGGTGTGTCTGTATTTAGACACCCATTGCTATAGCAATGTACTGAATAATGAAATACTAAAAGAGCTCTTAATCTGCTTCACAATATCCCTCTCAGAGTCTCATTGGCCAGGTTGGCTAAAGGTGAATTGGCCACAGGTAAAAGTGTAAATAACAGCTGGGGCTCACCGGGATTTTCCCACAGTGGAGTGACTCCTGCTGAGTGGAGGTGCGAAGACGCATCCTGTTGATTTCAACAGTCTCACCTCCTTCTCTGCGGAGAGGTCTCTTTACTAGCTGGTAATGATCCTAGGTGACTAGAGGTATTGTGAATCGGAATGTGACAGACCGTGCAGCAACCCAGTAAATTCTGTGCACAGATCGAGGTAAGGAAAAGTGGGACTTTGGTTTCTACCTTGGTGGTTTGTATATTCTATTGGGAACTGAGACTGATTGTGTGTGAGTGAGATGTATAATGTAAATAGTGGAGGAATTCGGGGAGTGGGGTGCGCTCCAAATACCCCGAGGGTCTAGGTCATTATGCAGGGTGAAATTTCTTAAGAAAGCACTTGTAAGCTTTGATTTATCTCTTGTTTAAATAAGAACTGAAACAGAAGTTTCCCAAATAAGTAACTCCTTTGTGTCCTTCCCAACAAGCTGAAAAAATATGTTTTGTTTACAGTAAATATTGTTTTTCTTTTACTTGCTGGTTGGTGCAGGATTTAAGGAATCTGAATAAGATTGTCCAGACCTAGCAATGGATACTTTCCTTTGAAAACCTTATTTCAAAAGAAACCCCTTGATTTGTATTTATGCTTTTGGTTAAAAATATTGAGCTACATTTTGCATGAACACAAATGGTTCAGTATTGTAGATTTGAGGTATATGTTTGAGCCTGCTCCCTAGGCACTATGTAGATGATCTTCTATGTTCAGGGCAGGAGAAACCAGTCACAATCTGCTGCATTTCTTGGGTAAGAAAGGTTTCAGGGTATCCTGAAGAGAAAAAAAAAATTTAGGTTGGGGCTATCCCTTCCCCCTACAGCACTAGAATCGAAACAATAAACTTAAAAAACGAACAGAGAACAAAGAAGAGAGAGGGAAGGGGGGCAGCCCCTCCCGTGGGCTACAGAAGGCGCAAATGGTTTTGGATTATAGTACAGCCCTTCTCTGGCAGTTTGTCAATGCATTTTGTAGCATGGCCATATTTACTAGCCAGGGGTTGAATTCCTTTCATCTTGAAGTGATATTATAAGTGAAGGAAAGTGAAACTAAAAAATAAATCCGGAGAGAATAAAGGGTATTGTGGAGTTACCTTTGCCTAAACTAAGAGAGCTGATATCCATTTGGCTGGGTGTAAAAAGGCTGTAATGATGTCAGAAAGGTCTGGTGGAAACTGTTCTGTTTTTCTTTAACCTTCAAAGTAGGGGTTGGGAACCCTATCAGGACAATGGGGCATCCTGAGCCAGTAATTAAGACTGCAACTTGAAAAAAAAAATGATTTGAATCCTGAGTGAATAAGAAGGTCATGTTATGTGTCTGGTCTTTGTGTATGCTATTGAGTAAACTTAAAGAGTTTAAAAAACAATGATTTTTATATTTTGTGGCAAGCACCTCAGAGGTCATAATTATTGTTCATATATTATAGAAACACATAGAGTTGTAACTATAGGAATTTAATAGCAATCACAATTAGTGACAATTCTCAAGCAACTTTTTCTTTTTAAACTCTTAGGGGCATGTTTACTAAACATTCCTAACGTGCGGGGCCGCGGTAGTGTGCATGTGCCATATAAGGAGTGGGCGGTTCAGGCAGAAAGAAGAAAAAAACCCTACCGTACGTGTGCGCGTCGCGCTAATTTTCAGGGCCCACATTAGCGCGTGGGAAGGCTAAGTGAGGCGCTGTAGAGCACATATCAGAACAGAGCTGTAGCACAACGGTGAACACACTAACCAATGGTGCAGGGGCCACAGGTTCAATCCCCCATTGTGCGCAGCAAAAAGGCCAGCTGAGGCAACACCTTGAATGTGTAAAAGTGGTTCAGGAGGCAAAGTACTTTTGGACGGCATAAGGCGGCACACTGTTCTTTTTGGGCGGCACAAGGTGGCGCACTGTTCATTTTGGGCGGCACAAGGTGGCGCACTAATTGTGGGCAGCAGGAGGTGGCGCGCTGATGGGCATAAGGCGGCGCGCTGATGCCAAAGCAAAGGAACACAGCCACAGCACAATGGTTAAGACACTGACCAATGGTGCAGGGACCAGGGGTTTGATCCCTCACAATGCCCAGTGAAAAAGGCTAGCTGAGGCAGTATGTTATATGTTGTGGAGTGCTGTAGGAGGCTTTCTAATTTTAGTTTGTGATAACTACTAGCAAACGCACTCTCACAGCATATTAATATAAGGCGGCCCATAAGGCACATGTTACAGTGCACCGTCCGCCAAGGCACCCTAGAATGTCCCCTATAGGGCAGCATGTATGTTGCGACACAGGATAATGTATAGTGCACCCTATATGGCTGGCAACCGTAACGTGTCCTATAGGGCGCCCAATAAAGCACCCTCAGAGGCACCTTATGGGTACAGTACGCTGAGGGTGGTATTGCTGGCAGCAACATATGTACAGTAAATTAAAATAAATCTGTGGACACCCCTATCACATAACCCACTGTGGGTTTGAACCCATGACATCTGGCTGCACAGGCAGTGATGTAACCATTGGGCTACAGCTCTATAGCTGTAAGCAGCCCCTGGCTGGCTGCAGATAGCCTGTACGTCACCTCACTGACAGTCTGCTGTTGTGAACCACCCGTACCCATGATGCACTGCACATGCAAATCAGCTGTCCACGATTGAACACAGGATGGGAAATGCACCCCTAAAGCTCCCCGGCCTGGTAGGGGGAAGTGTCCGTGTGCACCCACATAGCACCTCGGCCTGGTAGGGTGTCCTGAGTGGGTGGACAAACGGCAAAGAGTAGCTAAACACCATCACATTGTGCGGTTACTGTGCTCACCCTGAGTGTGAGATGTTGCGCCCAGGACCAGGTCCACAACACCAGACATGGCCGAATGCGGCCATGTCAGAGCTCCAAAGCAGCAATAGCCTGTGGAATAGGTAGGTGCTGCATAAACATTTTGGAGATCTCTGTCTGGCTCAGTTAGTGGGGACCCCCACCCCATGGACCTCCAGGTGGATAAAACAGGGCTTCCCCTCAACAGATCCCCACCCCAATGGCAGTAGAGTGGACAATCAACCCCAGTCCTGCTAGGGAACAGACACCCTACAGGGCAGTCCAAGCAGCTCCACACACATCCATAACACAATATCAGACAGACATTAGGCCTGGATATTCAAAGATGCACCCCACCACTATCTGATATTCACCTGCAGCAAGCCATCAGCCACTGCACCCTGCAAGGCACTCCATCACAACACATATCAGCTGTGAACAGTCTGCTGGCTGGTCCTGATGGACATGCATGCACCCACAACTGGGGTGGCAGCACACACAGACAGATAAGTCCATGAAGAGGCCCCCACAGGACACCCATACATATCACATGGGAGAATCACAATATAGCACTATGGGGGTGCCTAGCCATGCTGCAGTCACTGCACACTCAGGGTGAGAGTGATCCCCCAGCAGCACATACAGAGGTCACCCTGTCTGTGTAGGTGGTGGCCGGGCACTACCATGCCCCTGCCAGTGCCCTATGCCCTGTGCAGCTGCATCCTGGTCAGTCCACTCTGTCTGAGATATACCCATGGTCCCTTGCTACTCATTATGCACATTGGCAGGCCAATACTGGCAACAGTGTTGGCAGTATGGGCTGTGGAAGGGGCATGCAGCCAACACCCACTGTATAGACAGACACACAATTCCACACCTATGCCATCATGGTGCTACTATTGAGGAGGTAATTAGCCTTGCCCACCAAACCGGTGCTGGGCACGGCAAGGCATGGATATGCTACGCAGTACTGCTGGGGGTCACTCCCCAGGGTGGTAAACACCGTCAGAGGCAAGGGCTGGAGCACGTACCGCAAACACCAAACAGATTGTTCGGATGGGGTCAACTAGCAGTATGTGCGTAACGTATGGATATCTATCTGCCAGTACTCCTAGCAAGCGTCTCAGAGCTGTGTACCGTATACCTCAGGTGTAGGGTTCCATTGCTAGGGTATGCAGGTGCTAGTATTGGGAGATGCACGCAGGGTCCAATGTTCTGCCTCTCCAGGAGACATTGGCCAATGGGGCCTGTGGGTGTGGGTGTGGGTGTGTCTGCCCCTGTTGGCTGCTGCTTTACGGCAGAGATTCCCAACTCCAGTCCAGGTGTGCATCACACTGATCGGGTTTACCTGCTGTTCCTCATGAATATGCATGAGCTACATCTACATGCCATGGGGGTGGTGCATAGATATACAGCACAGGCATTTGTATGAGTGGCAGCATGGACCCTGACTGGTGTGTGGCCCACCAGGACTGCATTTGGGAGATTCTGCTCTAGGTACTGCCCCTGTACATGGTGTCTGTGCTCAGTGGGGTAAAAGATAGACGTAGTACCATTGCATATGTCCTCGCCACGAAAGGTTTGTCCTTACTATCACTGTGTAGCTGTGGGAAAAATATGTGGGAAGGATTGGCGGTAGCCCCAGCTGGGCTTTGAGCCTGTGACCTTCTGTTCTTGTATGCACTGTCTGTGTGCACTGCACCACCTTGTAGCCACAGATTGGCTGGATTCCCTGGAACGTCCATGCCTGTGGATCCGGCAGGGCCTGTGTGTTGCAGTGGACTGTGCCAGCCTGCACATGGCTTGGCCTCTGTCCTCTGTGGCTAGCTGCCACTGCACCCTGCACCACATGTACTCGTGCGCCAACATGCTGGCATGAGCTTCTCTCAGAAAAAGCAGATGACCTGATTGCAATGTGGCAGTACGGGACTGCATTTGGGGGACTTGGCTGTAGGTATGCCCATTGTTGTGGTGTGTGTGCGGTGTTGGGTAACATATGGGTGTTTCCCCCATGCTTATGTTCCCTGCAATACAGGGGTGTCTGCTCTATCTTTGTTTAGTGGTGGGTAAAATATATGGATGGGGCTGGAAAGTGCCCCAGCTGGGAGTTGAACCTCTGGCCTTCTAGTCCTAGAGGTCATGGCTATGTCCTCTGCACCACACTATGGCCACAGAGACAGTGCAGCCCCTGGAGGTAGTAAACCTGGCAGGATGGAGTCACAAACCCTGCTGTATGCATTTTTACTGTGGGCTCCTTCACCCTGTGTGGTGACAAACGTGCAAATAAAACCCGGGAATGACCACGGAACAAAGGGGGAAAACATATACCCAAGCTGGGCAACAGTGATATTAATGGGCAACCCTAGATAACACTCCCAGGACAGCTCCAGAAAAAGGGAAATGTTTTTTGGACGAGTCTCCGCTCCGTACACCTTTCCATAAATCATTTCCTTTTTTTTGGAGCTTTCCTGGGTGTGTTATCTAGTTTTGCCCATCACTATAACTGTTCCCCAACTGAATTACTATTTTTCATATTTTTGTGGTGGTCATTTTCTATTTATAATTGCACTTTTGTGTTGTGCACATGTATCACACTGCTCACGTTTTGCAGGTTTCCCCGGTTTTGCTGTACATTGCTGACGGAAATGGTTTCTCTTCCCTTTAAATGCATTCTAACGCGAGTGATTCACTCGCGCTATTTTTTTTGGAAATTCAGCCCCGATAATGTGCGGGGCGCCTCTTCCCTCCCCTTCCCCGCCCATTAACCCCTTCTCTCCGCCCCTCCGGGGCCTTCCTCCGCCCTCCGTTAGCCTTTCCACGCCTCTATCGGACATTTGCGGGCACGTACTTGTGCGGCACCCGTTACTGTGACGCGCAAGTGTGCGGGGCTTCATCGCACGTTTGCGGGGCGTTTAAGCGCTCTTAAGTTCCGCTTTTTGTGCGCTATTTTGCGGCGCGCTAATTAGCGGTTTTTAGTAAACATGCCCCTTAGTATTTAGGACTCTTGTTCAGCTATCTGCATTTGCCTGAAGGAATTTGGACTCAAGAAAGACCTGCTGTTTACTTTGCTATTTGTGTTTGAGATAACATCAAGGTTGAACTGTTACTCTAAGTAGATTGCTTTAACATAATTTCATTGTTTCAGATCAGTTTGATACCAGTCTCAAGTATTATGTACAAGGTTTTAATTTAAATGTGACAAAGCATGATTTTGAATTCACCTCTTTGCAGTTTCATGTTATTTGAATGTCTGTTTCCTGAACTGTAAGATTTTAAGTTAATTACTTTGCATTGTTAAGCTCGGTGCTGATGACTGACGAACAGGACAGTAGCACCATGGGTGCTGGCTATCTTTCTGATTTGATGTGTTGGGGTCCAGAGAGAAAAAGTTTTTAACATTTCAGTTTTAGTAATACAGTATATTGTAGCACTATGACATACAAGTTTTCTTTAGTTTACACACTTGCACTTTATGTTACCAAAATACTTGTCGTAGCAGTACATTATGTAGAGGTTCAGTACACATAGAAATTATAGAATTTTGGAAAGAGGCTGATCTGCAATTGCTTTGTTCCCAAGCACATAGATCACATTTAGTGGAAAGATGGAGCTTAGTTACCAGGAAATATGAGAATATTTGTAAAGTTAGTAGACAAATAAAATAATAATATTAACTTGAGATGATTGGATAAACTAAATTTTACTTGTTAGCAACGATCTAGGAGAGGTTTAAAAAAAAAAAATAAAAAATTAATAATAATAATAAAAGAGAGAGAGAGAGACAGAAGGTGAGGCTACAGCCTTGGAAAAGGCAATAAACGTGCTGCTCCGAGTGTGATGCCACCAGACTTCTGACTGCTTTAAGACTCCTCGAGGATCCACAAGGCCTGAAGAACATGAACCTTGCATATTTATGCCTCTGAAGAGACATGACTAGGCAGAGGGGAATAGGCCAAGAAGAACCCGAGGAAACATCGCCCTGAGGCCCAACCACAAATGCCTTGAACCTTCTTAGGCCTCTCATCTCAAAAGGATCTCTTAAACACCATGATTAGTGAGTAACTTCCCCAGATCCTTGTGGGCACTGCGATTATAAGATCAGTCCTCAAATATTTTTAAGTTTCCACAACACTCTCCCTGGGAACCGGGTATGATAGACTTTAGTCACACCTGAGAGATTATGTGGCTGTTCTGTTAGAAGCCATACTCCTTCCTATTGGGATTGATGTTATAAAATGCCGTGAAGCACTAGTCTATATTGTAAGGACTTTATCTATATTTTGTTTAGGCAGTTGCTAATTAGAATGAGCACTGTTTATGCTTATTGAAAAGGATCTACAATTACAAAAAATACTAAGTTTCTAACAATTGTTTGATGTTCTTAGCAGCCTTGCCAAATAAGGATACACTAGTATGGTATAAAAAAGACAGAAGGACCTATGCATGTAGTTTGATGGAATGATGTAAGTGAAAAGAAAAAAGTGGTGTTGAGAGGAGTGTGATGGAATATTCATGCTGGAAAAGAGAACTCAGATTAACATTATAAAATGGTGAGGGTAAATTGAAATGTGAAATGATGTATCCGATGTATCCACCTAGAAAGAAAACTGACAATGAATACAATATTTGATTATGCCATCCGCATTAACTCCAATTTTGGAAGTCATCTAGCCCAGAGATATATCCAATAATTGGAAATAGACACTTGGAGATAGGCTGAGTGCACTTTTCATCCTAATGAGCTTTGGGGAGACCCACACTGGCCATGTGGTGCTTTTCAGATGCTTTTATCCCTTTTTGCCTCTATGTGTCCTGGCCCGACACATGAAGCTAAAGGAGGAAAGTTACTTACACAAATTTTTACAAATTGGTATAATTCTAAAATTGTGAAAGAAAAAAAAATGAGGAAGTGTGGGCACCTTGTCAAAAATGTATTAGTTAAATTGAGAAATTAAACTGTCTTGCCTTTGACTCTGTTCAAAAAAAAAAAAAAAATTGCCCTAAGGGAGTAGACTGAACTTTTTCTCCCTCTGAACTGTTATATGGAAGACTGCTTATTTTTTATACTCCTGAGCCTCACATTTGATCTCTTGTATTTCCTAGCAGCAGAGGCAACTCTCTTCCCTCCACAGGTATGCTCAGCAGGTCCAGTCCTTTCTACTGGATGACTCAGCTCTTTTCTTTCAATCTGGAGACTGGATTTTGGTAAAGACATACCACCAGCACATGGTACAAGCCCCTTTTCCAGTATGGGACCGTTCCAAGTTCTTCTGATAACACCGATTGCAGTGAAGGTGGCGGCTAAAAGATCCTGAAGCTATTGCCCTCGCTGGAAACATTCTCCATATACAGATCAGGCTTCAGGACCAGGATGAGAAGTAGCTGACGCCGGGGCAGCCAAGGCCCTAGCAACTGGAGAGGAGAGGAGAAGACTCCTGAAGAAAAGCAGCTTTCGGCCTAGAGGTACTGAACCAATATATCCCTTCAAGGTTGGTGACAGGTCAGAGCACCTCACAAGCACGGTACCTTAGACCCGCTCTACGGACCTCCAAACTACAGTGATCGCCATCACATGGACAGCCATCCTGTGTGACTCCTCCCCTTCGTGGATCCATGCGTCAAGAATCAAGCGTGTATCATCTCCACTGACATCTTCGGTTCCAGCCTCCTGACCATCACGCACAAGACTGTGTTGACTCCTCCTACCACTCATGTGGTGCCTCCTTCAGCCCATTTCGGGAACTGTTAATACGGCAATACTACTTGCCCAGACTACCTTACTTTTTGTGTGCGCAGATCGCTACAAACTGAAGCTTTTCTCTCAACATGTCTCATTACTGTACCTTCTAATCTGTGTGAAATGCAGAAGTTTACTGTACTTGACAATTTAAACTGCACCCAGCCCCATGTTTCTTTTTCTACCTTTTTGTATAACATTGGTGTTACTCGCCTCTCTTTGGGATATGACTAGGTCCCTTGCTCATTGTAAACTGTCTCTAGTTTTAATACTACGGATTGTTTTATTGTTTCTGCTTTTAGCCTGCCTAATACTGCTCTATACTGTTCTTCAACTACAGGGAAGTTTCTCATGATTACTTTCTGATGTATTTTTCTTTGGGATGGTCTCAAAGGACTGCTTATTGCCCTATTGAGTGGTTTTATAATTCTTGTTCTTTTTTTGTTGTATATTCATTTGTTCTTGACTGTTGTTGAAAGGCCTTACAAAGCTCTACCACTTTTATGTATTCCTATACTCCTGCTTTTATGGTGGCTGATGTACCTGAGCTGCCACATACAGATGTTCCATTAATAATGTCTGTTTAGTTATTTTGTAGTAGATTGTTAGGCTGTTCTTATAGTGGGCCTATGCAGGCCCAAAGGGGGGATTGTTAGGGAAATCAGAATCCTATATATGTGCCCTTTGTAATAATAATGCTTAGTTTAAGTGCATATACAGGAGGCCTGCACAAGAGAAATTAGAATCCTATAGAAATCAGAATTCTATGTGTGTGCCCTTTGTACATTCTGGTGTGAGTATGGAAAAAGGAATGTGCTGTGTAAGCTAAACTGATTGTTCTACTCAAGGATGACTTGTATTTGCATTAGTTACTGATAAACTATAGTGGGCCCCCAGAAGATGGGTGGATGACGTTTGAATATGTTTCTGATGATGTATAAAAATACGGACAATCCCTCCACCCTTTGGAATAAACTTGCATACTTTCCTACTGTGTGGTCTGTGAGTTTTATTCCCCTAGATTCCAGCCAGCCGGAGCAGCACACCGCAGATGAGGGTTCGGGATTTCCCTGGCCTGGAGTGACTAACAAGAAACAGAACCTTTACACTACCTTGGCCTCGCTGAAAATTTACTAAGGCTAAGTGCCTAAATTTATACTCAAATTTATAACTCCCAAATTTAAGAGCATAAAACGTCGGTGACAACAGGAGTAGATTTAGGGTAAGGACAAAAGGTTGGGGGAGCTTAGTACTGAATTTTTGTACAAGGCTCATAAATATGGCTCATAAATCTAGGAAAATGAATGGCAGCCTAAATTTATCAGCATCGAGAGCCACTTTCAGCAATGGCAGCCAGCACTTCTAAAACGGCTGATTCTCACTGCTTTAAATTAAACCTGGGCATTCAACGCTAGCGCATATCTGGTGACTGGCACTAAATATTCAGCTTCACCACACTGCTGTTTTGCAATCCACTTAGTGGAGATATTCAGCCTTTCCCTGTCCTATCTTTATGTGGTTCAACTATTCAGTTAGTAGCTGAGTATCACTGCTGACAAGCTAAAGGTACCGCCCTCGCTCCACTCATGTTACACCCTAGTGCTATTAGGGTAGGGTCGGGGCATATAACTCACTCAGGGGCAGGTATTCAGAGGCTCTAATCAGGTTAGTGCCGCTGAATATCCCAGTCAGCAGGATTTGTAAACCGCATCCATCCCTTTGAATATGCTCCCCCTAAGCGCTTAAATTAAGATGAATTTTCAACTGAAAACTTAGAGGCTCTTTTACTAAAACACCAGCAAGGAACTGCACTTACTGAATGTTGAGAGCGAAAAGTCATGAGCAAGTGTAATGGTCATATGCTAATTGTCGAAGGCATGTCCAGAATGTCCCCAGATGTTAGTGCACAGAACTATACCTTAATGCGCCGCAGCAGCATTCACATTTAACGTGGGGTAAATGTAAATGCTGCTGCAGTGGTTAGGGTATAGTACTGTGCATAGAGGTATATTTAAGTGCATCCACGCTAACTGCAACATTGACAGTAAGCATGCAGTATATACCCCCACGCTGATTGCAGTATGCTCTCCCAGCCCACACTCTGTCTTTAACTCGCCCATTCCCCATCCCATTGTGCAACGAGTAATTAATGTGCTTTTTAGTGCACAGTAACTGTCAGGCCTGCATAGTAAATGGCTACCACGGCCCCTGTGCTTATGGTTACCACATGCTAAAACGCACATTAACCATACAGCACACTTTAGTAAAAGGGCTCCTAAATTTAGTGGAAAATATGGCAAAAATTTAAGAGCCTTATTTAGGGGCACAAATGTAATAGCTCAGCTTTTTTTAAATACCGGGCCTTAAATATGTATGATGCTAAATGGTGGTATAAGGCCAGTATGCTAGTGGCCTAATTTCCGTACATTTCTTTTTAAATGCTGTCATGTCAAATGCTGACTCCTGGCTGCTCAACAACCTCTAGGTTTTCTTAGTAAGATATGACCAGAAGTAAATTGCCAGGCGTTTTCTTCTGAGGCAATAGAGGGTAAAGTGACTTGCTCAAAGCTACAAGGTGTGCCAGTGGGAATCCAACACTGATCTCTTGGATACTAGGCTGGTACTCTAAGCACTAGACTACTCCTTCACTCCACTTATGTACATATATCTTTTTAAATTAAAGGTATTTATTTATTTAAATTTTGTTTATATACCACCTTTCTACTATCCAAGGTGATTTACATAAAGCTTAACAGATTAACAATGCCTGAGTGACTGTTTTACAGAGAACAAGAACATTCCATTAAATATGAACTGGTGCAAAGGTCTCACAATTATGAACAATAAAGAAGGTAACTATGTACAGGTCTGGGAGGTAAGGGAGATAGGTGGTACATAAACTGTGCACATTATAGGACAGGTTGAGAGTCTTTGATATTGTGGTATGTTACAGTAGTGTCCAAATGTTGCTAGGTCACGCTTGACTGCAGGTCTCAAGTTGTGTATGAACATTATGTCCAACCACATCCTCAGGATTCTCCTTGGAACATCTTATATCTATGCAGCTGAAAAGCATATGCATTGAAAAGTTAATGCGTAGTTTCAGGTAACTGAAAATCCGCTAGTGAAGATTTATTCAGTCTGCTAATGAACTTCTGTATTTTATAAGACAGATTCAGATTAAACCTTTGAGAATGCACACAGTTATGAACAGGCAAAGTGTTAAAATAACACCTTGTGAGAACTAAGCAGAAGGTGTAAGAGGCTACCATAAATGAACTATGAGTCATGAATCCAGTGTTCTGGTTCAGTTCTTTAAGTTTTAATCTACCCGATGAATATAACTCATCATTTTCTGCATGTTTTTTAAAATTGCTTTTAAGAACTAATGTAGATATATTGGAGATTGAATAGTATTCTACAGATGTGTTGATAGGCAACAATCGTACTTTCTCAGACTCTATTTTCTGTCTCTTCTTTCTGTCCTTACCCTTGGTCTTTTTTTTTTTTTCCAGCCAACCTCTCTCTTCCTGATGACTCCGAATGTCCTTTTCTGTACCTGTTTATCTCCGTCTCTCTTTTCCTCTGGTGACAGCCGTTGTTCATTTAAAATTAGACACATTTCTTCATATCTACACTTTGTTATACTGTATCTTGCATCAATTAAAAATAAATTTTCAAAAGAAAATCTTATAATAGGAGATATATTAAGTTCATAATAATTTTTAGGCATTAGGGGCCCCATTTATTGAGGGTCTCCTTGGTCAAAAGGTTTGTTTCATGGTCTTTTAAAATGAATTCTTCCTGATTTGCGGGCATTTTTCCTGTTTGTTCATTCTTTCTTCAGCAATGCACTGGAGCTCTTTTAAGCAGTTCATAGTAAATGCATGTGCAAGTGATTTGTGCAAACTTTACATTTCTAGGCAGCCAGTTGAACCAAACTGCACTCATGAATCCCTACCATTTAGTAAAGCAAATTAAACAGTTAATGTGGGACTTAGTACATGCTAACTATCAGTGCATGCTTATGCTAACTCTTAACTCGGTGACTTGACGTTTACCTCTTGCTAATTCTTGCATTGTCTTAACAACATGGAATAGGGCAGGAAATGGTTGGGGACTGGGTGTGGACTGTGCATTGCAGTTAATCCATAGTAGAGGGTCCTTTTTACTAGAATGTTAGTTTCAGTGCTAAACATGCATTAAGTACAAAATTCTAATGTGTTAAGCACAAAGCCTTTGCGGTAATGGTTGGGGGCATGACCAGTATGTTTCTGGCAGTTTTTACATGGATACAAACCCTAATGAATTGCACAGTTATAGCGGGTGCACCTAACTCCACCTACTGAGTTGACATTTGTTGCACTAATGCTAATTTCAACATTGATAGCATGTGATATGTCCCCTGCGCTATCTGCAATGTGCTCCCCACACACTCTCTCCACCCCAGCCCACTCATTCACCACCCTAATGCACGATTGGCCATTAGTGCATGAATCAGTGCATAGTAACTATCATGTCTCCATGGCAACAGTTACTGTGAAGCCTTGTGCACAGTTGTCATGTCAGAAAATGTGCATTAACTACTTAGCAAATATTAGTAAAAGGGCTCCTAAGTTACTGAGCATTCACAGGGTGATTTTTATAAGAGCTGGCTAGACAAATTTTTGAAGCACTTTTGAGAAGCAGGAATGTGCCAGATGTTGATTGGCACATTCCTGCTGCAGTATCATCTAGAAGTAAGGAGATCCTGGATTCTCTACAGGGAGAACTATTCAGGCAATTGGTAACAGACCCCACACGTGAAGGGGCCATACTGGACTTGGTGCTTACCAATGGTGAAAGTGTTTCTGATGTTGTAGTGGGAGATCATTTTGCATCCAGTGATCACCAGATGGTGTGGTTCAGTATTAGGACTAGGGCTGTTAGAACCCATTCCAAGGTGAGGATCTTAGACTTTAGGAAGACTAACTTTGCGAAGATGGGCCAATACCTCAGGGAGTCGTTAGTGGGATGGGAACAGCTGGGGGATGTAGAAAAACAGTGGGTAAAACTGAAAGGGGGTATTTTAAAGGCAACCAACCTTTTTGTTAAAATGGTAAATAAAGGCAAAAGGAACAGGAGACCGCTATGGTTTTCGAAGGAAGTAGCTGAACAAGTGAAGAAAAAGAGGGAGGCCTTCATGGAATACAAGAGATCACAGAGAGAGGAAGACAGGCATCTGTATTTGGAAAAACTTAGAGAAGCTAGCAAAGTAGTCAAGAAGGCAAAGATTCAAAAGGAGGAGGAAATAGCCAATGCAATAAAACGGGGGGATAAGACATTTTTCAGATATATTAGTGAGAAGAGGAAGGGCAAAAGTGGTATTGTCAGACTCAAGGGTGCAGGGGGGGAATATATAGAAGTTGATAAGGATAAAGCGGAATTGCTTAACAAATATTTTTGTTCTGTGTTCACAGATGAAGAACCAGGAGCAGGACCTCAGAAAACACCCACAAATAAGAACAGAAGCGAGGGACATCTTGAACTATTTTCCGAAGACTGTGTTCGTGAGAAACTAGCTCAACTTAAAGTAGACAAAGCGATGGGACCGGATGGGATACACCCTAGAATACTAAGGGAACTTGGGGACGTTCTAGCAACTCCACTGACTAACCTTTTCAATGCCTCATTGGAGTCGGGAGTGGTGCCAAAGGACTGGAGAGAGGCTCATGTGGTGCCTTTACACAAAAGCGGAAGTAAGGATGTGGTTGAAAACTACAGGCCGGTTAGTTTAACTTCGGTGGTGAGTAAATTATTGGAAACGCTGCTGAAAGAGAAAATAGTGAGGTTTCTGGAGTCCAGCGGATTACAGGATCCGAGGCAGCATGGATTCACCAGAGGCAGGTCTTGTCAGAGAAATCTGTTTGATTTCTTTGACTGGGTGACCAGGGAGTTGGACCGAGGGAGAGCTCTAGATGTGGTGTATTTACATTTCCGTAAAGCCTTTGACACTGTTCCTCACAGGCGACTTATAAACAAACTGAGCACCCTAGGGATGGACCCTAAAGTTACTGCTTGGGTTAGAAATTGGTTGGGTGGGAGGCGACAAAGAGTACAAGTAAATGGAGCTCACTCTGAGGAGAAGGATGTTACCAATGGTGTGCCCCAGGGATCTGTCCTTGGTCCGATTCTTTTTAACATCTTTGTTAGTGATATAGCGGAAGGGCTGTCGGGTAAGGTTTGCCTCTTTGCGGATGATACCAAAATTTGCAATAGAGTAGACACCCAGGAAGGGGTAGATAACATGAGGAGGGATCTAGCTAAGCTTGAAGAATGGTCTAGAATTTGGCAGCTGGGATTTAATGTTAAAAAATGTAAGGTCATGCATTTGGGCTGCAGCAATCCAAGGGAGCAATACAGTATAGGAGGTGAAGTACTTTTGTCCACTAAAGAAGAGCGGGACCTAGGCGTGGTTGTGTCTAATGATCTTAAAGTAGCTAAACAGATAGAAAAGATGACGGCAAAAGCTAGAAGGATGCTTGGGTGCATACGGAGAGGAATGGCTAGCAGAAAAAAGGAGGTGATAATGCCTCTGTATAAGTCTTTGGTGCGACCTCATTTGGAGTATGGTGTGCAATTCTGAAGACCGCACCTTCAAAAGGATGTGAACAGGATGGAGTCGGTGCAGAGGGTTGCTACTAAAATGATTAATGGGCTTCATTATAAAGCATATGAGGACAGACTTAAGGATCTTAATATGTACACCTTAGAGGAAAGGCGGGATAGAGGTGATATGATTGAGATGTTTAAATACCTCCGTGGCATAAATGTTCAGGGAGAGAGCCTCTTTCAATTGAAAGCAAGTTCTGCTACGAGGGGATGAGGGTGAAGGGAGATAGATTCAGGAGTGATATGCGGAAATATTTCTTTACGGAAAGAGTAGTGGATCCATGGAATAGTCTCCCAGTGGAGGTGGTAGAGATGAGGACAATAACTGAATTCAAAAAAGCATGGGACCAACACAGAGGATCTCTAAAGGTAAAAAGTGGACTGTTTTAGTTGTTGTTATGGAAGGACAGACTAGATAGGCCATGTGGTCTTTTTCTGTCATCATGTTTCTATGAGAAGTCTACTTTATAAAGAAAAGTAGGTGACTATTTTTCTTTATAATATACTAGTATAAGTGGTTGAGTTACAGCCCCTTTCACTAATACTTAGGTTATGCGGCAGATAGCTCCAGCTAAGTATTAGTAAAACAGGACTTAGTCATACAATTTAAAATTTTTAATATAATTTTGCACATGTTTAGTGAAGGCAAATGTACATGTAAATTTGATAGTGGCATACAACTGTGAACAAATAACTAATCCACAAACTTTGTTATTTGGCAACATCAGTAATATATTGTGAAGCTAACTTTATAGCAGGTTGCCTATGCTGGGAGACAGGTAGACACTTATTTTGACTTTCTTTTATAAAGACACATGGGGCATGGTTGCTAAAGCGCTGCAAGTAGCGGAGGACTGACACGTGGTTGAGATGCACATTTATCATGGAGGGGAGTATAGCAGCTGTGGTAGTTGCAGGGGTGAGGCCGTGGTAGGGGAGTAATGCCCCCTAAGACTTTCAATATATTAGCCTGTGGATTTTTCTCAACATGTAATAACTCGTTCCAGGGACATCAGCACTGGATCCTTAATAGTACTATCTATGCTTGGTAGCTTACATATGAAATGTATTCAGTTAGGCATGTCAAACAGAATGTGAGATTTATAGCAAGCCAAATTTTTAGTGTAGGTATTAAGAGGTTTATTTACTAAAGTATCATAAGCATTTACTGCATGAATTAGTGTGTGGTATCATTTACCACATGGCCATGGTAACAGTTACTCTGCACTAATTCCTGCAATAACTGTCTTCCATGGCAGTGAGTGGAAAAGGAGTGGAGCACTGGAACAAGGGCAGGTTATGGGTGTGAGAGTGCCTTACAGTTAGCACATAGTAACTTACCATTTCTGAAACTGCTTTAGGTACTGTAATGCTGTTGTGCTTTCCAACTCCTGAAGTGTCAGTAAGTATATCTACGCTTTTGGGGATATCCTTACTGCATGCAGACGCCCCTAACACACAGCACCGAGTCTTACTAGGCATCCCTGCTGGCTAGTAGGGGGCAATAGATATCCCTAGATGTTCCTGTCCTAACTGCTTCCTGGTCCAAAATGGCAGCTCTGACCCCCTTCGGTATTGTTGTGGTATTACTGCTATGACTCAAGCTTCCCAAATAAGGAGGAGCTGTCAGGGATGGGGGGACCTGGTATTCTGTATTGGGGCGGTTCACCTGTGGTAGGGGCCATAGACATCGGAAAGGGATGGGCCACACGGGCCCTGGCTGAACCAAAAATCATGTCATGGCAGGCAGCAGGGGATCCCATCAAAAGAGAAGCCGTGATCGCGGCAAAGACACTTCCTATCTGTCCGTGGAGATTGGATCCATGTGGGCCGAACAGAAAGGGTCTTTGCTGTGATCATGGCTTCTCTTCTTCTGCCCATGGGGGATGAAAGTCCCAAAGGCAAACTGCTGCCTGCTGTCTATGATCATGGCAAATACCCTTCCTGTTCTGTCTGCGGGGATCTGATCTTCCATGGACAGACAGGAAGATCTTTGAAATGATCACCGGCGGCAGGCAGCAGTTGCCTGTGAGATTCCCATTCCCCATGGACAGAGGATAAGCCACAATCACAGCAGGAAGCATTTCTGGCCAGGGGTTGGAGCTTGGGGCAGAGCTAGGGTGGATCTTGGGGCGGTGCTTGGGCCTCCCCCCCCCCCCCCAAAGAAAAGGCTTTCCATCACTCCTGGTAGGAACATCCCCAAAATCATGGATGCATCTGAATTATCAGCTATGCATGCATTTACCAAGTCGTAAAGATGTGTCCAGGGCCGATGCAAGGCTATGAGGCGCCCTAGGTGAGTACTCAATCCTGCCACCACCCCCCCCCCCCCACTGCCTCTCCTGCCACTAATACTGCCCCTCTTCAGGACCTGTAGCAGCTGCAATGACATTTAAACTGCAACACAGCACTTGCCCAAACTCTCCGGCACTGCATTGAAGTTCCTGATGTTTCAACCCCTCCGATGCAGCATTCCTGTTTGCATGGGGCACTTTTTAGCCCAGAGTACCAGGGTTGCTAAAAGAGCAAATAGAATATTAGGGATTATCTGAAACTCAATGGAGAACAAGATCAAGACTATCATATGCCTTTATATAGATCCCTGCTGCAAACAATGAGTATTGTGTACAGTTCTGGTCACACTATCTTAAAAAAGATATAGAACACCTTGAAACGATTCAAAGAAAGGCAGCAAAAATAATAAAGGGGATCAAACACCTACCTTATGAAGAAAGAATAAAGAGGGTAGAGCACTTCAGCTTAGAGAAAAGATGACAGAGTGGGACTATGAAAGCTGTTTATAAAAGCAAAAGCAGGGTGGAACGGTCAAATAGGAAAGGGTTATTTAAGTTTTCAAACACACAAACAAGAGGACACTCCATGAAACTAATGAACAGCAGATCAAAAACAAACTCATGGAGTCTGACTCCAGAAGGGACACATCTGGGCCGTCCAGATGGCCCCAAGCAAGACAGGCCCATTGGATCAGATTCTGGATCATGGGAACAAAATGTTCCCGCAGTAACCAGAATTGGGCATGAGGATGGCCCGGCATGCTCCTGCCACCTGTGGGGACATCCTCCCCGCAGGTGCCCCCGACTGGCGTCTGCGGCCCCCTTTTTCCCCACTGCCAGACCCAAGGCTGGCCTGCCGTGGCCTGGATTGGGTGACGGGGTCCCCGCTGCACTTGGCCCAAGCTCCAGGAGGATCCTCAGTCCCAATCGCCTGGTTTTTGCTGCTTATTCCACCTTTGAGGTGGAATAAGCAGCACGTCCCCATGGGCCCAGCAGGACGTACAGGGCCGTGACCTGAATCGGCCCTGCATGTTCTGCCAGACTGGCCTGCCACCACTCCATCCTGATCCCTCCCCCCACCAGCTCTCCCCATCCTGATGCACAGGACATACAGGGAGAGCCAGAGGGGGAATCGGGCCCAGATGCCTTGAGGAGCTGCACATCCCGCTGGGACGTGCAGCCCCGCAACCACATCCCAGAATCAGGCCATTAGAAAACAAGCTCATAGAATTCTTCGAGAAGATGGACTAGCATAGCTTTGTCCAAAAGAGGTTTGAACTTGGCCCTGGAGGAAATTATAAGCTGTGTTGATTTGAGAGCGTTATTGGAAGTGAACTACTTTTTGTTACTTGTGATCCAGATTGTCTACTTTCAGAGAAAAGATGCTGGGCTTGATGGAACTTGGTTTGATTTAGCATGGTTTTCCTTATGTCCTTATTTCTTATGTCATTAGGAAGCCTTATCCAATGGACAAGTGACAGAATTCATTTTTTGCGGAATCTTAATAAAATCTAAATTTATTGTGGTAAAATGCTCCTATGAAATGGCCTGGCAACACTGATAGGAATCGATAAAAATATCACTGGAATTAGGCTGAACACACGTAATATCAATTACAGTGCTTCGTAAAAGTATTCATTCCCTCTGTTTTTGTCCTGTTTTGTCACATTACAACCTGGAATGAAAATGGAGGTTTATTTGGATGTTAGGTAATATACCTAACAATATAGTCCAAATTGTTGAAGTGGAATGACAATAAAATACTTTGTATATATAAAAAAACAAGTAAAAACTGAAAAGTTGTGAGTGTATATGTATTCACCATTTTTACTATGAAACCCCTAAATAAGATCTGGTCCAACCAATTAACCTCAGAAGTCACTAATTAGGGTCCACCTGTGTGCAATCAGTGTCATATGATCTGTCACATGATGCCTGTATACATAAATCTGTTCTGTAGCACCACTAAGCAAAAAACATGAAGACCAAGGAGCATGTCTAAACAGGTCAGAGACAAAGTTGTGGAGAAGTATAGATCAGGGTTGGGTTATAAAAATGCTATCCCAAATTCTGGATATCCCATAGAGCATCATTAAATCCATTATAACAAAATGGAAAGAATATGGCACCACTACAAACCTGACAAGAGAAGGCCACCCACCAAAACTCACAGACTGGGCAAAGAGGGCATTAATCAGAAATATCACAAAGGGGTATGTTTACTAAACTGCGTTAGTGCGATTTGCATTAGGAGCCGCGGTAAAGACAGAAACTCCAAATAAGGACATGGGCGGTACATCGTTTCCGAGAACGCGCCGAGAATGCACGTTACAAGGTGCCATAAATGAACGAGCGCTACAGGGCACGTTACCGCACGTTAATCTTAAGAAGGCGCGCAGGCATACAAGCACAGCAACAGAGCTGTAGCACAATGGTTGCAACACTGATTGATGGTCTAGCGGTCATGGGTTTGATTCCCCAGTGGGCCTAATGTATAAGGCTGGCTGAGGCAGCACCCTTTACATTTAAGTAGTGATTGTTGAGGCATTTGACGTGTATTTTAATTAGTGCTGCCAGCAAACACACCCTCACGGTGGCATAACCTAAGGTGCCGCATAAGGCACCGCATAACGCACTCCATAGGGCACATTATAAAGTGTACTGTCTGCCAAGGCACCCTATAATGTCCCCTATGGGACACCTTATAAGGCTGTGAACAAAGCCCTGGCTGGCTGCAGAAGGACTGAACATGACCACACAAACTGGCTGCTGTGGTTACCAGGATAGGGTTAACCCACCCGTACCCATGATGCACTGCACATGCAAATCAGCAGTCGAGAGATGGGCACAAGATTGGGTATGCACCCCACAGCACCTCGGCCTGGTAGGGGGAACAGACCGTGTGTGGCACTGCCACAGAGAAGCCACAGACAGTCACATTGTGCGGGTACTGTGCCCACCCTGAGGTTGAGGTGGGGCGCCCAGCACCAGGTCCACAGCACCTTTCATGGCTGAAATACGCTATGCTGCAGGTCCCCATCAGTGTGTGATAAGTAGTTCCATTAGACACACCTAGGATACATCTGTGTCCTGCTGTATGTCTCAGTCATGTCTAGTCCCTAGGGGCGATGCTGCACCCAGAATAGTGCATATCCTGTGTTGGTGCCATCGTTACCTGCTCTAGGTGAAGGGGGGGGAGGGTGTATGGACTCATAGGCAGAGTATGTACCACCACACAACCCACCCTATGGGGCTAAGGGTGGGAAACAGGATCACCCACCAATAAATCCACAGTCCACCTCCCCGCAATGGCAGCAGTAGAGGGGACCAGCAACCCCAGTCCTGCTGGGGAACAGACAGAGCGGTACACATCCATAATGCAATTGCAGACAGACGGCAGGCCTAGAAATGCTCAGCTGCCCCCCACCATTATCTGACATTCTCCAGCAGCAAGCCTCCAGCCACTGCACCCTGCAAGGGGTTCCAGCAAGACACATACTAGCTGCAGACAGTCCGCCAGCTAGTTCATAGTGCATGGTCCTGGAGAAGATGCATGTACCCAGAATGGGGATATCAGCATACATACCAAGCAGATAAGTCAGTGATGGGGCCTCAAAAGAAAACCCATAAATATCACATGAGAGAAATGCTACATAGCACTATGGGGGAACCTAGCCATGCCATGGTCACTGCTCAGTCAGGGTGAGAGTGACCTCCCAGCAGGACATGCTATGGCCACCCTGTCCATGCAGGTGGTGGCCAGGCACTACAATGTCCGAGCCATTGCCCTATGCCGTGTGCAGATGCATCCAGGCCAGGCCACCCTATCGATGCTATTCCCACAGAACCTTGCTCCTCATTATCCACATTGGCAGGCCAATACTGGCAACAGTGCTAGCAGTGTGGGCTGTGGAGGGTGTTGGCAGCCACCACACACTGGATAGACAGACACACACTCCCCACACCTATGCCAGCATTGTGCAACTTGTGATAAGGAAGCTTATTATAGCTCAGGAAGGAGCTATAGTAAAGGTGAAGTGACTCTGAACAAGCAACCTGTCAGTTCTGGTAGAAATAAGAAAACAGAATTTTCCCATAAAAGACTACCAGTCCCAGAATGCACCAGGTTTCCACCAGCCATTAGAGGAGCTGAAGTGGGGAAACGTGTGTTCAATCAGGAGGGCTATGAGGTAATCCCTAAGCACTCATCTCAAAGGGCAGGGCCTGATTCAGCACAGCTGCGCTGTGCTAGGGTGGAGCACTCATCTAAGCAGAATAAAGGTAGAGTTTATTCTACAGAGAATTATCCTCAGTTTCATCTGGGAGATCCTCATCCTCAGGATCTTGATCATCTTGGACAGCTTCATCATCTGGAGGATCATCAGAAGCAGAAGCCAGAGCGGACGGACAGAGAGGGCAAGAAACCCTTTGGAAGAAAGAAGAGAAAAGCATTTGGGAGGTCTAAAGGAGTCCAGAGCAGTACGTATACTGGGAGACATTCAAAAGGCAAGCTTACACCATTGGACTGGGGGAAATCCAGAGGAATGGTGCTGCAGGGCTAGGAATCTCCAGATGGTACCTGTGAGGGAGACGGCTGCACGTGGAAGGGACCCCAAGACCCGTGCCAGAAGGTATGTGAAGAGAGATCCAGTGTCCAGGGATCTGGATTGGAAGGCTGGACATAAGAACTGGACTACATACTGGCCAGGCTATTTAGAGAGGGACTCTAACAGCAATGGAAGCTCAGGTATGAACACTGATCTATGCCCAAGCTATAACCTTGAAAGACAGCAGGGAAACAAGTATTCTCCTGAAAGTGCTCCATTGAGAAATTCCTGTGTGCCAATCCCTGATATTGAACCCATGATTGTTGAAGAAGGGGAAGGAGCGGTCTTAGATACAGGCTGTGAATACATGGATTGCTCTCTGTCTAAACTCCTTTGGTAATTTTCTGTTACAAAGTGCAACAACCATCACAAAGAAATACAAACTTGTTCTTTAATCTACTCAGAAAAGCTCCTGAATAAGATTTTGAGCCACGCAGCAGAAAGCAAGCCAGCTAAGGGGTTTCAGCTGGGTAACTACTAGCAATTGAGCCTTATCTAATTGCTTGTGAGCTCTGAGGAAATCACTTCTGAGTCTATGTGTGAAGATATAAGAAGTTAACCTGAAAAGAACAGTTTTTCCCTTCTTTGTGGGTTTTGCTTGTTGTTTAGAGCACTGCTAAGAAAATATTATCTAGAGCCTACAGAGAAGACCAGTTTGTTACCAACCAGGTCTTTATTCTTTTCATTTGATTGCCTGACAAGTTCAGCTGTTGTTTTCCTGATTTTGTTTTTCTAAGTTTAACACTGAAAGCAAGTATCCTGTTTTATGTGCTACCAAGCATATCTGTGTTGGGAGAAATAACCCCATAAATAAATATCTTATTGGCTTTACACTCAAGCACAACTAATTATTGTGAGCAGCTGTGTCTGGTGTGAATGGACTGCATTTCCCACAATCCCTTGCAAATCATATTGATATATGCTTTTGCCAAGACTGTGAACATTCTCACCCAGGCAGCCGTCGGACAAATGGCATAGTTTTTCGGATTGATTTTGCGCAAAGGGATTTACTTGCTAAGGATTACAACTCAAGTCTGAAGGAAAAGACAGTTCAAGCTTAAAAGCTGAAAGAAAAGATTTTCCCTCAACTGCACTTTGGAGGAGAGGTAGCTGTTCCAGGAAGAAAATACCCTGTGCAGAGCTGGATTCATCACTGGCATAAGGTAACAAGTACCTGGGCATGTCTAGTGGTGGATGGGAGTAAGGCACAGGGGTAATTGAAAAAAAAAAAAAAAGTAGAAAAAAACACCTGTTTGGAAGGTGGTGCACTGTGGGGGTTTTTTTGTGTTTTCTTGCAGGGATCAAGATGGATCCAAGGGAACTAGCTGATTGGATGGCAGCCCAGTTTAGCAGGCAACAGGAGCTAGCACAGCAGGCTCAGGACACTGCTATGAAAGCCTTAATGGACCAGCAGAGGCCAGTGCTTGATCTGGTGCAAGCCCTAGTTAAACTGCAGAAACAAAGTGGACCGGATGCAAGACCAGCAGTAAATACTGGTACACCACATGTGGACAGTGTGGGACTCAATCAAGGAATTGGGGCATTTAGTTTTGGGAAGCTAACTCCAGATGATAATGTTCATGATTTTCTAGAGTCTTTTGAAAGAGTGGCACAAGCATTAGCATGGCCAGAGACCCAGTGGGCAGTAAGGCTGGCAGCCTCATTAACTGGAGAGGCACTTGCAGCTTATAGAGCAATGCCAGCAGCCCAGGCTTTGAATTATAAGGATGTAAAGGCTGCTATTAGAGATCGCCTAGGGTTGTCTATTTCAGAGTATAGGCGAATGTTTAGAGCTGTTACATTAAGAGTGGGTGAAACACCCAGGGCTCTGAGTCAGAGAATCAGAGGATTAGCTGTAAAATGGTTGGAGCCTGAGCAAAAGACGGTAGAAATGTTATTAAACATTATTATGCTTGAACAATTTATGTCTACGGTGCCTAAAGATTTGCACACTTTCCTTATACAGCAAAATTGCCAAAATCTTGGAGAGGCAACCATGCTAGCAGAGAGATTCTTGGAAGCCATGCAGGCTTGCCATAGAATGGGTGGCCCTCTGAAGATGGGTGCTGAGGCAAGCTGTGCTGTATCAGAAAGAAAATAATTAAAAATGTTTCTGAAAATAAATGTACTGTGCCAAAGCAGATGACACAGTGGAGTGAAAAGAAATGTTTCAAGTGTGGAAAATGGGACATTTAGAAAAGGGATGTCAGACACACACTAGCTTAGTGGGTGTGGATTTAAAACAGCCCAAAGAAGGATTTCTTTTGATGGTTGATGTGCAAGGAATTACCACAAATGCTTTGTTAGACTCTGGGGCAGACCAGAGTATGATGTCAAAAAGGCTTTGGAAGAGAATAGAGGCCCAATAAGGATTTGTGCCTAGAACCCCTGAAAGCCAAGTTCACATCAGATGCATTCATGTTGCTGCAACATCATATCCCACCTATAGGCTAAAGGTTAAGTGCCTGGGGTAACAAGAGGAAGTCCTGTTAGCAGTGGTGCCTAGGCTACCCTTTGATTTGGTTCTAGGAAGAGACTGGCCAAGATTTAAGCAGGGTCTAGTGGAAGGACTAGGAAAGAAGGAGGGAGAAGGATTAATGGTAATAGCTCCCGGGCCTTTTTTTGGAAGTCCTCCGACCCCAGCTAAAAAGATGGTTAAGCGTCCAGAAGACCAAGCTACCCCAAAGCAGACATTCGTCTTAAAGTACCATAGGGTCACAGAGAAGGCCCAAGCTCCTAAGCGGGCAACCCCTCAAGCTGCTGGGTTTGACCTGTGCAGTATAGAAAATGTGACAGTACCTAGCCAAGGGAGAGCCCTGGTTGACACTGGTCTCCAAGTGGAAATACCTATTGGATGCTATGGGAGAGTAGCCCCAAGGTCCGGATTAGCCCTTAAATATTTCATCGATGTGGGTGCGGGAGTAATTTATCCCGATTACAGGGGCAATATTAAAGTTCTGTTATTTAATTTTGGACAGAATGATTATCACGTGAAGACAGGAGACAGAATTGCCCAATTGATCTGTGAGAGACTGGGTTTTCCACCTATGGAGGAGGTCACATCCCTGGAAAATTCTGAGCGTGGAACCAAAGGCTTTGGTTCTACTGACGTCAAAGGGGTTAAAAGCCTAGCTGCCACCTGTGCCCGAGAGAGGGAGGTGAATGAAGAGGAAGATTTGGGACCCCAGGTATCTGATTGTAAAGAAAAATCAGAGCCCCAAATAGGTGAGGACCTGACAGTGGTACAACAGGAAGAATTTAGGAAATTGCTTAAAGAATTCCCAGATGTGTTGACACCCATACCTGGGGAGACACATTTGGTTGCCCATGAAATAATAACTCCACCTGGGAAATTAATTTGTCAAAGGCCATATCGCTTGCCTGAAGCCTCCTTCGGGGACGAGAGGCAACACCATCTGCCTTACTCCAGCCCAATCCGGGCTGTGGGAGGGGAGCGGCAGCTCCATTTAAATTGTGCCGCCGACGGCGGGAAGGACTCCTTCGGGGACGAGAGGCAACACCATCTGCCTTACTCCAGCCCAATCCGGGCTGTGGGAGGGGAGCGGCAGCTCCATTTAAATTGTGCCGCCGACGGCGGGAAGGACTCCTTCGGGGATGAGAGGCAACACCATCTGCCTTACTCCAGCCCAATCCGGGCTGTGGGAGGGGAGCGGCAGCTCCATTTAAATTGTGCCGCCGACGGCGGGAAGGACTCCTTCGGGGACGAGAGGCAACACCATCTGCCTTACTCCAGCCCAATCCGGGCTGTGGGAGGGGAGCGGCAGCTCCATTTAAATTGTGCCGCCGACGGCGGGAAGGACTCCTTCGGGGACGAGAGGCAACACCATCTGCCTTACTCCAGCCCAATCCGGGCTGTGGGAGGGGAGCGGCAGCTCCATTTAAATTGTGCCGCCGACAGGCGGGCCCGCGCCTGTCGGGCCCGCGCCTGAGGGCCTCGCCAGAGGGCCCTTTGGCGTGGCCCTTAGGCGGGGCACTACATGCAACCCGAAACAGAGCCCACATATAAGCCTGCCCCGGTTTGTATTGTATTGCATACCTTATGCCTATGCAGGCCTCTCACTAGATTATACCGCTAGAGGCAGTCACCTTGCAACATTGTACACTATGTCTAGTTTCTCTGTCAGTCACCTTGCAACATTGTATACTATTTCTAGTTACTCTGTCTCCTAATGTGATGCATCCTGCTTACTAGTATACTCTAAATAGATACCATTCCAACATTGCTCTAGTTTATGCAATTAAATGTGCAATTATTCTGCCTTCTGTCTAGATATATATGTCAAACATTTCCTAGTGCACACAGATTATCTATTATCAGTACACTAGCTCAAGCTTTACCTCCACCATGTTATCATACTTTTCAACCTCACACCCCTTTACCCTCTCCCTCTGTTATATGTTAATAGCTTTAACGTATGATACCCTAGCCTTCACTGCACCCTTCAACACTATTCCAATCCTTCACAGACCAGGGAATAATAGACCTTTTGGCCTCCCCAACCATCAAACTGAACCACCACGACGCCCACCTGGTCCACATGTGATCTATGTTGCCTTACAGCAACACAACTCCCCTCAGAACACACAACCTACCCATCCCTCTAACCTCAAATGCGCACTAATAAATGCTCGATCAATGAGGAAAAAATGGCCAGCATTAATAGATATTCTCTCAGCTCATAACCTTGACATCTTATGTATCACTGAGACCTGGCTATCTTCCTCTGACTCCGTACTCCTCCACCAGATTGTTCCCTCCAACTTCATAGTTCACTCATGTCACAGAACTGACCGCCGTGGCGGAGGGGTACTCATCCTATCCAAATCAGATCTTAGGTTCCAGCTTGCAGCCTCAAACAGCACATCAACCCTTGACTTTGTGACCATCACAAATAAGCAGGTCTCTATCAATTTACTGTATAGAGCACCATCCTCCTCACCAGACGATTTAGCCACAATCATTGATATGGCCTGTAACTCTACGAACCCACACACCCCAAATTGGGTTCTAGGCGACCTCAACCTCCCAACCATTCAAGATAGCCACACCAATGCCTTTATTGATGCTCTCAGTGAACTAGGTTATGTTCAGTTGGTCAACACACCTACTCATATAAAAGGTAACACACTGGACCTTATCTTTGCACCAGAATCAGCTCTTCCCCATTGGCACAATTCATACTTAAATTCAATCACAGTTCCATGGTCTGATCATCTCCTAATCCTATTTCAGATGCCTATATCTCCTAGATCTTCCAAGCCATTACCAACAGATGCACTCTCCTCAGAACACTTTAGACGTTTTCAGCCTTTTAACAGAGAAGACATCCTAAAGAAGACCCAGAACCTAATATACTCTCCGGAAAAAAGCCTTGATGACATGGTCGATTCGTGGAACTCCTGCCTTGATGCTGTGATCCACTCTCCTACCTCAACCAAAGCACCCCATAAGAGAAAGAATGCACCATGGTACTCCCCAGAGCTAAGAAAATCACTCCTCCTCCTCAGACAACTAGAAAGACGATGGCGACGATCAAGAACAACCGAGAATCATGATGCTTTCAAAACACAATTAGCAAGACATCGCTCATCCGTATCTTCTAACATGAAAAAATATTACGCAGGCAGATTACAGCGTTCCCTCAACAAACCTCACGAGCTCTTCCACATCGTGAAAACCCTAACAAAGGAACCCTCTCAGAGCGCCCCACCCCTCCTAGATCCTCAGAAATATGCCAACTACTTACGAAGCAAAAGTAATCAGCTTGATCCAACCTCTACTCCCCCCACTTCAGCCAACACTCCCTACACTGTCCCTCCACCCTCACCTAGCCAATTCTCGGGTGAGACTCAACACACTCTCTCTTCCTTCTCCACTCCAAATGACAGAATCATTCAAGATACCATCTTAAAAATAAATCCTACAACAGCACCCTCCGACCCCTGTCCAGCTTCCTGGATAAAGTCACTACGAGCTGATCTCAGCCCATTTCTAGCAAAAATAATAGATGCATCGTTCTCTACAGGAACATTCCCCCACACCCTGAAGCAGACCTCCATCAGACCCCTCCTAAAAAACAGCAGGTTGGACCCCTCTTTGATGGAATCTTATAGACCCATCTCCAGCATTCCCCTCCTTTCAAAAGTCATCGAAAAGATCACTCAACGTCAACTACAAGACCATCTTGACTGCAATGCACCCTTACACCCATGTCAGCACGGATTTCGTGAATCACACGGTGTGGAAACCCTACTGACTTCCTTGTTCAACACTCTTACCATAGGCCTAAACAATGTCAGACAAGGTTTTGCTTTGATCTTCATGGACATTGCAGCGGCGTTTTGACACTGTGGATCATGAAGTTCTCCTATCGCGTCTTAGAAAGAAAGGAGTTCACGGATCCGCCCTCTCTTGGTGTTCCTCATACCTCAGAGACCGTTGGCAACATGTTCGTTCTGGATCTTCAACCTCCGACCCCTTCCAGCAAACCAAAGGTGTGCCACAAGGCTCCTCCCTTTCCGCCCTACTTTTCAATGTTTATATGCAGCCTATCTGTGACCTCATCCAATCATTCAACATCAACTGCCTGGTCTATGCTGATGATGTCCTTATGTATATGCCATTCTCAACAGAGCTCCTTGACCTCTCCCCACAGATGCTTAAGATAAACTTTAAAAAGACAGAAGTCCTCTTCGTGACGAGAAACCCTGCATTCACCTCACCAAGGTCCATCAAAGTGCGTGACGCCGAGCTCATCTGCAAGTCTACAGTCAGATACCTAGGGGTTACCCTCGATCAACAGCTCAATATGAAGGCCCACATCAACAACGTAGCGAAATCCGTCTATCATAAAATCCGGACCCTTCGTCATTTGCGTCAGCTGCTTGAACCAGATGACTTTCGATCAGTCTTTCAGGCCTTAATAATGCCCCATCTGGACTACGCCAATGCCATTCTACATGGCCTACCAAAGAGTACGATTAACCCCTTACAATTGGCCATGAACTCGGCTGCAAGAATTCTCTATGGAGCCTCCAAGCGAACCCACATCACTCCAATACTGAAACAGCTACATTGGCTTCCTATGCACTCCAGGATCTCTTTCAAGATCCTTACCATGACTCACAAAGTGATCAATAATAACTCCGCATCTTCTATCACCGACCTGATATCAACTACACCCCCTAATCGCGCAAGGAGATCGACTGCCTCCAATTCTCTTGTATTACCCAAGGCAATCACGAAGTGCTCTCAAGCCACCAGATCCAGAGCCTTCTCTTACTTCGCACCATCATGTTGGAATGCCCTACCAACAGAAATCAGAACCATCAGTGACCTCTCCCAGTTCAGGAAGGCACTGAAGCATCACCTGTTCTTGCAGCACTACAATATTTCAGACACTGCCTCACACCAACCTACCTCTACACCCCATGTCAACACGTTAAACCCATGCTCTCCATAGTCTTAACGCGAAGAGCTGCAATCTCACCTTGCTTCTTCCCTCATCAAGAAACATATAGCTGCGCCTAGTTGTTCTGTACATAGTTGCTTTTTGTACATAGTTATTATGTTCCTCTGTTGATGAAACCTGTTGAATGTAAACCTGTTTAATGTATACCCAGCTGTTCATTGTAAGCACTGATCAATATTTGGTAAGTGTAGTTTCTGTTCATTGTAAACCGCGCTGATGTCGAATAGTGCGGTATAAAAGAAACTGTAAATAAATAAATAAATAAATAAGAGACAGGAAGTGGTGGCACAAGTCCAGGAGATGTTGGACATGGGAGTAATAGAGGAGTCAAAGAGTCCCTGGAATAGCCCCATAGTCCTGGTGCCGAAGCCTGATGGATCTTTTAAGATTTTGTATTGACTTCCGGCAGGTAAACGCAATATCAGTTTTTGATGCATATCCAATGCCAAGAATTGAAGAGCTGTTGGACCAGCTTGGACAAGCTCAATACTTAACCACCCTTGATATGACAAAAGGATATTGGCAAATCCCTCTAACCAGGGAGTCGAAGCCGAAGACTGCGTTCAGCACCCCCGTTGGCCTTTTCCAGTTCAAGAGGATGCCTTTCGGACTGCATGGAGCAGCGGCTACCTGCCAAAGGTTAGTGGATCAGGTACTTCGACCCCACCAAAATTATGCTTTTGCATATATGGATGATGTCATAATCCATAGTAACACCTGGGCGGAGCATCTAAAGAGGATCAGGGCAGTCTTGTGCTCCATGAAGAAAGCGGGAATCACTTTAAACCCGAAAAAGTGTGCCTTTGCAAATAGGGAGGTAAAATACCTGGGCCACCTAGTGGGAAGAGGAAAAATTAAACCTCTAATGAGTAAAGTAGATAGCATCAGGAATTTCCCCCCTCCAACAACAAAGAAACAACTAAGAAGTTTCTTGGGACTTATTGGATACTACCGCAGATTTATACCGCAATTTGCAGAGAAAAGTGCAATTTTCACGGATATGCTGCGGAAGAATTGTCCAAACCAGCTAAAGTGGACACCTGAAGCTGAAAAAGCATTTTCAGTCCTAAAAGGAAAATTGTGTACAGGACCGGTACTGAAAGGGGTGGACTTCAGGAAACCCTTTCAGGTTCAAACAGATGCATCGGATGTAGGGCTAGGAGCAGTTCTATCCCAGTGTCATGAAGGGGAGGAGCATCCTGTGATGTACCTGAGCAGGAAGTTGTCACGGGCTGAACAAAAGTATTCCACAATAGAAAAAGAATGTTTAGCTATAAAGTGGTCAGTGGAGGCATTAAGGTTTTACCTTACAGGGAGAAAGTTCCAGTTGGTCACAGACCATGCCCCCTTAAGTGGTTGCAGCAAATGAAGAACCACAATGCCAGGTTGACACGCTGGTACATGGCCTTACAGGCATTTGATTTTCAAGTGGAACATCGTGCTGGGAAGTTACACAAGAATGCGGATGCCCTTTCCCGTATAACGGACTGTAGAGAAGAGGTTTCACCAGTTACACCAGTCCGTAATAACTTAAGCAGGGGGGTATGTGATAAGGAAGCTTATCATAGCTCAGGAAGGAGCTATAGTAAAGGTGAAGTGACTCTGAACAAGCAACCTGTCAGTTCTGGTAGAAATAAGAAAACAGAATTTTTCTATAAAAGACTACCAGTCCCAGAATGCACCAGGTTTCCAACAGCCATTAGAGGAGCTGAAGTGGGGAAACGTGTGTTCAATCAGGAGGGCTATGAGGTAATCCCCAAGCACTCATCTCAAAGGGCAGGGCCTGATTCAGCACAGCTGCGCTGTGCTAGGGTGGAGCACTCATCTAAGCAGAATAAAGGTAGAGTTTATTCTACAGAGAATTATCCTCATCATCTTGGAGATCCTCAGATTCATCTTGGACCGCTTCATCATCTGGAGGATCATCAGAAGCAGAAGCCAGAGCGGACGGACAGAGAGGGCAAGAAACCCTTTGGAAGAAAGAAGAGAAAAGCATTTGGGAGGTCTAAAGGAGTCCAGAGCAGTACGTATACTGGGAGACATTCAAAAGGCAAGCTTACACCATTGGACTGGGGAAAGCCAGAGGAATGGTGCTGCAGGGCTAGGAATCTCCAGACAGTACCTGTGAGGGAGACGGCTGCACGTGGAAGGGACCCCAAGACCCGTGCCAGAAGGTATGTGAAGAGAGATCCAGTGTCCAGGGATCTGGATTGGAAGGCTGGACATAAGAACTGGACTACATACTGGCCAGGCTATTTAGAGAGGAACTCTAACAGCAATGGAAGCTCAGGTATGAACACTGATCTATGCCCAAGCTATAACCTTGAAAGACAGCAGGGAAACAAGTATTCTCCTGAAAGTGATCCATTGAGAAATTCCTCTGTGCCAATCCCTGATATTGAACCCATGATTGTTGAAGAAGGGGAAGGAGGGGTCTTAGATACAGGCTGTGAATACATGGATTGCTCTCTGTCTAAACTCCTTTGGTAATTTTCTGTTACAAAGTGCAACAACCATCACAAAGAAATACAAACTTGTTCTTTAATCTACTCAGAAAAGCTCCTGAATAAGATTTTGAGCCACGCAGCAGAAAGCAAGCCAGCTAAGGGGTTTCAGCTGGGTAACTACTAGCAATTGAGCCTTACCTAATTGCTTATGAGCTCTGAGGAAATCACTTCTGAGTCTATGTGTGAAGATATAAGAAGTTAACCTGAAAAGAACAGTTTTTCCCTTCTTTGTGGGTTTTGCTTGTTGTTTAGAGCACTGCTAAGAAAATATTAGCTAGAGCCTACAGACTATAGATGTGTTGGGCAGCCCAGGCCACCACACCAGTCCTGGGCACAGTGCAGGCATGGCTATGGTACGCAATACTGTAGGAGTCACTCCCCAGGTTGGTAAACACTGTCATACACAAGACCTGTAGCACACTCCACAGACATCAGAAAGGTTGCTATGATGCAGCTCACTCAGAACAGTGTACTTAACCTAGGAATTGCTATCTGCCAGTACTCATAGCAACCTTTTGATAGATGTGTACCATATTCCACGGTTTAGGGTGGCATTACTAAGGTATGCAAGTGCTAGTATTGGGAGATGCATGCAGAGCCCAAAGTCCTGCCTTTCCAGGAGGCTTTGGATAATGGGGCCTGTGGGTGTGGGTGTGTCTGCCCCTGTTGGCTGCTGCTTTACGGCAGAGGTTCCCAACTCCAGTCCTGCGGTGCCAAACACTGTTCGGGTATTCATGCTGTCCCTCATGAATATGCATGAGATACATCTGCATCCCATGGGGGTGGCACATAGAAATGCAGCACAGGCATCTTTATCAGAGGCAGCATGGAACCGGAATGGTGTTTGGCCCTCCAGGACTGCATTTGGGAGGCTCTGCTCTAGGTAATGTGCATGTTTATGGTGTCTGTGCTCTGTAGGGTAAAATGTAGGTGTCTTGGGCATTTTTACGTCATCTGCAATAAAGGTGCTGTCTGTATTAGCACGTTGTAGTAGTGGTTAAAATATGGGGACTGGGTTGGCAGGAACCACAGCTGGGATTTGAACCTGTGATCCTCTGCTTCTGAATACACTGGTTTTGTGCACTGCAGCACCTTGTTGTCACAGAGTCAGTACATTCCTTGGTGATACCATGACTGTTCGTCAGACAGGGCCCGTCTGTTGCAGTACACGGCACCCACCTGCACAGGGCTAGGCCACGGTCTGCTCTGGGCAGCTGCCACTGCCCCCTCCACCACCAGTATCCCTCAGTCACCATGCTGACATGCCCTTCTGCTGGTGGTGCTGGTGGTGCGCAGTCTCAGGCCATCCAGTGTGCAGGTAGGCGGCTGCCTATGGTGCGGGTTCTGGGGTAGGGGTGCCTGCATAGGTGTCCACGCTTCCCCCAGCCCCGACTGCCAATGTTCCGTGCCCTTGGGGGTAGCTGCTGGGTACTAACCCCTGTGACACTGTGGGAAACACAGTCGTGCCCATGTTGGGCCTTCAGCAGTTGCTGTCTGGCTGCTCTGCTGCTTCAGCATTCGTATGGGCCACCTAGGCATCGCACTAGTCTGCACTGTGGCCCAGCTGCACCACAGCATGTGTCGCCTGCGGCCCTCTGTATTCCCTTCTCCGGCATCTGTCCAGTTGCCATTCCGACATGCCCGCCCTGATGTTGCGGGACATGTGCACGCCATACGAACCCTGTCCGATGGTGGGGAAAAACCTGAGCAGCGCTATATCACTGTGGGCTCATTCACCTTGTATGGGGGCGGAGTATAGACCCTTCCACGATTTAAATCTGTTCTATGGAGCTTACTTGGGGGGGGGGAGGGGTTGATGTTTCTCATTGCTACCACTATTGGCCAGCTTGGTTATGGTCTTTTTTCCAGTTTGTTGGGGTCATTTTCAGTGTTTATGTGCCCTTTTATTCTGTGCAAATGTATCACACTTATCACTTTTTTTAGGTTTCCCTGCCTGGGCTGTACATTGCTGACACTTAAATGGTTTCTCTCCCCTCTAATGTTTATTTATTTATTTATTTATTTTATTTATTTAGCTGTATTTATATCCAGCTTTTCACCGGGTCAAAGCGGTCAATTGGGAGATACATTTAACACGAGGGGATATGACACACATACGCTAATACTTACAGGGAACATGGGCAATGGAGGGTTAAGTGGCTTGCCCAAGACCACAAGGAGCACCTATAGGACTAGAAATCCCAGTCCCTCCGGCCTGAGATTGCTGTCCTCAGGTGGGACTTGAACCCCCGGCCCTCCGGCCTCAAGTACCTTGTCCTAACCACTAGACCACTCCTCCCTGTAATGTGCATTTAACGGCAGGTTTTCATTCGCGTTGGAATTGAGCTCTTCAGATCAGCGCGTTAGTGTGAAGGGAGCCTCTCCCCGCCCACTCTCCGCCCATTGACCCCTTCTCTCCGCCCTCTCTCCACCTTCTGCGGTGTTTTACCGCGCCGCGGGAGTTTACGATCGTTAACTACGGTTAACGCGCGTTATGTAACGTTAACGATCATAAGCGCGTCATAACACGCGTTATGATGCGCTTACGATCATTAACGTAACATAACGCGTGTTATTTCCGATTACCGCAGTTTAGTAAACATACCCCAAAGACACCAAGGATAACACAGAAGGAGCTGCGAAAATGGGAGTATCTGTCCATAGGACCACTTTAAGCCATACACTCCACAGAGCAGGGCCTTATGGAAAAGTGGACAGAAACAAGCCAATGCTTAAAGAAAGAAATAAGAAAACATGTTTGGAGTTTACCCCCCAAACACATGGAAGAAGGTTTTCTCGTTAGATGAGACGGAAATTGAACTTTTTGGCCATCATGGGAAACGCCATGTGTGGCGCAAACCCAACACTTCCCATCACCCCGAGAACACCATTCCCACAGTGAAACATGGTGGTGACAGCATCATGCTGTGGGGATGTTTTTCATCGGCAAGAACAGGAAAACTGGTCAGGATTGAAGGAGCGATGGATCACACTAAATACAGGGGCAATTCTTGAGGAAAACCTGTTTCATTCTGCCAGAGATTTAAGACTGGGACAAAGGTTCACCTTCCAGCAGGACAATGACCCTAAACATATTGCTAAAGCTACACTGGAGTGGTTTAAAGTGAAACATTTAAATGTCTTGGAATGGCCTAGTCAAAGCCCATACCTTAATCCAATTGAGAATCTGTGGCATTACTTGAGGATTGCTGTACACCAATGCAAACCCATCTAACTTGAAGGAGTTGGAGCAGTTTTGCGTTGAGGAATGGGTGAAAATCCCAGTGGCTAGATGTGCTAAGCTAATAGAGACATACCTCAAGAGATCTGCTGCTGTAATTGCAGCAAAAGGTGGTTCTACAAAGTATTGACTTTGTGAGAAGGGGGGGGGGGGATACTATGCACACTCCTGATTTCTGTTGCTTTTTTTCCCCCCTTAATTATTGTTTGGGCTGATATTTTGCATCTTCAAAGTGGTAGGCATGTTTTGTAAATCACATGGTGCTAACCCTCAAAACTCCATTTTAATTTCAGGTTGTAATGCAACAAAACAGGACAAACACCAAGGGGATGAATACTTTCACAAGGCACTGCATATGCTTAAATTAAAAAATAAAATAAAAATAAAAAACCCACACCTTTACTGAAGAATTGTTGATATTCAATACGGGCAAAGATATTCACGTTAGCTGCTGTACAACCACAAATAGATCCCTTGGCCAAGATAGGAGACATTGTAATTTTGTGAAACACAATTTTGTCTTGTCTAAAATGTTTCTATAATTTGACAGTGCTCAAAGATAGGCACTGTCAACTCTTAGCATAATGTGTAAATCTTTTTTTTTAATTCTCTTAACTCTCTGTGCTTTGGGAACTTGGCCTTTGACCCCTGATTGTGATCACATGATAGGCACTGCAAGGCACTGCTACTGTGTCCCTATGGCTCAATTACCTGACCTCTGACCCCTGACTGCGATCATGTGACAACAGCTGCTACTATGGTCCACGCCTCAGTTACCTGACCTCTGATCCCTAATCGCAATAATGTGATTGGCACCATAAAATGATGGTGTTATACTCCTTTAAATCAAAACCTCAAGCAGCATTTCAATTACTGTTTAACCTGTGCTCTGTTTCTATTTCTGATGGTGCTGCCTGTTATGTGGCCTCTGACCCCTGACTACAATTATATGACCACCAAAACTACTGTGTCCCTGTGCCTCAGTTACCTGGCCTCTGACCCACAATTTAGATCACATGATTAGTGCTGCAAGGTGACATTGGTGCCAGAGTCCTTTAAATCAAATTTGAAGGAACCTTTAGGTACCAAAGGAGCTTGCCTAAGGACTCTGGCATGCCCCTTGGGCGAAGTCCTTTGGGTGACTCAAAGATCCTCAAGGGATTTAAACAAAAAAAAAGAAAAAAGGATTCTCACCATGTCTTCTTATTGTTTTTATTTTGCAACTCAACTACATCATCCTCTTGCCTGCTTTTTCACTCCTGAACTCCACTCTACCAGCCCAAAGACCGGATATGACCCCCAATCCATTTATATAAGGCTAATGCACTCTGATCCTTTTCTGCTCTCTTTGTACTAGTGGAATTTATTACAAGTTCTTATATACCGCACTATTCGGCATCAGCGCGGTTTACATTATAACATAAAGACCATAACAACAAGCTGTTTGGTTTACATCGAACAGGAGTACCAACTTGGAGAACCGGGTTAAACTATATACATGAGATATTTACATAGAACAGAATAGAGTCATAGTAATATAAAGAACGGAAGGGTGGTTTTATGAGTGAGTCATGAGTGAGTAAATAAGGAAGCTTATTTACTGCACCCCCGTGTTATCATCCTGTCCATCTACTGCTACTCCTCAACTCTCACCTCAGATGAAGCTTAAGCTTGCACTTATAAATTGTAGATCTTTGACTATAAAACACAACTAATTCATCATCTTATGTGTATGGATGCTCTCAATATTTTCTGCCTGACTGAAACATGGCTAAGAGAAGCGGATAAACCTTCTCTCTCCCGTTGTGCTCTAATCTATAAAATCTCATTGAGCCAGATATCCATACCTTTAGGTGGTGGATATGCAGGTAAAATGCACTTCAAACCACACATAGAAACAAGATGTCAGAAAAAGACCATGTCCCCAATATTAGGTTGTGGAGGCTATGCACCCCTATGGCATATAGCCCTGCCCATCGACCCTGGCATTGAATATCCGGGGATTGCCGCAGACACCAAAAGCTGCAGTAGCTAACTGGGCAGCAGCAGCGATATTGCATGCTTCCCAGTTAGCTCCTGTGCCTTAAAGATAGGCAAGGGTTTTCCTCGCCTATCTTTTAAGGTGCAGATCGCTAACTGGGAGGCATGCAATATTGCTGCTGCCCAGTTAGTGCTTGTCACCACCACTTCTCTGGCCTGGAATGCCCCTGAAATGCCCCGATGCCCGTAGGGGAGTTAGAAGGAGATATTCAATGGTACTGCCATTGAATATTCCAGTTTAAGGTATTTACAAGGTTTACTGGGCCCCATATGACCTATCCAATCTGCCCCAAATATCGGGCCCCATATGACCTATCCAATCTACCCTTCCATACCAACTACTATAGCCCACTTTTTTCCCTTTGGAGATCTACTGTTTTGGCCCCATGCTTTCTTGAATTCAGATACTGTCCTGGTCTCTATTATCTCTACTGGGAGACTGTTCCACACATCTACCACTCTTTTCATAAAGAAATATTTCTGCATATTACTCCTGAGTCTATTTCTTTTCATCTCCATCCTATGTCCCCTCATTGCAGAGCTATCTTTCAATTGAAAGAGGCTCTCCTCCTTTGCATTCATGCCACAGAGGAATTAAAACATCTCTATCATATCTCCTCTCTCCCGCCTTTCCTCCAAAGTATATATATTGAGATCTTTAAGTCTGTCTCCATATTTTTTATTTATTTAAAGGGTATTTCTATCCCACCTTATCCTTCAATCAAGGCAGTGTACACAGCAAACAATCAAAGTTAGTGGAGTTTATGTTGGATCAGTCTATGTACAGTGAGAGTGCGTGGGTGCAGGTGTGCTAATTAGTGTGAGCTATTTACAATGAGGGCTCTTTACAGCTATATACAAGATTTGCTGGATCCACAGCATGCTATGATTTGTCTTCATGGAGTCTGAGGTTGGCACAAGTTTGTGGAGTCTGATTATGTACTTGTGCCGTAGTGCTCAGTGAAGAGTACTGTCTTTAGGAGTTTCCGGAAGTCCTTCTGATCTTCAGTTGATCGCAGGTCGTCTGGGAGTTTGTTCCAAATTGTCGTCAGGGAGTATGAGAGCTTGGAGGCTGAGTGCAGAGCTCTTGCGTTTGATTCTGAATATGTTTAGTATCATTTTATACTTGATGCGGTGGCTGATTGGGAGCCAGTGGAGGTCTTTTAGGATGGGGGTGATGTGTGCCTGTGTTGGAGAATCGGTGATTATTCTGGCTGCCGTGTTTTGAGCCTTTTGCAGCAGCTTGAGAGATTGTTTTGGGATGCCGTTGTAAATCGGGTTGCAGAAGTCAAGTATGGGAGTGATAAGAGCTTGGCAGACTGTGCGGAAGTGGTTTTGTGTGAGTAGAAGTTTGAGGCGTCTGATTACTCTCATTTTGTAGTATGCGTTTTTGGCGGTTTTTCTGATGTGGGACTGTAAGTTCAGCTCCCTGTCGAGTGTTATTCCGAGGTATTTCACTTCGTTCTTCAGTAGTATTGCTGTGTTGTTAGCTGTGATGAAGGGTGGGGGGCTGAAGTTGGTGTTCCGTGTGATGATGAGAGCCTCCGTCTTGCTGTAGTTTATGGATAGGTTGTTGTGCGTGAGCCAGGTGGACATGCTGTTGAGACAGTTAGTTATTTTGGTGTAGTCGGGGCTGTCGAGGTTGATTGGCATGTATATCATAATGTCATCTGCGTAGATTGTGTAGTCAATTTTATGCATTTTCATGATGTTGCAGATTGGTTGGATGTATAGGTTGAAGAGTAATGAGGATAGTGTGGATCCTTGTGGTACTCTTTGCTTGATCTCTGTGGGTTGTGAGGTGTTGGATCCAATTTTGACTTGGAACTGTCTGTTTGTTAGGTATGATTTGAACCAATTCAGTGTGGTGCCGGTTATTCCAATGTTCTGTAGTCTGGTTAGAAGAATGTTGTGGTCTACTGTGTCGAATGCAGCTGAGATGTCTAGAAATATCATTAGTGTTCCTTGTTTGTAGTTGTCCATGGTCTGGATTATGTCATTGAATAGGTATAGGAGTAGAGTTTTGACTCCGTGGTTTGGGCGGAAGCCATGTTGATGTATATCCAGTGGGGCATGTGCGTCGATGTGGTCTTGGAGCTGCTGTTGCACTGTCTTTTCTATGATTTTGTCCAGAAGCGGTATGCTGGAGATTGGTCTGTTGGTCACTGGGTTGCCTTTGTCCAGAGTGGTTTTCTTTGGGATTGGCCTTATAGCGGCTAGCTTCAGTTGGTCCGGCATGGTTCCTTGCATCAGGGAGTTGCTTACCATGATGTGTATGAGGGTGTTGAAGTTATCCTTGGTTGCCTTGATCCATGGGACTGGGCATGGGTCCGTTGGTGCGGTGCTTGTGTTGAGAGCTGAGATGATATCTGCGATTTGCCTTGTGGAAGGGGTGTCAAATTTGTCCCAAGCTGTGGTGGGCATGATTGGGTTGTTGGTTCCTTTAGATGTTTGTTGTGGTGAGTATCCTATTTTCTTTTGAAGATGATCTGCGAAGGTTTGAGGGTCGATCTGTATGTCTTTGTCGGGACTAGGTTCGTTGGTTAGGCTTTTTACTATCTCAAAAAGCTCTCTGAGTTTGTTGTATGCTCTCTGGATGGTTTTGGTGTGGTGTGCCTTATTCGTACCCTATTGCCTGCCCCTCTTACTGTATATAAGTTCCAAGTTATTTTTCATATTGATGGGTGTTCTTGTTGATTGCAGTTAAGATTATATGACTCTGGTTCAATGTAATAGTTAATTCATCACTATATCCTTGCTCGTTTATTGTATAAACTTATGTTCCTTGTAAACTGCTTTGATTAAAGGATAAGGCAGTATAAAAAACAATAAAATAAAATAAAATAAATAAATTACATCCAATGACCCTTTTGGTAGCCACCCTCTACACCAACGCCATCTTGTTTATATTTTTTTGAAGGTGTGGTCTCCGGAATTGCATATAATACTCCAAATGAGGTCTCATGAAAGACTTATAAATAGACTCTATCACCTCCTCCTTCCTGCTTGCCATTCCTCTCCCTATTCACCCAAGCATCTTTCTGGCTTTTGTCATTCCCTTTTCTACCTGTTTAGCCCCCTTAAGATCATCAGAAACAGTTATGCTCAGGTCCCACTCTTCTTTCATGGACTGTAGGAGATATTGTCAGTAGCAGATCAATACACAGGCATGCTCAGTATGTCTAGGGAAAACTGCTACTTTCCATTTTCCAGAATTCCATAGGATTAACTGGCAATCAAACCACATGATAAAATAAGAACCAACCCTGTGTTTGTATATAAATTAGACTTTATTACTGATAGAAAAATAATGTCAAATTATCATAAATTAGTTTTCTGAGGTAGTATTTTATACAGCCCTATGATTACAAGTACCAAGATACCTGATCTCTGTTTGTTTTAGCAACCAAAGTCACTGATTCACTCTGCACTTAGACCTTAGCTCTTTCCAGAACACTTGTGGCTGGGTCCAAGAAATTGTTTCAGGAATGGCATGATGTCAAGGTGTGGCAGAGGTCCAACGTTGGCAACAGGTCAGGGAGTAGTGGGAGGCAGAGGGTTCTTGGTGCAGAGCAGATGGGAGAGAGCTCCATAGGGAGGGGCCCAGGAAAAAGAAGGCAAAGTGCTGAGTAGACTGAAGGTGAGCAGGAGAGGGAGATGGGAGGACCAGCCGAATAATATGAATTGAGCAAAGGTTACTGGTAGGGGTGTGGAACTGGAGGAGATCTGCCAAATATTGTGGAACATTTGTATATATTTGTATATAGTATTGTGAGTCAAGGTGAGAACTTTGCAATGGATGTGGTAAGAGAATGAAAGCCAGTGAAGCTGAATAAGGATTGGAGTATTATGTTCCCAATGTGTAGTATGAGTAATGATCCAGGCTGCGGGTTTCTGTAGCAGTTGTAGCCAATGTAGTTGGGTCTAATTGATGCCAGCAAGGGCCATGTTGCAGAAATCCAAATGAGACATGACTAGGGATAGGAGAAGGGTGGTCAGTTCTTGAGAGGACAGGAAGGGATGGATAGCTCAAATCTGTCAGAGGTAAAAGAAGGACCGGCGAGTGGAGAAAATATGCTTATGGAAGGAAAGTGAGGTGTACAGTGTCACACCAAGATAGCAAAGTGCGGGAACTAGTAGGATTGTGAAGTTAGCGAGGACCAGGGTGACTGATGGACAGGGACTACCGAACATGAACCAGATTGCGAGATTGAGGTATAAACAATTTGCAGTGAGCCAGCAAGAAATCTGAGTTAGCAGTCATTAAGAATGGAGAGGTCAGGCTGTTGTGGGTGGATGGGTGTGGTAAAGTAAGATGATATTGTCAGCATAGTAGTATGCAAACAGGCCAAATTGTTGAATGAGCAAGGCAAATAGCGTTCATCTGTAAACACAAAACATAAATATTTGTTGAGCAATTCCTCTTGATCCTCATCAGCTTCTACATATTTCTCACCTTCACCCTTGAGTCTGACAAATATCACTTTTGTACTTACACACTACTATATTTGAAACATGTCTTGTCCCCCTATTTACTGCATTAGCTATTTTTAATTTTATTTGTATCTTTGCTTTCCTGACTACTTACCTAGCTTCTCTAAGTTTTTCCAAATATCAATGCTTGTCTTCCTCTTTTGTGATCTCTTGAATTTTTATGAAGGCCGCTCTCTTTTTGTCTTCACCTTTTCAGCTACTTCTTTTGAGACTCATATTGACCTCCTTTTCCTTTTACATTAATTTACTTTATTAACAAAAAGGTTTGTTGCCCTTAAAATATCCCTTACGTTTTGCCCATTGCTTTTCTACATCCCCCAGCTGTTCCCATCTTGCTAACAATTCCTTGAGGTACTGTGTTGTCCAGCCTTGGCAAAGTTAGATTTCCTAAAGTCTAGGTCACAAGCTTAGCAAAACTGGGTAACACTGATACTAAGACACGTGCAATGGACTAATATCAACGCTGGGCAGACTATTTGCATCAGAGGTGCTAGGAAGTGTCAAAAGCCTGTTCCATTGTCAGTCTGGAGTGCACTGGGGGCAGAAGGGGAGATGAAGGGGGAAGGACAAAGAAGAGGAAGCCGTGGAAGGAGTACCACAGGTCCCTAGATGGAAGATCTTACCCGAATCTCCAATACCCAACAGTTATCTGAACCAGTGCCTCCTTGACACAGGCATCTATAGCACACTTACTCCATGAACTCATGACTTCTAGACAGCTATGTGATCCTGGGTGGGCGCCCCAAATGTGCCATATTGTTATCTGCCTAGGATACCTATAGCAGAATATAAATATGTTTGAAAAAGAATATATGTGATGTGCAGCTCAGGCAGGCCCGGCCCACCATTGGGTGAACTAGGCAGTAGCCTAGGATGGCAGCTTCAGGGAGCAGCAAATTGCAGAGCCATCATACTTAAACAATAAATTCTGACAGCTAGGAGGGGGGCATAAGGCTTAAGGTTTGCCATGGGCACCAAAACCTTGAATCAACTCTGGGACCAACCTAGAGCAGAGAGATCCACTGGAATCTTTGTCTGGGAGCGCAGTTTTATATAGCTGCCATTTGTTTGCTGTAATGTATATGCCAATAGATTGGCTGCACTGACTGCAACTCCCAGTCACTGTACCAGTACCAATGTGTGCCTCTCCCCATGCTTCAACAGTGACAGGGAGATACCCACTGAGACCATGGCTGGTGACTCTGGCACATAACCAACGGGCACTGCAGGAGGAGAGATATGAAGCAGGCCTTTGGGTTACTCAAAAGTCATTTCAGATGTCTGGACAGGAGTAGGGGAGAACTGCTATATAGCCTAAAGCATGTCTCCAGCATATTCACCACATGCTGCGTCCCCCACAACAGAGCCATTCAGCATGGGATCCACCTCCCAGAGAAGCAGATAAATGAGGAAGCAGACAGAAGGCAGGATGATAGAAAGGATGGGCACAGAGGGGCTTTCGGCAAGTAACAGCAGCAGTTCTGGCAGCCAGAAACAGACTCATACAGGAGAAGTTTCAGTGTGAGTAACATTTTAATGTGCAAAACCCATAATAATACTGTAATTTAACATACCCTTTTACCACCACCACCACCCATTCATGCTCACCTCACCCCACTTTCCCATCTGTGCACTGGATCTCAGTGGTGCAGTCTGAGGCATTTCTGGCAGTCTTAACTGCTTCCCCAGAGATAAATGCTGCCTCAACCTGGGTGGCTGGCTGGTGATGTGGCAATGGAGAGATCCCCCTGAGGGTCAGCAGGCTCACATGGCTGTATGAAAAGCATGAGGCCAGGAAGTGCATGTGTTATTGATGCCTGGTAGGCCTCTATCTCCCTGAAGAGGCAGAGCTGAGTCTCCTGGCGCCTCTCCTCCTGCATTCCCTGCTCCCACAGCAGCTGGGTAGTCTCCTGCATCTCCTGGTGCTTAGCCTCTTATTCCGAATAAATGCTCTCTGTCAGTGCAACCACTTGTGCCCCCTCCTGCAGCATCTGCTGCTCAGCTGCATTGGCTGATGGTGCATCCAGCTCCTCCTTGATGGGGAAGGGCAGTGGGGGAGGTTTCTCGGATGCACATCATGACTGGGGAAGGTACACTGTTGAAACTGTTGCATGGATGTCTGTAGCTATAGCACTGCCTTAAGGTGCAGGTCCTCTGGTGAGCTGCTCACTATAGACATCTCCCCCCTACAGAGCGATGTCTACAGTTGGCATGAGAGGTCAGAGGCTCCAGGCATTGATTAATCTGTGGGAGAGGAAGAACAAGAATGGTTAGGTAGGGAAGGGGCATCATCTGAAGGTGGCAGGCATAGGGTGAAGTGTTACCACAGCCCCCATGCATTCATATCCCTGGTGGAGGCACCCCAATAAAATTGGAAATGGAGGAGCATTGTGGACAGAACATCCCTGTGATATATAGCAGCAGGGTTGGTACAAGCACACGTGTCAATAAAACATGTATAACAGCTGTGGGCACACAAGAAAAGCAGAAGGGAGAGCAAACAGGCAGAGGCAAATGCGCACTCATCACTGTAAATACAGTGGTGGTGAGCACACATGCTGAGGGGAGGCACTAAAAGGGGTGCCTGGCAGTAAGGGAGTGACAGATTTGAACATAAGCAGCTGCCTAGGGACATGTATGGGCACAGAACTTCAGGTTGGGATCAGCTGATAGGCTGGCATGGTGAGGCTGTGAATTGTGTTTCACCATGAGTGCTACCACCTAGTCTAATCCCCGAGACCAGCTCAGTGGGGTGCCTTTCATGAGTGTGGCTATTGAATGTTACCTAAGCTATGTGCATGCAAATATCACAGCTCTGACAGTGTCAGATGCACTCACAGACTTGTGATCCAGCAGCCTTACACACCATCCATTGCAACCAATACTGTCCCTTGATATTTATCTATACCCCTATTTTATCATTTATCATTTATTGAGATTTGATTGAGCACCCTTAGCCAGGCAGACAGAGCAATTTACAATAAAAATACACTTATAAAGACAGAATGGGAAAGGAACTCCATAATTTTGTGGCAGGTGCAGGCCTGTGATCCACAGTGTCTGACATAAGCAGGCAGGCCTAACTAGCTTGACCTGTAAATGAAGCCTGTGAAGAGGCTCATAGGAATTACACATTCCCCAACATGCTGCTATTGTAGGATAGAACTCTGCAAGAGTACTAAACTAACTTAGATAAGCAAAACTGGGAGATGGAAAAATACAGAAAAATATGTTTAAAAGTTACTGATAAGAAAAGTACATCTGCAAGGAATTTAATTGGGATTGCTGACAGATGAGTTGCAGAGCCCTGCTCCCCTGCATGCACAAATTGGCTCTATGGCCTTGAGAGTATGAAAGTAACAAGTTGATGAACTGGCCATTGTAATTGGGACTGGAGGGGGGATGAGCAGGTGCTGAGCCCACTGAAGGAATATAATTGGATAATCTTATCAGTACCGGCACCAATGGAAGGGGTACGGGAGGTACGGGAGAGTACCGGGACCAATGAAATGTTTTTCTATACCTAGAATGGAACAGAAGTCTATAAAAGTTGTTGTAATGCTAGAAACCTTTGCTCAGCCATTTTGAAATTGACATTGCTTGAGACTTGTGCACAAATAAATGATTTGGACCTTCTGAACAGACTCCTGGTATCATTGGTTTGTCTGCGCTTTGCTGCTACATATTCTTGGTGCGTTGGCCGGGAAGTTGTGGAATCAAAGTGTATATAGGGCAATATACCACGACTTTCCGCCTCTATAGGCTTGGTCCTGCCGGGATCGCGCCCTTCCGACGAGGGCTGCTCCCTGGCGCCGCCGGTCCTTTGTATCGGAGGGAGCTGGTCGGACCTCGGCGGGTGCCGGGCCCGGCTGGAGCCAACGCCTCGAACCCGAGTGTGGGGAGTCCGAGGTCCAACTCATGCGCCTGCTTGGGAAGTTTGAGGACCGGATCCGGTGAGTATAGTTTTGATTTGGTGTCTAGACAGATATAGAAAGAGCAGTACTGCCATTGGAACTTGGAATTTGGAATTTGTAATCTCGAGATATTGGAAATTGGTAAGAGAGCCTGATCACCTCTCAAAGAAGGGCCGAGTAACCCCGCATGAGTATTCGCAGGGTGAAACCCCCATCTTTTTGTAATTGGGAAATTGGTAAGACTAGTCAGAATAGATAGAAACGAATGCATTCTGGGATACGTTGCTAGCATGATTGTGTGAATGAAGTGTGAATGAGAGGTCTGGCAGCACGGACCAAGTGAAGGCGGACCCCTGAGTAGCGCATTTCCTGACCGGGCGACCGCGTTCAGGTCGCGAAAAGGGGGAAGCGATTGTCGTCTTGTCTTGTTATTTGTACTCCTTATACGTTTCCAGGGCCGTGAGGACCCCTTACCCACGGTCCGCCCTCCTTTTCCCTTTTGTCTGTTGTTGCGCGCACACATCGAAATGGGAGGGGCGGGGTCTACTAGGAACACTCCATTAGAATGTATGATCGCACATTTTAAAGAGGGATATTCTGGAGATTATGGTATTAAAATGACAGCAGCCCGTTTACAGATATTGTGTACTAGGGAGTGGCCCGATATAGACCCCACCTGGCCCCGAGAGGGAACGTTTAATGTAGAAATTATTCAGTTAGTACACCGTAGAGTGCGGATTGCGCACCCCGATCAGTACCCCTATATAGATTCCTGGTTAAGTATTTGTGAAGATCCGCCCCTCTGGGCGCAGCGCTGTTATGAGGAACAGTGCAGAATAATGTTAGCTAAAACAGATTCTAGACAGAAAACAGAACAGCCTAGAATGAAAGAGCAGGATAAGAAGTTCAGGAAGAAGCCCATCCTGGTAGATCCTGATTCCCCAGAAATAATTCCCCGACAGCCTCGAACCCCAGGTCCGATAAGAGTAGCCCGGCGTCCTGCCCCAGAGCCCCAGAGACAGCCGGTGCGGGACCCAACCCCTGAACCACCTCCCGGAGGGCAGGGAGAGGAATTTCCCTTAGCTGAAGAAGGTGATATTACAGGAACAGAAAAAGGCGAGTCAGATATAGAGGTAGAGGAGGAAGAAATTGAAAATGCCCTAAGCGAGGATGACAGCGTACAAGTGGTTGCCAGCACCAGCTTGCCAGCAAAATGTACACCCAAAGTGAAACCTGTTGAAAAAGTGAAAGTGACCTCTGGAAAGACAGTTACGAAAACAACCCTTAGATCCCACAAGACAGCTACTGGCAAAATGATGCCTTTACGGCAAGTCCCGGGGGTGCCTATAAAGAACGAAAATGATGAGGTGGTAGCGGGACCCCTAAGTTACGTGTACATCCCTTTCTCTACAACGGATTTTTTAAATTGGAGGTCGCATTATGCCTCCTATACTAGTAAGCCCCAGGAACTTACAGAATTAGTAACTACTATTATGGAAACCCACCAACCCACTTGGCCAGATTGCCGCCAGCTCTTGACCACCCTATTCATGACAGAGGAGCGAGCACGAATTAGAAAAGCAGCTATTGAGTGGATGGCAGATAACCCGGTAGCTCCGGGACTGGGGCAGAACAGAATAGACTATCGGGAAGCGGCCCAGAGAGAATTCCCGAATGAAGACCCCCATTGGGATCCAAATACAGAAGTAGGATCCACAGCCCTAGCCCGTTTTCGCCAAGGCTTTTTACAAGGTCTGAAAAGGGGGGGCCAAAAAGCTATGAACCTTTCCAAAGTTGCAGGAGTTATCCAAGGTGTAGATGAGAGCCCAGCACACTTTCATGAAAGATTAATTGAAGCATACAGAATGTATACTCCCTATGATCCCGAAGCACCAGGAAGTTTATGTATGGTGAATTCTGCTTTTGTAAACCAGTCTCAACCAGACATCAGACGTAAATTACAGAAATTAGAGGGGTTTGCGGGCATGAATGCAACACAGTTACTGGAAGTCGCTCATAAAGTGTATGTGAATCGTGATAATGAAAGGCAGAGAGAATGTGATAGAAAGATGAAGAAGAAAGCTGATTTTTTGGCTGCGGCCATAGTTGAACAGAAAAGGGGAGGTATCCCTAGTCGACGGAGCAGAGGAAGAGGGCGGGGCCGAGGTGGAGGCCGGTCCCAGCAGCTAGGCGTGAACCAATGCGCCTATTGCAGAGAAGAAGGACATTGGAGAGATGCTTGCCCGCAACTCGAAGACGCCCAGCAAGATGACGACAACAATCATCAGTGGCGAGAAGAAAGACGAGGCCGTCCCCAAAACCGCGGAGGAGCCAATCGAGAACAATTCCAGCGAGAAGAGGAGGAGCCATTCAAGCATTGGCCACAGCGATCCATGATGAAAATGACGTGGATTAGGACAGACCGGGCTCCAAGTTTGCTTTAGGTCTCCAGGAGCCTATGGTCGGAATACAAATAGGAGACCAAGTTATGGACTTTATGGTTGATACTGGAGCAAAACATTCAGTAATAGATAAAAAGATAGCCCCATTTTCTACAAAAGCAGTCACCATCATAGGAGCAACTGGTGCCAAAGCTACAAAGTCTTTTCTTCAGAATCGTATATGCAGTCTAGGAGGACAGCAAATAACTCATCAATTCCTTTACATGCCCGAATGTCCAGTGCCACTACTGAGACGAGATATGTTAGCCAAACTCCAAGCACAAATATCTTTCTCTGAAAAAGGAGAAATGCAAATGACAGTAAATCCCCAAGCCAAACCAGCAGGAATAATGCTGCTGACAGTTCCCCGAGAAGAAGAATGGAGGTATTACATCGATGACTCTATCCAAGACACTTATTTCAAACAAACTTTAAAGAACATTCATGCACTACCTGGAGTATGGGCAGAAGGCAGTCCCCCAGGCCTAGCCAAGCATATAGCTCCAGTGATTGTAACCCTCAAGCCTAGTGCTACACCAGTACACGTCAAACAGTACCCTCTCCCAAGAGCTGCAATTGAAGGCATTCATCGCCACTTGCAAAGATTGCTCGAGTATGGCCTACTAAAAGTATGTCAATCCCCATGGAACACTCCACTTTTGCCAGTAAAGAAACCTGGGACGGATGATTACCGCCCATTACAAGACTTAAGGAGAGTAAATGATGCAGTTGAAACTATACATCCAGTTGTACCCAATCCTTACACTCTTCTAGGACTGATACCTGCTGAAGCTACCCATTTCACTGTACTGGATTTAAAAGATGCATTCTTTTGCATAAGATTAGCCCCTGTAAGTCAAATATTGTTTGCATTTGAATGGCAGGACCCCATCTCTGGAAGAGGGGGCCAACTCACCTGGACACGATTACCCCAAGGATTTAAGAATTCGCCTACCATTTTTAGTGCTGCACTGAATCAAGACCTTTCAAGCTATCCAGTGGCCCCGGGGAAGAGAGTGCTTCTCCAATACGGGACGATCTGCTGATAGCTGCCATATCAGAAAGTGAATGTATACTAGCCACCAAAGATCTCTTGCAGTTACTAGATGAAGCTGGATACAAAGTTTCCAGAGCCAAAGCACAGCTACGCCAAAAAGAAGTGAAATACTTGGGTTTCCGTATAACCCAAGGAAGCCGAAGACTAGGTAGAGAAAGAAAAGAATCAGTATGTAGAATTCCAACTCCAACAACCAGAAAGCAAGTCAGAGCCTTTCTGGGAGCGGCAGGATATTGCCGAATCTGGATACCCAACTTCGCCCAAATTGCCAAACCACTGTATGAAGCCACAAAAGGAGAAGAGAAGTCGCCACTGGAGTGGGGACTTGAGCAGGATACAGCCTTCAAGAAGTTAAAGGAAGAATTGATGTCATCACCAGCACTTGGACTACCAGATGTCCACAAGCCTTTCCACTTGTTTGTACATGAAGCACAGGGAAATGCCTTAGGCATGTTGACTCAGAAATTGGGAGCGACCTGTAGCATACCTATCGAAACAGTTGGACACTGTGGCCAAAGGATGGCCACCATGCCTGAGAGCAGTTGCAGCTACAGCACTATTAGTGAGTGAAGCAGACAAGCTCACACTAGGACAGAACATACGAGTCACTGTGCCACATGCAGTCCTTGCCCTCATGGAACAAAAAGCAAATTATTGGCTCACCAATTCCCGAATGTTGAAATACCAGAGTATGTTATGTGAAAACCCACAGATACAACTAGAAGTGAGTCATGCCTTGAATCCAGCCACCTTGATACCCATTAGTGAAGAACTCCCAGAACATGACTGTATCGAAGTCATGGAAACTGTGTTCTCCAGTCGACCTGACTTGACAGATGTGCCCATAGACAATCCTGACCAGATTTATTATGTTGATGGGAGCAGTCTCATTCTTGATGGACGACACTGTGCCGGATATGAAGTCGTCACTCAACACGAAGTAGTTGAATCATCAGCTCTAGCCTCAGGCACATCAGCCCAAAAAGCCGAATTGATAGCACTCACCAGAGCATTATTATTAGGAGAAAAACTTGTGCTAAATATATATACAGATTCCAAATATGCCTTCACCACTCTGCATGCCCATGGAGCTCTCTATAAAGAACGAGGGCTCATCACATCCGAAGGAAAGTCAGTCAAATATGGTCCCGAGATATTGATGTTACTTGATGCAGTTTGGGCCCCAACACATGTAGCTGTCATGCATTGCAGAGGACATCAAGCGGGAAAAGGAGAAGTTGCCCAAGGAAATAGATTTGCAGATGCTTCAGCACGACAAGCAGCTATGACAGGACAGATTACACCACAAGCTATGCCAATGCAAGCAGCATTGTTTCCAGTACCTCTGAATTTATGGACACCACGATATACCACCAAAGAATTAGATTACTACTGTAACAAGGAAGATGGAGTACTGAAAGATGGATGGATTGAGCTGCCACCAGAAGAGGGCAGTCAACCCCCTGGGCGAATAGTAATTCCTGAACTGTTAGGACCATCTTTTGTCAAAGCTTTTCATGAAGCTACCCACTATGGAAAAAGTGCTATGGAAAAAGCACTCAGACCACATTTTTACATTACTCTGTTGACAACCATATCAGCTTCAGTAGCACGTCAATGTCTAATCTGTGCCAAAAATAATGCCAAGCAAGGCCTTATAACGGCACCCCGAGTTCAGTCAGGAGGTGTAACCCCCATGCACAACCTCCAAATTGATTTTACCGAAATGCCAAGAGCCAATGGATACCATTATCTATTAGTATTAGTTTGTACTTTCTCTGGGTGGGTAGAAGCCTTCCCAACCAGAACTGAGAAAGCCCGAGAAGTTACCAAAGTTTTAATGAGAGAGATTGTCCCTAGGTTCGGAATTCCAGCAGTAATAGGGTCAGACAATGGACCCTCATTTGTCTCCCAGGTTACTCAACAGTTAGCAAAAGCTTTGCAGATACAATGGAAACTCCACACTGCATACAGACCCCAGAGTTCAGGGAAAGTTGAGCGAATGAATCGTACCCTAAAAGCCCAAATGTCTAAGCTTTGTCAGGAAACACACTTGAAGTGGCCCCAAGTGCTCCTGATAGCTTTACTCAGAATACGCTCAGCTCCTGTAAAATCAACAGGATTTTCCCCTTTTGAAGTTCTGTATGGTAAACCCCCACCAATAGTGCAGGGAATCAAAGGAAGTTTAGCCCAAATTGGTTCAGAAGTAACCAGACAAGAACTCCTAGCTCTTAGTTTTGTTCTGCAGACTCTCCATGCGTGGATCCAAGACCAGTTGCCTATCAACTTGACGGAACCTTTGCATCCCTATCAGCCTGGTACCTCGGTGTGGATCAAAGATTGGAAGAAGACACCGTTGGAACCCCATTGGAAGGGACCGTACACCGTCATCCTGTCTACCCCAACTGCAGTAAAGGTAGCCGAGATCGACGCCTGGATCCACCACAGCAGAGTCAAGCCCGCCGCTGATCCTGAACCTGAGCAGTGGACAGCAGAGCAGCATCTTGATGCACCCTTGCGAGTTACTCTGAGACGGCAACCAGCAACTTAGACACTTTGTCACAGTGCCTTGCAGTAGCCAAGTCTTTTGAAGAGGATTGCTGTTTTCCATACAGCAACAGTTTTGTTTCAACGAACTCAATCTGTGCGTGATTCTGCACACTACTTTGATACTACATTGATTAGCCAGACTTCACAAGCCAATTGAAATTGCTAATAAAGTTGGTTAATGTGTACTGGACAACCTGAGGATCTTCAATCAACACTCAGCACCCGTTAAATTGCTTTATTAGCAAACGGGACGAAGAAAAAGAACGTCGGGATCAAGATCAGCAAGCTGAGGATTCAGAAGAACTCCAATCAACATCAACATGCATCTTTACTTTTGCTTTGCCCTGGTTGCCTTCTTTGGAGGTTTTGAACTGACTTATGCTTTACCTCCATGCACTGCTTGCATTACTTCTACTCGAACTGGATTGAAAGTAACTCAGACTTTGATTTATCATTCTTACTATACCTGCAAGGGAAAAGTGACTCGGTGTATTTATAACACCACTGAACTAAATGTTTGCACTTATGGCAAAATTAGAGCATGCTATAATCCGCATCAGAATCCATCCTATTACACGTTGGAAATACGATGGAAGGATGCAGATGGACCTATAATAGCTGCTACACCACCACTTAAGGACATTACTAAACCTGCTGTTTTGAATTTTGATGCATGTAATGTCATTAACAGAGATAGTTATTCCACCTGTGGTACTTGGGAGAAAGCGTATCGAAATGACCATAAGTACATGTGTCCAGAGGGTGCCACAGGATGGAGGAAGTGTACAGGTAAAAAGGAACCAGGCTATAGTACTGCCCCAGCAGCAGATTACTATTGCCCGGATTGGGAATGTGTTTTTTATGCTACCTGGAATAATGGTATAGTTGACGAAAAGATAGATAAACGAATGGCCACTTTAACCAAGTCAACAACAAATGATAAATGTCAGAAAGATGCTTGTAACCCTTTACACTTACGCATACACAATCCCTATGCATGGAAACAAGGATACAAGTTTGGTTTACGTATAGCTGGAGGGGCAATAGATCCAGGAACCATTGTGTATATCAGATTGAATACCCAAGCCCACAAGTCATCTAAATATCATATCCATAATACCTTCTATGAGGCCATGCATGTAAATAAGTTTGAGATCCCTCATCCTTCTCAGAATTTATTTTTAGAATTAGCTGGAGCAGTAGTATCTAGTCTTAAAATCTCAGATTGCTATTTCTGTGGCGGAACCCAAATGGGAAGCCCAAGAATTGAATTATTCTTTGATTTACAATCAGACTGAATTACACAAGACTACTAGTGAATGGGTGTTAGCGCACTCAATCGTTGGACGTCTTTGCTATGCCAGAACTGGACCCCAGTTCACCCAACAGGTAGGACAGCTGGTCTGTCTTAGCCAGAAGTACTATAATGCCACGACCAGAAAGACGGCATGGTGGTCAGGAATCAAATACCCTGAACCTCCTAACCCATTAGCCAGATTTCCTGAACTTGCTGATTTATGGACTAATCTTGCCAAAGCCCATGCCTGGCAAGCCCCACCTGGCCTATATTGGATCTGTGGAAACCGAGCGTATGCACAACTCCCGCCACAATGGGGAGGAGCATGTGTCTTAGGAACCATCAGACCTTCTTTCTTTCTTTTAAACACTGAACATGGAGAACAATTAGGATACCCTGTATACACTACCCACCGACACAAAAGAGCATTGAGACAGAAGAGATCACCCCTCCAGGTAGGCAAATGGGAGAAGTGGCAGGGTGATGATTGGGCACCAGAAAGAATCATTGAGTATTATGGGCCTGCCACTTGGAATGATGATGGTATGTATGGTTATCGAACTCCAATCTATATGATTAATCGTATTATCCGCTTACAGGCAGTAGTTGAAATAATAACCAATGAAACTAGTCATGCTCTTACACTTTTAGCTAGACAAAGTACTCAGATGCGCACTGCTATATATCAGAACCGCTTAGCACTTGATTATTTGTTAGCAGCTGAAGGAGGAGTATGTGGTAAACTGAATTTAACTAATTGCTGTTTAAAAATAGATGATAAGGGTCAAGTAGTTGAAGAAATTGCTAAAGATATGCAAAGACATGCTTATGTGCCAGTGCAAACTTGGCACTCATTGAAATTCCCTAACTGGTTTGCTAACCTTTTCTCATGGGTGGGAGGATTTAAAACTTTCATTATATTGGTACTAATTCTTGTTGTTGTTATCTTCTTATTACCATGTTTAATCCCATGTTGTATGCGTTCTATTCATAATGCTATTGACAGCACAGTAGAGCGGAAGACCGCAACTAAAATAATGGCCCTATATAGAGCCAGCCCTAGTCGTAATCCTTCGATCATGATGTGATTCTTCTAAAGGTGATTTAATTCTCACACCTTATTAAGTAATAGGGTGAGATTAATCAAAGGGGGGAATGTGGCAGGTGCAGGCCTGTGATCCACAGTATCTGACATAAGCAGGCAGGCCTAACTAGCTTGACCTGTAAATGAAGCCTGTGAAGAGGCTCATAGGAATTAAACATTCCCCAACATGCTGCTATTGTAGGATAGAACTCTGCAAGAGTACTAAACTAACTTAGATAAGCAAAACTGGGAGATGGAAAAATACAGAAAAATATGTTTAAAAGTTACTGATAAGAAAAGTACATCTGCAAGGAATTTAATTGGGATTGCTGACAGATGAGTTGCAGAGCCCTGCTCCCCTGCATGCACAAATTGGCTCTATGGCCTTGAGAGTATGAAAGTAACAAGTTGATGAACTGGCCATTGTAATTGGGACTGGAGGGGGGGTGAGCAGGTGCTGAGCCCACTGAAGGAACATAATTGGATAATCTTATCAGTACCGGCAGCAATGGAAGGGGTACGGGAGGTACGGGAGAGTACCGGGACCAATGAAATGTTTTTCTATACCTAGAATGGAACAGAAGTCTATAAAAGTTGTTGTAATGCTAGAAAACTTTGCTCAGCCATTTTGAAATTGACATTGCTTGAGACTTGTGCACAAATAAATGATTTGGACCTTCTGAACAGACTCCTGGTATCATTGGTTTGTCTGCGCTTTGCTGCTACAATTTGAGAGGAGATACAAGAAGAGGAGAGACAAAGAAAGAAAGAATCAAATAGAAGCTAATCCAATTATACAAGGGAGGGGGTGGATATCTATAGTGCAGGACTCAGGTGGCTTCTATTCCAAAAACTTACATGAATAGAAGAGTTTTTAGGAGCTTTTTAAACTTAGGGAAGGAAGACTGCAGTTGAAGCTGGGAGGGGAGACAGTTCCAAAGAGAGGGGCAACAAAGAAAAAAGCAGATTGGCATGTGAACTCATACTTAGCATGTAAAGGGGAAGGGATGACCAGGCAGTTGTCTTGGAGGGAGTGTTGAGTTGCCTTGGAACTGTACAAGTTCCTACACTGTGGCCACAGTACTTGGCATGGAATGAATGCAAGACTCTGTTGCGACCTCTAGGGGACCACCATCTATGAGAGCCATTGTCACATCATAAGAGTATTAATAAAGTACCCCATGCTGTCACAACTGGACCAGGGAACATCTTTCTGGGATAGTGATTCTTGAAAGGAGGATATGCAAAGTATGGCTGGTCTGCGGCCAAATGGGTATGGATAAGGCTAGATATCAGGCAGGAAGACCATTCCCCCTTCATCTGTGACCCCGCCCCCTCTCCTGCTTGCCCATCCAACTATTTTCAAGAGACAGGGGGCAGGAAGGGGGAGGGGAAGGGGAAGGGGAAGAACCCCAGAAGAGAGGATAACATGGGACCCATCACCTGTACCAAACCTAAGTGCTGATGCCTGTGGTGGGGAGCAGAAAATGTGATGTCACAAATGGGATAGAGTTAATTCTGCAACTCAACCTCCTGCATGGCAGGAGCAGAGTTATCCTTGAGGGTTATGAAAAGGGACTGCTACTGCTGGAAATAAATCTGCATTTGTATTTCTTTACTTCAGGGAAATTCTCTAAATCTTGGGGAAAAAGGAATTCTTTGGGTTAAAGCCAATACACTGGATTCTAATACATAGATTTATTTGCTAACTCACTCAGAGCTCAGTAGCCCTAGAGAGCTTTTAACTTAAATTTAAATATCAGTCAATAGCCCCAGAGAGCTTTTAGTTTAAATCAAATTAGAGTATAGCTTAGCATAGTAGGAAGAATAGGGTAAATATTCTTTCAACAAAAATAAATAAATTGTTTCTAAAGACCTTTATTTATTTATTTAACATTTCTTATAAACTGCCTTTCATGATATCAAGGCAGTTTACATTGAACAAACTGAAATTACATTGAACAGGGCATTATAACTTGGAGATAACGATTTTCCAGGGAACATGGGCAATGGAGGGTTAAGTGACTTGCCCAAGACCACAAGGAGCACCTGTGGGAATAGAAACCCCAGTCCTTCCGGCCCAAGGTTACTGTCCTCTGGTGGGATTTGAACCCCTGACCTGACCCCTTTAAAAAGAGGCCTTCCAGTTAAGGGGCAAAAGACCTGTGAAACTGTTTTAGATAGGTGTTAATGCTAAGTGACAGGTCAAAGGAGAAATTTGAAAGGTTCCCTCCATCAAACCAAGGGCTATATGACTCGTCCAGGAAATTGTTAAGAGATTACCTTAGAAGCGCAGGTCAGGGCACTGTATAGTAAGCTAGCTTTTACTAGGTGTTCTTGGTGGAGGGTTGCACTCTATGTTAGGGAGGGCATTCAGTTACACAAGATTAAAGATTTGCATGAAACAAAATACACTGTAGAATCTCTATGAATACAAATCCCATGTAAAAGGAGAAGGTGATGGCAGAGGGGAGTGGGGGTGTGGGGGAGGGGTGTGGGGGGGAACTATTGACTGCCTGGCCAGGATGAACAGATGGATGATGAAATGCTAAGAGAAATCAGGGACGCTAACAAAAGTTACAACACAGTAATCATGGGTGATTTCAACACAGGATCTGTTGCAAGAGATAAGGGTGTTGAGGCCACTTGGCAATAGTGATCATAACATGATGGCATTTGATGCAATAAATGGAAGAAGGTAGGCAAGGAAATCCACAGTACTACCTTTTAACTTTCAAAAGGGAGTCTATGATAAAATGAGGAAAATAGGAAAAAACTAAGAGGAGCAGCTACAAAGGTTAAAGAATTACATCAAGCATGGCCATTGTTTAACAATGCTATCTTGTAAGCCCAGACTAGTTGTGTTCCATACTTTAAGAAAAGTGGAAGGAAGGCCAAAAAATGCCAGCATGGTTTAAAGGCAATGTCAGAGAGGCTGTTGTAGCCAAAAAAGCATATTTTAGGAAATGGAAAAAGGAGCCAAATGACGTAAATGGAAAACAACATAAGCACAGACAGGTTAGATGCAAGGCATCAATAAGGCAGGCAAAGAGAGAATTTGAAAAGAAACTTGCCATGGAAGCAAAAATGCATAATTAAAACCTTTTCAAGTACATTTGTAGCAAAAAACCTGTGAGAGAGTCAGATGGACCATTGGATGACAGAGGGGTAAAATGGGCACTAAGGGGCCATAGTCTTTACTGAAGAAGATGTAGGGAAGTTACCCATGCCTGAAATGGTATTTAAAGGTGAATATCAGAAGAATTGAAGAAATATTGATAAACCAGGAAGCCGTATTACAACTATTTGATAAAATGAAGAGTAGTAGAATCACCTGAACTAAGAGTGCTGAAAAAACTGAAAAATGAGATTGCAGATATACTATTAGTAATCTGTGAACTATCATTAAAATCATCTGTAATACCTGAAGATTGGAGAATGGCCAGTGTAATGCTAATTTTAAAAAAGGGTTCCAGAGGAGATCACGCGAGCACATGAGCGGGTGAGGAGCTTCCTCGTCGTGCTCCCAGGCCGCCCTAAGAATCTTTGCAATTAATTCGGCGACGCCGGCGTTGAATGGTGTGTGTGATACCTCTGTAGTAAGAGCGGGAGCCAGAGAGTTGTCGGAGGAGTTGGTGTCTCTCAGGGAGGAGAATGAAGGCTACGGTAAGGAGAGAAAAAACCGCGAGTGCACAGGATGCCAAGATGGCGGCGGCAGCTAAGTCCGCGGCTGTACCTGACTCCCCAAGAAAGGACAGCGTGGAATCTGGCCCAGAGGACATGGCAATGGAGGTTGCTAAACTACTGCAGCCCAAGTTTGACATGGTCATAAAGAAACTTGAGGAGATGAACGACACGTTTGGAGAACTCACGAGGAGGATGGATGAAGTGGAGCAGCGGGTGATAGTGTTGGAGGACAGTGAGCTGGCTGTGGAGCAGTGCAATCATCGACAGCAAAAACAAATTGATGACTAGCTGATCAAAGTCGATGACTTGGAGAACCGGTCCCAGAGGAATAACCTGAGATTGGTAGGAGTGCCAGAAACTTGGACGGGAGCGCAACTTTTCACCTTATTTGAGGTATGGCTGCCGGCGGAGTTGGGTCTTACAGAATTACAAGGCCAGATAAAAGTAGAGAGAGCTCATAGGCTGGGGCAGCGGCCGGAGGGGCAAGATAGACCCAGACCTAGACCTGTGCTGGCTCGACTGTTAAACTTTCATCATAAGACTTTACTTCTGCAAGCCTACAGGAAGAAAAGGGACCTAAAATTGGATACTGCGCCAATACTTCTTTTTCAAGACTATTCAGCGGCGCTGGCGTCAAAACGCAAGGAATTCTTGCCCATCTGCAGTGAATTGGTCAAGGGAGGAGTGTGATTTGCCCTGCATTATCCAGCGCTTTTGCGAGTCTTCCATAAGGGCACCACGCACACGTTCGAACATGTGGCTGAGGCGCGGAAATTTAGTGCTGCCATTCTGGCGGGATCTGTGCCCAGTACAGCCTAGAGGGCAGCGTCTGAAGCTGATTGGCATCAGGAGTGTGAATACATCTCGGTGGAGTAGGGGGGAAGTATCTTGCAAGAATGATGGGCCGCATTTCTTCCTAACTTGGCACCGTGAACTATGAGTTTATTATGGACTTTGAGTCGCAACAGATAAAGATGCTGTAATATGGGGGGGGGGGCCTGGAGGTGTATGGACAGTGATCCAACTCCTGGAAAGGAGTATCTTGCTATGGCAGGAGTTGTTGTTGGTTATGGGGGTGGGGATGAGTGAAAGGTACGGTGATATGAGAGGGGGTGAGTGGGAGAGCGAATGTGAGGATGTATGTTGGGGTGTGGTTGCTGGTGGGGGGGTGTCGGCTGTTTCTGTTGTGCAGGGGGGAGTGCTGGGGGGGAGGGGAGGGGAGGAAGGGGAGGGGGAAGGAGGAGGAGGGGTGAGGGAGGGGGTGGAGGACTGTTCGAGGTGAAATGGCAGAGAGGGGGAGGACTGGGGGGGAGGGTGTTCTGGGAGGGGGCGGGGGAGGGACTGCGAACTGAGTAGTGGATGTCTGGTACTGAGAGAAGCTTATAAGAGTGGGGAGACAGCCTGCATTGGATGGGGAGGAGAGGCAAAGCTCGGGAGTCAAGGCTGGGCGATTCCTGGGGCAGGGAACACAGCAGAATGGACCAACAGTAATATCTCAGCTAGTAATCTATGCCTAGTGTAAAGATTATTTCCTGGAATGTGGGGGGTATAGGGTTTCCCATTAAGAGACAAAAAATCTTGCAGCAGCTCAAGCGGAAAGGTGCCCATGTGGCCTTGCTACAAGAGACGCACCTAAGCACAGTGGAGCATCAAACGTTAGCGAGAGATTGGATAGCGGCTGCTTATGGTGCAACTTCAGGCACTAAGCGGGTGGGGGTGGTAATTCTGGTGAAGCGGGGTGTCCCCTTTGAGGTGCATAGTGAGGAGGTGGAACCGGGTGGGAGGTATATTCTGTTGCATGCTAAGTTATATAATGAGGATGTCTGGTTAGCCAGCATTTATGCCCCGAATGTATATGATCATGGCTTCTTTCGTAAGCTGCTGGAATTTGCAAAGGGGGCGGGGAGAAAACATCTGATACTAGCTGGTGACTTTAATTGCCCTCACGATCTGGATTTGGATAAGTCGCAGAGTAGTGGAATAGGAGCATGGCAGAGAAGAGGTGTAGGCTATTTGTGCAGGATGGGGGATATGGTGGATGTATGGCGTACCCTCAATCCAGGGATGCGCGAGTACACACATCAATCCAGAGCGCATCTCTCTTGGTCACGTATAGACTATATTTTGGTTAGCAAGGGGGCGCTATCTAAGGTGATACAGGCAGGTATTGAGCCTATAGTGATGTCAGATCACGGGATGGTATGGGTAGAATGGGACTGTCAAAGGCCGCAGAGGGGTGGATGGCGGTTCCCTATGTACTTGTGGGAGGACTTAGAGTTTAGGCAATATTTAGAAGCGCAATGGGATGAATTTCTCCTCTTCAATGATACGCCGCACTGTTCTCCAATTCTCCTCTGGGAGACCAGTAAAGCAGTAATGAGGGGGGCTATTATTTCATACACTATCAAGAGACGTAAACACTTAGACCGGAGTATCCTGGTGTTAGAACTCAGAGTGCGAGACCTGCAAGGGCAGATTTGCAGGAGGGGTAATAAGGACTTGCAGCTAGAGTACGCTAATGCACAAGCAGCGCTCAATGAACTACTTCAACGAAGGGCTGTTATGTCCCTGCAGTATTATAAGCATCAGCTCTTTAGATATGGGAACAGAAAGGGGAGGCTCCTAGTGAAGTTAGTCAGGGATCCTGGAGGCGCCAGGTTTATACCTGTCCTACGGGATGAACGCGGTGCGGTGCAGCATCACCCTCTTCAGATAGCGCAGATATTCCATACTTTCTATGCCAAGTTGTATGCAGAGGAGAAGAGGGACTATCAGCAGGGGCGTGAGTTTTTACGCTCCCTCTCACTCCCTAAGGTGACAGAGGGGGACTTACAGCGCCTTAACGCGCCATTGACAGTGGGAGAAATTCAAAAGGTGATTAGGAAAGGGAAGCCTCATAAGACCCCTGGCCCAGATGGGTTTAGTATTCAGTACTATAAAATGCTGGCACCTAGGCTCGCTCCTTCCATGGTGGTTATGTTTGATGTGGCGCATCAGCAGGGGGAATTCCCTAGGGACATGAGATGCACTGATATTACGGTGATACCGAAACCGGGAAAGGTATTGACTGATCCTGCCTCCTATAGGCCGATCTCTCTCATTAATTGTGACATGAAGATTTTAGCATCGGTGTTGGCGGGAAGACTCACCCCCATCCTGCCGTCGCTCATAGATCCTCGACAGGTGGGTTTTGTGCCAGGGAGAGATGCGTCCAAGAATATCGCTAAATTGATACCAGGGATGGAGCATTCACTGCGGCAGGCGGATGCCATGCTATTAGTGAGCCTGGACGCCGAGAAGGCCTTTGACAGAGTGACATGGGGTTTTCTCTGGATGTGTTACATAGTTTCGGGTTTAGTGGTGAATTTGTGCAATGGACCCAAGCTTTATATGTGAAACCTATGGCAAGAGTGGGTGTGAATGGCATATTCCCCGAGCCTTTTGTCTTGGAACAAGGCACGCGTCAGGGATGCCCCTTGTCACCCCTTTTATTTGTACTTGCCTTGGAGTCATTACTGAGAGCTATTCAGAATGACATACAGATTCGGGGGGGGGGGGGGTTGTATGGGGGAAGGTGTATGGGGGAAGAGGAGTTGAAGCTTAGTGCATTTGCGGATGATATGCTTCTATGCCTGACACAGCCACAGCAGTCTCTGGTACGGGCGCTGCAGCTGATAGAGGGGTTTGGTAGTTTTTCCGGACTCAAGATCAATACTTCCAAGTCGGTAGCTTTGAATGTGGGAGGGCAGGTGAAACAGTCGTGGGTGGGTCCTTTTCCGCTAGTTTGGGCGGAGAGTTCTATCAAGTATTTGGGTATACAGCTTCCTGATGATCTTGTGAGGCTGTATCAGGCAAATATTCCGGGTTTGTTAGACATAGCCAAAGAGGTCTTTAAGGGCTGGCGAGGCTTACCTTTGTCCCTAAAAGGAAGGATTGCTTTGTTTACCATGATTGAGTTTCCTAGATGGTTGTATGCACTGCGTTTGCTGCCTATCTGGGTCTTGGATAAGGACTGGAAGAGATTGAAGAGCATGCTTCGAAGGTTTCTGTGGGGAGGTAAACATGCGCGGATCCCCTTAAGGGTCTTGAAGATGATGAGGGAGGATGGCGGGTTGGGTCTGCCGTCACTGAGGGGTTATAACCTCCGGTATTTGGTTAGGCACATTTGGGGACTGTTGGAGGAGAATGCCAAAGGTACTTTAGTGCAGCTGGTGAATTGGATGTGTACTCCGTATCATGGCCTTAGTGTACTGCATATGGATGGACCTTCCGCGGTACGAGCTGGTGGGGGGGGGGGTGTTTATATGAGTGTCCTCCGGGTCGCTTGGCGAGCCTTGGCCGCACGTTTTGGCTGGAATTGGTGACAGTCGCTATTGCTCCCATTGGTGGGAAATCCTGACTTTTTCCCAGGATTGTCTGCGCCAACTCTATTCCATCATTGGGCAGCTAAGGGCCTAGTGTGCATTGGCGATATGTGCATAGACGGCGGAGAAGTAGTGGATAGTTTTCAATCTGTGGCTACTCGCTTTCAACTTCCCAAGAACGAGTTTTATGGGTACTTGCAAGCTAGGCATTATGTGGTAGGGAGGTGGGCAAAGTTAGGATCTGGGACTGGTTCTGGCAAGCCCTGAGAAATTTTGAACAATTTGGCGGAGAAAGGCCTGGGGGGGGGGAGGGGGAATATAGACGGCTGGTATTTCCAGAGGGGGATGAGCGTCTCCTTTTCGAGTTGGCGCAGCGTTGGTGTAAAGATGGGTTGGAGGGAGTTACAGTAGACTCCTTGAGGAGTGCGTTTGGAAGGATACCGAGGGGGCAAATATGGATTTATTTACAAGAACTGCAGTATAAGTTTCTTTGGAGAGCATACACCACTGACAAGAGGGCATTCCAGGCCGGATTGAGGACAACTGCTAACTGTATCTGGTGTAGGAAGGAAGTGGGAACTTTGTTGCGTAGATTTTACATGTTTTAGATTAAACATCTACGCCCCCTCCTTCAACCAGCCGATTTCAGAACAATCTTCCAAGCACTAACCATCCCACATCTCGACTACGCCAACGCAATTCTCCAAGGACTCCCACAATCCACTCTGAGCCTGCTCCAACTCGCTATGAACGCTGCAGCCAGAGTCCTACATGGCGCCTCCAGGAGGGACCATATAACACCCATCCTCAAAAGTCTCCACTGGCTCCCAATCCACTGCAGGATCACCTTCAAGACCCTACTACTAGCATTCAAAACCATCAATGGACTTGCCCCCTCCTCTCTCGCTGACCTCACCCACATTACCCCCCCCCCCCCGAATAGAACCAGATGCTCTACTGCTATAAACACCCTAGTAATCCCCAAAGCAATGACCCACTGTACTCAGAAAACCATAAACAGGGCTTTCAGTCTCTATGCTCCCAGAAGCTGGAACGCTCTTCCTCCCGACATCCGAGCAATCCCGGAACTAACTAAATTCAGGAGAGCATTGAAACACTATCTCTTCCTCAAATGCTACCCTGATGAACGCACACCAACTCCACCGCTCACAATGTAACCCCGACCACATGCAACCTCCCTCATGTATTGTATATAAGTATGATATCATTCTGTTATCATTACAAATGTAAATAGTTAATACTGTTATCCAAGTTAAGCTACCTGTTATATGTATCACGGTGTTATATGTATCACGGTGTTAACCCCCGCCGTAAATACCTCATGTTCCATGTAAACCGCACTGATGTTGAAGAGCGCGGTATATAAACGAATTAAATAAAAAAATAAAATTTTGGAGCTGTCCTCAGGTGCGAAAGCTGTGGAGTCGGGCTTGTATCAAGCTAGCAGGTTGGGTGGGGATAGATGGCTTGCTGCAAAGGGAGGTTTGTTTGCTACATGAGTGGGATCATTCTGTGCGGGGAGTTGCGTCAAAGCACCGAGAGTTCTTGGAGAGAGGCTTTCTCATAGTTAAGAAGGCTTTATTGAGTCAGTGGCTCGATGCTATTCCTCCAGGGGTGGGGCAATGGGACAAGGCAATGTGGGAGCTAATGTATATGGAGAAACTGACTGCAAAGCAGCAAGATGCGAAGCATTGGGATAAGTTAATTCTTTTGTGGTCTCCTCTTATAAATAGTCTGCCACCTAGGGATCGCAGTGTGCTTCTGAATGCTTAATGGGTTAGACAATGGGGGGTATATCTGGTTCTAAAGGCCTGCATAATGTATTGGCCTCATCCCTCTGTCCCCGGAGAGCTCTAGCTCTTAAAGATTTACTATTCAGGACCCGCTTTTAATAAGTCTGTGCATGTGGTTAGGTATGAGTACCAGCAGTTAATTCTGGGAATGAGGGAGGGGGGTGGAGGGGGGGGAAGGGAGGGGGAGGGGGGGAGGGGGGTAGGGAGAGGAGCTTCAAGGGTGGGCGAGGCCAAGAGGGCAGTAGACATAAGAATAATGACACTGAGTCTGCTTTTCATGGCGGATGTTAGGCTACTTGCGAGAATTACAGATGACAAGCGCTCGAGCTACGGGTTGCCAAGATTTGATGCCTTATGGGCAGACGCCCACTCTGGGGGGCCGAGGAGGACCCTGGGAGATTAGTGCTGAGGGGGAAGACAGAGAATGTGGGTGTCTAGAATGTTGTTGGTAATGTTAATCGCTTGCTATGTTTGTTGATATTATTCTGTTATTTGCTTTGCAGTGCTGTTGTCTGTCTAGAATTACTGTTTTCTTGAAATTTAATAAAAATGAGTTTGAACTAAAAAAGGGTTCCAGGGGTCATCCGGGAAACTACAGACTGGTGAGCCTGATATCAGTATCAGGCAAAATGATAGAAACCATTATAAAGAATACAATTACTAAACATGTAGATAGTCATGGTTTAATGAGAAAAAGCCAACATGGATTTAACCAAGGAAAATCTTGTTTTACTAATCTGTTATATTTTTTTGAAGGCATTAATAAACAGGTATACAGAGGTGAGCCGGTTGATACAGTGTACCTGGATTTTCAGAAAGTCTTTTACATGGTCACTCATGAGAGACTCTTGGCCAGATTAAAAAGTGATGGGATTGGAGTCCATGTACTATAGTGTATTAGAAACTGGTTGAAAGATAGAAAGTAGGGCTAAATGGCCAATTTTCTCCATGATGAAAGGTGAATAGTGGAGTACCCCAGGGATCTGTGCTGAACCCTCTGCTTTATAAAATGGAGATTTTTGGACAACTTCTTCCTATGGACTGGTTCTGCACAATCACTTTCACAGTTTTTGGAATGGCTTAATACAGTGAAAACAAACATTCCGTTTACAGCCCAAAATGCATCAGAATCCATTCAATTTTAGTCATATTGACATCTGGTGGATTGCAGACCTCATTGTACCAAAAGCCCGTACAACATAATACATTATTAGGCTATCATAACTTTCATCCGGGCTCCCTCAAATGGGGTCTTCCCTATGGCCAGTTTTTATGGCTCAGACAAATTTGTTCTATGGTGCTTGAGTTTCACAAACATGCTCAAGAACTTGGTATTCATCTGGCAGCCTGTGTTTATCCCCATAAAATTATTTCTTGTGCTTACAAATGGAAAAGTTATGTCCATAGAGAATGGCTCCTCTTTAATCAGAGGCTTAAAACGTTAGGGCTCTTCAAAATGGAAAAGAAATGGATGGGGGGAGATAAGATAGAGGTCTATAAATTAATGACTGGAGTGGAATGGATAAACCTAGATCGATTGTTATGCCATCAAAAAGTAGAAAGACTAGGGAACATGCAATGAAGCTACAATGTAACCCATTTAAGACTAATAAGAGATTATTTTTTCACTCAACGCATAATCAAACACTGGAATTTGATAACCAGAGGATGTAGCTAAAGCTGCTAATGTAGATGGGTTTAAAAAAGGTTTGGACATGTTCCTTAAGGAAAGTTTCATAAACCATTATTAAAGAGGACCCAGGAAATCCACTGTTTGCCCCAGTACAAGCACTGAGGAACCTGTGTGTCTTTTTGGGAACCTAATAGGTACTTGTGACCTGGATTGGCCACTGTTGGAAACAGGATACTGGGATTAATGGACCTTGGTCTGATCCAGTATGGCATATCTTATGTTCTTATGTAATGCTATAAGTATGGACCAGAAAAAAATCAGAAGAGGTTCTCCATAGCTAAATGTTAAAACATATCCCTGTCACTAATAAAGGACCCTCAAAATGGAAGCATTCAACAGTGCAAAGAGCACTAACACATGCCCAAAGGCACCATCATCGCTCTCTTCAAATGTGCACATTTTTAGAGGCCAATGATGGGGCTTCTGAGCATGTCTTAGTACTGTTTGCAGTGTTGAATGCTCTCATTCTCAGGTCCCTTATTAGTAACAGGGATATGTTTTGACAATTCGCTATAGAGAACCTGTTCTGATTTATTTAGCCCGATCACACTGGCACCTGGTGACCCTGTGGTTATCCCTATGGTCCAGGTACTGGCTAGGCATTCATGTCCCCCCAGATGTGCGGATGGGCACACCAGATCCTCCCGTGCAACTCTCAAACCAGACACAAACACCCACACACGCACACCCACACACACACTCTTACTTGCAGTCACAAATAACATGCTTCTGCCAAAACCATGCTCTGCACCTATAAATAAATGCTGTGAAGACATGGAGCTTGATTCTGAAAGGGGCACATCTGGACCATCTAGACAGCCTCAAGCAGGATGGGCCCATTAGGACCTGATTCTGTACCAGGAGAGCAAAATGTTCCCACAACATAGAGAATCGGGCCCGAGAATGGCCTGGCATGTCTGCAGGGATGTCTTCCCCGCAGGATCCCCTGGCTCCTGTGGTGCCGACCCTCCTCTTCCCCACCACCCAACCCATGGATGGCTATCCGGGTCCAAGATCATCCCCCCCTGCACCTGGCCCTGACCCCGGGGGGATGTCCAGCCTCGATCACCTGATTTGTGCTGATTATTCCACCTTGCAGGGCCTGACCGGAATCAGTCCTATACATCCTGCTGCCTCGGCCCATCCCAATCCGCCCAGACTCTGCTCTCCCCCCCCCCCTGCAGGCTCTCCCCCGTACTGCTGCTCTCGGAGCAGGACAGCCCACTGGGACATGCAGCCCTGCAATTCGCGACTCAGAATCAGGCCCATAATGGTATGGCATCTCAGGACACCACATCTGATCTGCATTTCTCAGTCAAACATCATTCTGCTCCATAATTTATTTATTTATTTATCTATTTTTTCTATACCGCCCCTTCCAGAGATCAAGGGCGGTTTACATGGAACAGTTAACAATTTTGTATACTTCTGTATACTTTTACATAATAATAATACCTCTCATACCATCCCTACAACTAGTGAGAAGACGGGATAGTAGACACTAACGTGTTGGTTTGAATGGGTAGACTGACTAGAGCGTATGGTCTATTTCTGCCATCATTTTATACTCTATTGGCATGTGGAGGGACATTTTAGAAAGGACATCTAAGCTAGAATGTCTGGACAAAAATTAGGCATGTCCATGTGCAGACATAATTTTACAAACATGGATGTCCCCTTTATGGACATTGGTGGGGACGTCTACATCCCCAGAATAGTATTCCAGAACCTGGACCTCTAGAAATAGCCTAATGGTTAGAGTCATAGGGAAGCCAGGCTTCAAATCCCACTTCTGCTATCATTGTGATTGTGCCGAGTACTGGGGATGATGGAGTGCTAGCTTCTCTACACCTTCTGGATGGTTTTCAGCCAAAACAAGCACTTTCTCGATGCTTATTCATGCTGGGAACAAGTCTAAACTTAGACACGACTCCAAACATCCAGGACATCTCTGAGATCAGGAAGTGACATCCAGGTTCCTGGGAATGCCCCAGACAAATCTCCAACATTTCCCTGTTCATACTTGGATGTCCTCATGCTGGAGAAGTTCACAGACCTGGCTTCTAAAATGGTTCTGGACATCTCTATGCCCATTTTCAGGTGTTTCAAAGCATGAATAGAGTTTCCAAAATAACTCTGTGTCTATTGACAAAAGTTTAAGGGGCTATATTCACAAGCACTTCTCTGGCTAACAGCACTTGCTAACTGGATAAGTGATGACCAGCAAGATATTCAGGGTCACTACCCAGATAGTGTTGCAAAATATTTCTTCTGGCGACTCCGGATAGCATTGAGGGGTGGAATTTCAATGAAGCCTATACTGTACTTATTCAGATAGCAGCAGCCGTATTCAGCCACTGTCTGAAGAAGTTACCTAGATAGTTTGGCTCTCTGAAAGGCTGTCCTATATTTTCTGGTTAGCTATCTGAATAATGTACTTCATATTGCCTCTATGTGTATAGCGCCAGCAGTCAACTCTGGATATTCTACACTAGCTACTACTATTTGGGTAATGGCACTGAATACTCAGATTTTTTTCAGCTGTAAATGCCAGAGTTTAAAAAAAAATCACCACTGAGGCTGAATATCAGCCCGTTAATAAAGAACGCCTGTAATATTTTACAGTCATAGGTGTGTAAATTTATTCACGTTTAGAGGATTCTGGAATGCAGTTATTTTAGTATGCAAAAAAAATGGCTGAAGAAAGTTTGTATTCCTTTCTTTCAGAAAAGGACAAAGGTGTTCCATACAGAGAGATTAAAACTGTTGGCAATAGAGGTAAGTATGCCATAAAGCTATTTTGTGCATAGTCTGTGAAGCATTCTGTTGTTGCTAATGTCAGAATTTAGGCAGTTATTGTCACCAAAATGAATGTTCTAAGAAATGCCAGTGAATCTCTTGATGTAATAAAACAAATGACATGATACCTATGAGGAAGGCTCTATTAATTTTTCCTCGTCTGGTTACTTTCTTAATGACCCTTCATCAGCAGAAGCCCTGCTCATCACTGAGTCACAGAACATAAACTTTTCATTCATTCAAGAAATCTTATGTTTGATACTTTGTCCTAGAGATAGTACAGAAATCGGCAATAATCCTTTCCCTGACATACATCTCAGGTCTGCTGGAATTTTCCTGTAAATGTTTACTTGTAATTTTCAGACTCCATAAGGGATTTTATAATTGCACACATTGAGAGGATAATTTTTTTAGTGACCTGAGCATGTAGAACCATATTTTACATTCTCGGGTAGGACCCTATAAAATTTCCTCTGCATATATATACATAAAGAAGGCACATGAATCATAATTATATATATAGAAAACTATAAAATGACAGCACATAAAGACCATACAGACCAGCTAGTCTGCTCGTCCATTAGAACTGTTAATTTCTGCAATCCCTTCCTCTCCCTCAGAGATCTTACTTGTCCCACATTGTACACTATACTCCACATGAGACTTGTACAAAGGCACTATCATCTCCTTTCGCCTGCTGGCTATGCCTCTCCCTTTGCAACTAAGCATCCTTTTTCACCCTCAGGTCCCTCTCTTCTTTCATGCTTTGAAGTACTTCACCCCCTATATAGAAAAAAAGCCAATTCCATGCTGTATTTGCCTGACCCATCCAGGCGTTCAGAATTGGGATGGCCAGGAGTTGCACCCGATTCTGATCCCACGGGGGCTAGAAGTACCCATGGAATCAGAATCAGGTGCAACAGGCCTGGACGTTCAGGCCGGGCCACAATTCTGGACTCCTGGATGTCTAGCACACTACCCGACTAACTCAGCCAGTCTCCTGCATGGAGCGGCAGTGGCATGGCACCCTGTTACCATGCCACCATGGCTCCATGCAGGAGCTGTAATCATCTGCCACCAACAGCCCCACACCTGATTGGGCCTTCCATGGCCAGAGTCAGGCTGCGGGGCATCCCCTCACCTTTCTTCTGTGCCCAGGAGCTGCCATCCCCATATATCCAGGGGGAATTTATTCCACCTCCAAGGTGGAATATGTCCCCCATCTATCCTGGTGGACCCTGCTTCCGGCCCACCCACTCTCCTCTCTATCGCTGCGCCTGCCCACCCCTGTCCAGAGCTCCCCGCACATCTCCTATGTACGTGCAGGGAGCTTTGGGCAGGGAATATGGTCCCGGGGGTTTAACGGGGATGGACATCTGAACCAGACATCCATCCCTGCTAAACATGGCTTGGAATCTACCCCTAATGCTCCCTAGGGAATTTGGAGCCCAAATGCATGATCTTGCATTTTTTAACATTAAATCTTTAGCTGCCAAATTCTCAACCATTGTTCAAGCTTCACTAGATCCCTCCTCATGCTATCCACACCTTCCAGGATATCTACCCTGTTGCAGATTTTGGTATGATCTACAGAGGCAAACTTTAACTGACAGACCTTCCTCAATATTGCTTACAAAAATGTTAAAAAAAGAACAGGACCAAGGACAGATCCTTGTGATGTGTCACTAGTAAGAGACCTATATTCCCAGAGAACTTGATTACCTACATCCTCTGTCACCTCACAATCAACTAGTTTCTTACCCAGTTAGTCACTTTAGGCACCATCCCAACAGCACTCAGTTAATTTATAAGTCAACAGTGCAGAATGGTGCGCAAAGTCTTGCTGAAATCTAAGTGCAATATACCATTTAATATATTTTATTTATTTGTATTTAGCTTACACCTTTCCAGTAAAAGCTTGAGGTGTGTTATATTCAGTACAGTAGATATTTCTCTGACCCTGGAGGACTTACAATTTAAGCTTGTACCTGAGGCAATGGACAGTTAAATGACTTGCCCAAAGCCACAAGACGTGTGGTTTGAACACTGATTTTTATTTTCTCAAGGCCTTTCTGGCTCTCAGACTGCTCCCTAGCCCCTAGGCTACTTCTCTACTCTATTCACCTTCAATCCAGTTCTCTGGTTACATGCCATTCTACATTTTTCTTTATTGGTCCCATGCTATGGAACAGTCTATCCTTGGAGCTCCGTCTTCAATCCGTGTTTAAATCTTTCAAAGCAGACCTGCAAATTCACATATTCAGATAAGTGTTTGAGCTCCCTGACTAATTAGATTTGCCTGACATACTGAAGAGATGTGGCTGTGATGACCCAACTTGGAATACTTGTATTTATGGAGGTCGGCCATGAAAGGGTGCCTAGTCCATCACCAGGCTGCCAGGGGGAGGAGGGCTCAATGGGGAAGGGGCTTGGGGATAGTCCAGCTGCAGGGGGGGGGGGGGGGCAGGGAGGTCAAGGCCAATAAAAGTGAAGGACAGCGGACACATCTTCCTCTTCCCATGCAGCCACAAGCAAGCCATGCATGCTGCCCCCCCCCCACCCTTAGCAGCCCAGACCATGCTCTCACAGGCAGCCTCAGAGCAAACACCTATCTCTGGACTGATCTGCGAGTGGCATAAGAACATAAGATATGCCATACTGGGTCATACCAAGGTCCATCAAGCCCAGTATCCTGTTTCTAACAGTGGCCAATCCAGGTCATACGTACCTAGCAGTTTCCCCAAAAGACACAGCTTCCACAATGCTTGTACTGGGTCAAGCATTGATATCCTGGGTCACTTCTTAATAATGGCTTATGGACCTTTCCTCCAGGAACTTGTCCAAACCTTTTTTAAAGCCAGTTACACTAACAGCCTTTACTACATCCTCCGGTAACAAATTCCAGAGTTTGATTACACGTTGAGTGAAAAATATTTTCTTTTATTAGTCTTAAATAGTTTACCCTGTAGCTTCATTGCATGTCCTCTAGTCTTTCTATGTGCTGTGTGCAACGCCGGTAGCAGCTGTGATTGCACAGAACTACCACCGGAGACTGATCTAGCCAGTAAAAAAAAAAATACTGCAAGCTTTTAAACCAACAGTGACTACAGCATGGCCAGTTGGCAAGCCAGCATTGGGCACAACCCACAGCCACAGAAACAGGAGAACAGGAATGCTGGCAAGGGTGGCAGTGGGGGCCAGTCGAGGAAGAGTGCCCGGACAATGGCAGGAGCAGTGGGGAGCAGAGGCAAGGATGGCACAGCAGAAGAGGAGCCCAGCCAAGAGGAGCAGTGGAGGATCAGTGAACACAAGCACACAGAGGTCTACCCGGAGGCACTGGGCATTCAACCTGGAGGTGATGCCATCGCTGGGTGCTGACCGGCAAGAGGAACCAGCTCTGCTAGACCTCATGAACCATGTGTGAGTCTTGTCCATGGTCCATGGAGCAGGACATGTGCAGACTCTCCTGGGATCACTGGAGGCACTATGGATGCCAGAGGATGTGGTCACCATCCCGGCAGTGATATCCGAGCAACACAGACACTGAAAAATGGGATATGCTGGTCAATGGAGGGGGGGGGGGGCTTGGGGAGGAGATATGTGAGGGGGTAGGGAGGCAGGGAGGCAGCCAGGTTAGGAGAGTCAGGAGTACGTAGAAATGGGGGGGCCAAAGGGGCATATGAAGGTAGGCTTGCTCCTGCCCCTGGGGTCCGGGGGGAACATGGCAGTGGAGAGAGAAGGGTTTAGAATAGTGAAGGAGGTATGGAGGGGCAGATGGTGTGGGGGAGGGAGACAGGGGGTGGTGCAGCAGGGCATCCTAGGGTGGTTGCAGAGACTGGTGCAAATGGTGGCGGTGGGAAGCTCAGCACAGGTTGCAGATAGGGCAGGGTCGGTGATGCTGGCATGCCCCCCGGGATAGGCAATAAGGTCAGTGCAACCCCAAGCACAATGGATAGGGGCCACAGAACCTGGGCGATGGTTCAGTTATGAACCCATGGGATAACACGGGCGTCTGTTGACGGAGGCGAGGCCGGCTGAGTACCTATGCCTGACTAGTGTCTTAAATAGCCACGTGCTATTGTTGCAGAAAGAAAAGATATGGAAAGGCGATTATGTGGACATATTCTCTTATTACTATGGTGACCTGATAATAACTGTGATTGCATGGGTTGCCATGCCAAGTGCATTAAACAGACAATTGCAAACTGGTCTGCCACTTTCCGGATCTTAGCCAGTGTCATGGGTGAAAAGCACTCTGACAGTGTAAAGGACTATTCAAGTACCAGGACAACATCTGCAAGGCCTACAGGGTCTATGGGGGTACTGCCTGGTTAGACTATGATGAACAGTTCTGGCAGAACATGGCAGGGACATGTGGGCTCAGTTGTGATAAGAAAGATATAGATCTGTGGATTAGGCTGATGACTCAGAGCCAGCGGGGGGAGGGGGGCTGTGCTATGGCAAGCATGCAACTTCAGTGGCCCAGTAGGGCCCCTGGGCAGCAACAGCTCTTTTGGACTGGGCATGGTTTTGGAAGCTGGGAAAATGGCAGTACCCCACTGCCTGCCCAAGCTGCCTGGTGGGGGGTATGCAGGGTATTCAATGGGGGATCTTGTAGATTTGGCAGTAGCCACAAGTACATACATGCCTGCACAGTATGTGGCAAAGGGCACCCCCAAGTCCACTGCAACAAGAGGCAGAGAGGGGAGCCACAGTGGATGTGGTGAACTGATTCCCTTCAGGTAGGCCACCACACCCATTAAGATTCACATGTTGCAGCATAACCTAGTTGGTTATGATAAACACAGGGCAGCTTGGCTGGTTAATTTTTGTTTGGCTTCAACATCCCACACAGCGGCCTGCTGAGGCCACAGGTGGCAGGTAACCTTAAATCAGCATTAGAGAGAGGGGGAAGTGGTACAGAACAAGATTGACAAAGAACAGGCACTGGGGAGGATAGCAGGCCCCTTCAGGAGCCAGTCCATGCCTAATTTGATAAGATCTCTGCTGGGCCTAGTCCAGAAGAAGGAACCGGGGTGTACCAGCTCATTCACTACCTGTCCTACCCAGACGGGTGTTCAGTCAGCACCCACCTGAAGCCTGCAATCTGCTTGATTAATTATGCTATGGTGGACCAGGCCCTGGAGTTGGTAAGGGCACAAGTTAAAGGAACGTGATTGGTGAAGTCAGACGTGGAGGCAACCTTCAGGCTCCTACTGATAAATCCGGACAGTTTCCACCTGCTCGGTTTCTGCTTCAGTGGCCACTATACTTTGACAAGTGCCTCCCCATGGGTTGTTTGATGTCCTACGCATACTTCGAGAGCTCAATTCGGCCGTGCTTTGGATGGTGGAGTGGGTGATCGGCAAGGGAAGGATCATTCACCATCTGGATGACTTTCTGCTGATGATGGGGGATTGGCAGGCCTGCCAGTGGAACTTCAAAATTTTCCAGGCCAAGGCCACAGAACTGGGGGTCCTGCTAGCGAGCAGTAAAATGGAAAGTCCATTCCCAATGCCTGTCCTTTCTAGGAATCTAAGTTGACACAGTGGGGATGGTCAACAGACTCCTGGGCATCAAGGTGTAGGCTTTGTGGGAGGCCATATGATCGATACGGGCAGCCAAGGAAGTCACACTGAAGCAAATTAAATCTTTAATTTGGCTGCTAAACTTTGCATGCAGGGTGATGCTGATGGGCCAGGCATTTACAAGGCGCCTGGCAGAGGCTACTAGGGATGTCTGGAGGGGTCATCACTTTATCAAGGTCAATGCAGAGGTCCACAAAGACCTGACAGTGTGGCAGGAATTCCTCGAGAGGTACAATGGTTTGAACATATGGAAAGAACCCCCTACCAGCAACAGTCAGATGGAACTGTTTACGAATGCGGCAGGCAGCGTTGGTTTCGGGATTTACTTTAAAGGGCAGTGGTGCCATTAGCAAGGGCAATAAGAGTAGCACAGACAGGACATAACTAGGGACATCACGTTCCTCGAGTTCCCAATTGTGGTAGCCATGATTCTGTGGAAACCTCAGTTCGTGAACAAGAGAATCATCTTTAGATCAGATAACGCCACTGTGCTGTTCACCATAAACAGGCAGTCGGCAAGGCTGGGAGGGTGTTGAAGCTGATTAGAAAATTGGTTTTCCTGAGCCTGGAGTTGAAAGCCTTCATCACTGCCAGTCACGTGTCCGGGGAAGTTAATGAAGTAGCTGATGTTCTTTCTTGTTTTCAGCTCGACCGCTTCAGGAAACTAGTCCCGGAGGCAGACCTTTTGCCGACCCCTATATCAATGGAGATTTGAAGCCATGGATTCTGAGTGCCATCGGATTGTTGATGGCATTCCTCTCACCCAGCACATGGTTGGTGTACCAGAGGGCCTGAGTTCAACTACACAGCTTCACCGAGTGGCAAGGTTTCAGCCCAGACGAGGGCCTGACAGTGGGGCAGCTCCTAGAATTTGTGACGTGGCTGAAGATGTATAGAGCCTCATTTAGGTACACTAAGCTGCTGCTAGTGGGGATGGTGTTCTTCCTGAAGCTCGGAGGCAGAAGGGACATAATGAAAGACTTCTTGGTGAAGAAGTTAATGGAGGGCTGGGTGAGGGAAGCCACACCAAGTCCGGACAAGCGAAGACCCGTCATCCTGCCCATGATGAGGTGGACCATCCAGGTGGCCCCAGAAGTGGCTAGGGATGGTTTTGAGGAAAAGCTCTTCAAAGCTACCCTCTTGATTATCTTTTTTGGTGCCTTCAGGGTGGGAGAGGCAATATCCCAGTCCAAGGTGGACACATCGGGCCCCACCCTGTTGGGTGGAGGACATCATAGAAGGAGAAGGCAAGGTCGGGATGTTCTTGAGAAGATCCAAAACCGATCGCAGCAGTAGGGGAAGAATGTTATGGCTCCATACCACCAAGGTCCGGGATCTTTGCCCAGTGAGCGCCATATAGGAGTACCTGCAGGCATGCCCACTGATGGGGGGCTTGCTCCTGTGACATCAAGATGGCTCCCAGTTCTAGTTCAGGGTTAAGTAGATTAGGGTGGTAGAGGCTTCAGGTTTCAGAAAGGAGGGTCTCACCCTCCTTTCTTTTCGGATAGGAGCGGCCATGGTGTCCCACAGCCTGTATCTGGGTGTGGGCCGGATCCAGGCCATTGGCAGATGAGATTTGGACAGGTACAAGTTATATGTGTGGTAGGTGGGAGAGGGCACCCCAGTTAACTGCTTTCATTTCATTCTGATAGGTAATCCAATCTCTGTTTGGATAGTGGGCCAGGAGAAGAATGCTGGACAGCTGATTCGGCAAGCAACCTCACTACTCCCCAGAAGTAGTGCAAGTACAGTGGATGAGGAAGAGGGGGATGCAGTGGGACCAGCTGCGGCTTGTGCTCAACAACCAGCACTGGATGGGCCACCCTCCGGACTTCATTTTGCTGCACCTCAGAGGCAATGAACAAGTGGGGGTACCACAGATTGAAAGGGGGATTGGGGTACAGATGCTGATTGAGGGCGCCTGGGCCTGGTAATGGGGGGGGGGGGCTAGGTACCGGGGACTGGGGGTGCTTGGCTGCAGTTACAATGAGCATGCAAAGCTCAGGGTGTCCACCCATATGCCAATATGGAGTGGTTGGTGGTGGGGGGAAAAAGATTCTCCACACAGCCACAGTATGGGCCAGGGGGTTACAGAGACAGCAGCATGGTACCTTCCACAATGGGGCCCACCCATTTGGGGGGCCTAGGGTTTAAGAATGGGCTATAATAGATATTGTTAAGATTGGCAATATTGTTAACATTGCAATGCGGTTAGATGGTTAAAGTTGTACTAGAGAATATTGTTGGTGCAGGCATTGTTAATGTGTTACTGTACTGTGGCAGATATTGTTGTTGTATTAATAATGTTGTATTTAAAAGGGGTGATCTGTGAGCTGTGGATTATCAATCCCATGGTAAAACAGCGAACAGTGGAGTAGTGATTATGGGAATGGAGGGTGGGGGGCCCGGGCGACCCATACGGCATATCCCGGGTTATGGAGGCCGGTCACAAAAGGGTGCCTGGCCCATAATCAGGCTGCCAGGGAGAGGAGGGCCCCCATAGGGAAGGTGTTTGGTGATAAGCAGGCCGTGGAGGGGGGGGGTGGGGGGGAGGTCAATGTCGATAAAGGCAAAGGGCAGTGGGCACAGCTTCCATTTCCCATGCAGCCGCAAACCCCACCCCACCCGAAACTGACCGGGGGTAGTCAGGTAGGGGGAGGGGGGAACATCACAGCTGGCAGAGCAGCGGTACCTCACCAAAAAAGGCGGGGGGTACCACAGGTTGAAAGGGAGAGGTCAGGGGACAGGTGCTGTATGGGCACACCTGGGCCTGGTAATGGGGGGGGGGGGGGGGGCAAGTACCAGGGCCTGGAGGTACCTGGCCTCAGTTACAATGAGCATACAAGGCTTGGAGTTCCCACCCAGGTGCCAACATGGAGTGGTTGGTGGCGGGGGAAGAAGGTTCTCCACGGCCACGGTGTGGGCCGGGAGGTTACAGAGACAGAGGTATGGTATTTCCTACGGTGGGCCCGCCCATTTGGGGGGCCTAGGGTTTAAGAGGGGCTATAGTATATACTGTTAAGATTGTAAATATTGTAATATGGTTAAGATGGTTAATGCTGTACTAGGGAATATTGTTAGTGCAGGCATTGTTGATATGTTGTTACTGTAGTGTTGCAGATATTGCTGATGTATTAATAATGTTGTATTTAAAAGGGATGATCCATGAGCTGTGGCCTATCAATCCCACAAATAAAGTGTCTGGTAAAACAGCAAGCAGTGGAGTGGTGATTAAGGGGGGGGGGGGGGTCCGAGCAACACATATGGCATGCCTCGGGTTACGTCCTTTTTTGCTTTTAGGGAACTGTATGTCCTTCTCCTTGTCTGCTACCTATACACTCCTCTGTTTTTCTCTGTCCTGTTCATAATATGGAGTTCCTTTCTTTTTTTTTCTTTTGTGTTTGAACTTTGTAAACCACTTTGTATATTTTGAAAAGGTGGCATAGAAAATACTAAATAAACCATAAGTCAAAGAAACAATCAGATTCATCTGACAAGAACTACCTCTATTAAATTTATGCTGTCTCACATCCCGTAAACCCTGCGATTCCAGAAACAGCACTCTGCTCTGCTTTATCAGTGTTTGTATTAATTTACTCTCCACAGGGGTCAGATTATCTGATCTGTAGTTAATAACCTCTTTCTTACTTTTGCCTTTGTGGACAGGAACCACAGTCACTTATCTCCAGACCTCTAAGGTCACTCCCAAGCATGGGGTAAGTCTACTAAGCCATGCTAACAGTTAACCCAGGCTAAATGCTCCTAGGTATCATTGAATAACATGGGACCTAGGTGCAGATAGCCCAGGTTAACTGTTAGCTCAGCTTAGTTGACATCCCCCATTAAAAAGGTCAGCCAGTGGAGCTGCCAGTACTTCCCTAAATTCTTTCAATACCCTTGGAGGAACCCTGTCCAGCCCCATTGTTTGTCCACTTTGTTTTGCTAGCTCCTCATGAACACTATCTTCTGAAAATCATTTGAGTTCTATCTCACTTCCATTCCTATGTGTGTTTTTTCTGAGGTCCCATTCCCAGCCCTTCATATGTGAACACAAAACAGAAATATTTATTAAACAATGCCGTTTTATCCTCATCAGCCTCTACACATTCTTCTCCTTCACCGTTGAGTCTCACAATGCCACCCCTGCACTTCTTCCTATCACAAACATACCTAAAAAAAAGTCTTGTCCTCATATTTTACTGTATTGACTATTTTTCTTCCATTAGCCTATTTGTTTTCCTGAATAATTTGCCAGCTTACCTTAGCTTCTCTAGATATTGCTGTTTGTCTTCCTATTTATGAAATCTCTTATAGTTTATGATGGTGAACCTCTCTTTCCTTTCCTTTTGCGATACTTCTTTTGGAAACCATAGCAACATCCTTTTCCTCCCTTTTTTTTAACGTCCCTAACAAAAACGTTTGTTGCCCTTTTAATATTTCCTTTTCAGTTTTTCTCACTGTTCTACTTCCTCCAGATGTTTCCATCTGACTAACTACTCTGTGAAGAATTCCCCCATCTTTTCAAAGTTAGGGTCCTAGACTTCAGGAAAACTTGTTTTTGAATGAACCATCTACTAATATTGAAGCTGGCCATCTGGTGATCGCTGCAAGCCAGATGATCACCCACTACAACATTAGAAACACTCTCCCCATGTGTAAGCACTAATGGTCAGTTATACATGATGTGCTGCACGGGGCCAACACTGACTCACCACCTGAAATACCAGGGTGGGCCACAGAGCATGAGGCCTGACAGACCAGCAGAGTTCCAGAATGCAAAAAAGCCACTAGTGCCCTCCGACTGCAGTTTGCCAGGACTGCTGAAATTAACTCCCAGGAATAGGTAACAGTTCTCCTTAAAAGCATTCATCTACCACAGTGATATATCCCCAATATAAATTACCACCTGATTCCCCAGTAGGTTTTGCCCCTTAGGGGCATGTTTACTAAACACCGTTGCTGTGCGGGTTCCCGTTAGTGTGCTGGTGCCATATAAGGAGTGGGCGGGCCAGGCAGAAAAAAGAAAAAAAACGGACCGTACGTGTGTGTGTCGCGCAAATGTGCGGGGCCCACATTAGCACGTGGGAAGGCTAAGTGGGGCGCTGCTGCACAGCCAAACAACAGAGCCATAGTACAACGGTGAAGACACTGACCTATGGTGCAGGGGCCAGGGGTTCAAGCCCCCATTGCGCTCAATGAAAAAGACCAGCTGAGGCATCAACTTTTATGGGCAAAAGTGGTGTAGGAGGTATATTGATTATGGGCGGCAGAAGGCGGCGCACTCTTTTTTTATACGGCATGAGGCGGCGCACTGTTCATTGTGGGCGGCAGATGGCGGCGCGCTGATAAAATGGGGCAACAGAAGGCGGCGAGCCTGTGGGCAGAAGGCGTCGCGCTGATGTGTGAGGGGGCAGCCCAATAGTGGGAGGGATAAGTGGCGCGCAGATGTGCAAATAGCAGGAATGGAGCCATAGCACAATGGTTAAGACACTGACCACTCATGCAGGCATCATGGGTTCAATTCCCCACAGTGCCCATTGAAGACAGCTGGCTGAGGCATTATTTTAAGGGGGATGCCCATGTTGGGCAGCATAAGGCGGCGCGCTATTAATGTTACGCGGCAGAAGGTGGCGCACTGCTAATTTTGTGCGCCACAAGACGGCGCGCCGATGGCTACAAGGCTGCGCGCTGCTGCTCAAGCACAGGAACAGAGCCACAGCACAATGGTTGTGACACTAACCAATGGTGCAGGGACCAGGGGTTCAATTCCTCACAATGCCCATTGAAAAAGACTAGCAGAGGCAGTATGTTTTATGTTGTGGAGTGCTGTAGTAGGCCCACTAATTTTATTTTGTGATAACAACTAGAAAACGCATGCTCACAGCATGTTAACATAAGGCAGCCCATAAGGCACATGTGACAATGCACCGTCCGCCAAGGCACCCTAGAATGTCCCCTATAGGGCAGCATGTATGTTGCGACACAGGATAATGTATAGTGCACCCTATATGGATGGCAACCATAAAGTGCCGTATACGGCACCCCATAAAGCACCCTCAGAGGCACCTTATGGGTACAGTACGCTCAGGGTGTTATTGCTGGCAGCAGCATATGTACAGTAAATTAAAAAGATGCTGTGGACACCCCTATCACAGAACCCCACTGTGGGTTTGAACCCATGACCTCTGGCTGCACAGGAAGTGATGTAACCATTGGGCTACAACTCCATAGCTGTAAGCAAGCACCTGGCTGGCTGCAGATAGCCTGCACGTCACCTCACAGACAGTCTGCTGGTGTAAACAGGATAGGGTTAGGCCACACGTACCCATGATGCACTGCACATGCAAATTAGCTGTCCACAGATGGACACAAGATGGGTAATGCACCCCCACAGCACCTCGGCCCTGTTGGGGGGAGTGACCGGGTGCACCCACACAGCACCTCGGCCTGGTAGGGGGCACTGACCGGGTGTTTTACTGGCACAGAGTAGCTACACACCGTTACATCCTGTGGGTTCTGTGCTCACCCTGAGTGTGCAATGAGGCGCCCAGGACCAGGTCCACAACACCTTCCATGGCTGATGAAGGCCAAGCGGGAGTTTCAAAGCAGTGTTAATGTGTAAGATCACTAGTTTCTGCACAAACACCATGGATATCCCAGTCAGGCTTCCCCCCCAGCAAACATGGTCCCCCATCAAGAGATCCACACTGTACCTCCCTGCAAAGGTGGCAGTAGAGGGCAACATCAACCCCAGTCCTGCTGAGGAATGAACACCACCCCCACAACACAATAGCAGACAGACATAGGACCAGGATAAGGTAAGCTGCACTCCACCACCAGATATTCCCCTGCAGCAAGCCAACAGACACTGCACCCTGCAAGCCATTCCAGCAAGACACATACCAGCTACAAACAGTCTGCTGGTTAGTCCATAGTGCATGTTCCCAATGGAGATACATGCACCCAGAACTGGTCTGTCAGCATACACAGCAAGCAGATAAATCAGTGACTAGGCCCCAAATAGAAACCCATATCTATCACATGAGAGAAATACTGTATAGCACTATGGGGGTGCCTAGCCATGCTGTGGTCACTGCACAGTCAGGGTGAGCGTGATCTCCCAGAAGGACATGCTTTGGCCACCCTGTCTGTGTAGGTGGTGGCCGGACACTACAATGTCCCTGCCAGTGCCCTATGCCCGGTGCAGGTGCATCCTGGCCAGGCTACCCTGTCCTGGCTATACCCATGGTACCTTGCACCTCATTATGCACATTGGCAGGCCAATACTGGCAACAGTGCTGCAGTGTGGGCTGTGGAAGGGGCTTGCAGCCAACACCCACTGTATAGCCAGACACACACTTCCACACCTATGCCATCATGGTGCTACTATTGAGGAAGTAATTAGCCTTGCCCACCAAACCAGTCCTGAGCACGGCAAGGCATGGATATGGTACGCAGTACAGCTGGGGGTCACTCCCCAGGGTGGTAAACACCGTCAGAGGCCAGGCCTGGAGCACGCACCGCAAACACCTAACAGATTGTTCGGATGGGGTCAACTAGCAGTATGTGCGTAACGTATGGATATCTAGCTGCCTGTGCTCCTAGCAAACGTCTCAGAGCTGTGTACCATATACCTCAGGTATAGGGTGACATTGGTAAGTTATGCAAGTGCTAGTTTTGGGAGATGCATGCAGGGTCCAATGGTCTGCCTCTCCAGGAGACATTGGCCAATGAGGCCTGTGGGTGTGGGTGTGTCTGCCCTTGATGGCTGCTGCTTTACGGCACAGATTCCCAACTCCAGTCCAGGTTTGCATCACACTGTTCTGGTTTTCCTGCTGTCCCTCATGGATATGCATGAGCTACATCTACATACCATGGGTGTGGTGCATAGATATACAGCACAGGCATTTGTATGAGTGGCATCATGGAACCTGACTGGTGTGTGCCCCACCAGGACTGCATTTGGGTGATTCTGCTCTGGGTACTGGCCCTGTTCATGGTGTCTTTGCTCAGTGGGGTAAAAGATAGACGTATTGCCATTGCATATGTCCTCGCCAGGAAAGGTGTGCCCTTACTATCACTGTTTACTTGGGGGGAAAATATGTGGGCAAGATTGGCAGTTGCCCCAGTTGGGCTTTGAACCTGTGACCTTCTGCTCTTGCATGTAGTGTCTGTGTGCACTGCACCACTGTGTAGCCACAGTTTGGGTGTATTCCCTGGCATGTCCATGACTGTGGATCTGGCAGGGCCTGTCTGTTGCAGTCTGTTGCAGTGGATGGTGGCAGCCTGCACATGGCTAGCTAGGCCTCTATCTTCTGTCGCTAGCAGCCACTGCCCCCTGCACCACATGTACTCGTCCGCCAACATGCTGGCATGAGCTCCTCCCATAAAAAGCAGGTGACCTGATTGGAATGTGGCAGTACGGGACTGCATTTGGGGTACTTGGCTGTGGGTAATGCCCATTGTTGTGGTGTGTGTGCGTTGTTGGGTAAAATATGGGTGTTTTCCCCATGCTTATGTCACCTGCAATACAGGGGTGTCTGCGCTATCTGTGTTTAGTGGTGGGTAAAATATAGGGACTGGGCTGGCAAGTGCCCCAGCTGGGCTTTGAACCTCTGACCCTCTGGTCCTGACTTTGTCCGCTGCACCACACTATGGCCACAGAGACAGTGCAGCCCCTGGAGGTAGTAAGCCTGGCAGGATGGAGTCACAAACCCTGCTCTACGCAATTCTACTGTGGGCATATGCACCCTGTCTGGTGACAAACGTGCACATCAACCACGGAAATGACCACAGGAACTGGGGGAAACAATATCACCATGCTGGGCAACAGTGATATTAATGGGCAACCATAGCAAACACTCCCAGGACAGCTCCACAACAGGAAATGTTGTTTGGAAGAGTCTCCGCTCCGTAAACCCTTCCAAAATTCATTTCTTTTTTCTGGAGCTTTGTTGGGTGTGTTTTCTGTATTTGCCCATCACTATCACTGTTCCCCAGATGAATTACTATTTTTAATAGTTCTGTTGTGGTCATTTCCTATTTTTATGTGCACTTTTGTGCTGTGCACATGTATCACACTGCTCACGTTTTTCTGGTTTCCCCGGTTTTCCTGTACATTGCTGACGTAAATGGTTTCTCTTCCCTTTAAATGCTTTCTACCGCGAGTGTTTCACTCGCGGTAGTTTTTACATGCAAATTCGGGCCCAATACTGTGCGGGGACCCTCTCCCCTCCCACTCTCCACCCATTGACCCCGCCCCTCCGGAGCCTTCCTCCGCCCTCCTTTAGCCGTTCCACGCCTCTATCGGACATTTGCGGGCCCGCACTTGTACGGGGCCCGTTGGTGTGCCGCGTACCTGTGCGGGGGTGACACGCACGTGTGTGGGGCATTTAAACGCGTTTATGCGCGTTTCAATGGCACGTTGCCGTGCGCTATTTTGCGGCGCGCAAATTTGCGGACTTTAGTAAACATGCCCCTTAGTCTTTCCCACCTCAGCCAGGGACAGTCTCTTCCCTACTGGGCAATAACACTAGTCCACCTTATTTCAAACAGTTACATCAGATTGCATACCTCCTAATCTAAGAGCCATTGAATCATTAGCAAGAAGCTAAAAACCCATCTTTTTCTAGAGTACTATGGCACAGACCCCCAACAGGATTTAACTCATACCAAATCAATATACCAAGACCACTGGACACAAAACTACTCGCCATTTCACCACCGCAACATCCCTGACCAATGAACAGAAAAACAACATAAGACTACACCCCCTCAAAGTGCCAATATACATCAAAGAAACTCCCTCACTTGGACTCCCACTTCATAGCCAAATGGGATGAATTAGAACTGCCAGCATACCACTGCATTGCATTACCATAACCGGTTAAGTAACTTTAACCACTAGGCTTACTCCAAATGTTACCTAGTGCTATTGTTCTCCTTAACCTTACTTGTAAGTTACTTAATGCACATAGGGGTATGTTTACTAAAGTCTCCTAACGTGCGCGGCGCGGTAGTCTGCAGGATGCCATATAAGGAGTGGGCATGTCAGTCTAAAAAAAGCAAACCGGGATTAATCGTGCGCTAATGTGCGCTGCGCGCTAATGTGCGCCGCGCACAGTAGCGCATGAGAAATGTGCGCAGGAAGCATAAGCAGGCGCGCTGATGTGCAAATAGAGGAACAGAGCCACAGTACAATGGTTAAGACACTGACTGATGGTGCAGGGATCATGGATTCAATCCCCCACTGTACCCAATGAATAAGACTGCCTGAGGCACTACCTGGTATGTGTAATATTGCATTATGAGGCATTTTAATTTTATTTTAATTACTGCTGCTAGCAAACGCACTCTCAAAGCACTGTAACATAAGGTGCAGCATAAGGCACCCTATAAGGCACTCCATAGGGCACATTATAAAGTGCACTGTCCGCCACGGCACCCTATAATCTCCCCTATAGGGCACCCTATCAGTCGCTCCACAGGATAACGTATAGTGCACCTTATATTTATTTTATTTATTTATTTTCTCTTATATACCGCGCTATTCTGCATCAGTGCGGTTTACATTGAACAAACTGAAATTACATTGAACAGGGCATTATAACTTGGAGATAACTATTTTACAGGGAACATGGATGGATGGTAACCATATATGGATGGTAACCATAAGGTGCCCTATAGGGTGCCCTATAAAGCGCCCTCTGAGGCACCTTATGGGTACAGTACGCTGAGGGTGTTTTTGCTGGCAGCAATAATGTACATTAAAAAGAGATAATGCTTTGGGCAGCCCTATCAAATAACCCTACTGTGGGTTTGAGCCCATGACCTCTGGCTCCACAGGCAGTGAAGTAACCAGTGGGCTACAACTCTATAGCTGCTAGCAAGCCCCTGGCTGGCTGCAGATGGACTGCATGTCACCACACAGACAGTCTGTGGTGGTCACCAGGATAGGGTTAGCCCACCCATACCCATGATGCACTGCACATGCAAATCAGCTGTCTACAGATGAACACAAGATGGGGTATTCACCCCCACAGCACCTCGGCCTGGTAGGGGGAACTGACCATGTGTGTTACTGGCACAGAGTAGCTACACACCGTCACATTGTGCGGGTACTGTGCTCACCCTGAGGGTGCGGTGGGGCGCCCAGCACCAGGTCCACAGCACCTTCCATGGCAGAAATAGGCCATGCTGCAGGTCACCAGCAGTGCTAATGAGTGAGATAGGTAGGTTCTGCAGACACACCTTGGATATATCTGTATGTCTCAGTCAGGTGTAGCCCCTATGGACCCCTAGGAGGATTATGTACCACCACCACCACCACCACCCCCCTCCTCCTCCAGGGCCGAGGGTGGTAAACAGGGTCTCCCATCAACATATCCATATTCTACCTCCCTGCAATGATGGCAGTAGAGAGGACCATCAACCCCAGTCCTGCTGGGGAACAGACACCTACAGGGCAGTCAATGCAGCTCTGTACACATCCATAACACAATAGCAGACAGACATTAGGCCTGGACATGCTAAGCTGCACCCCACCACTATCTGATATTCTCCTGCAGCAAGCCTTCAGCCACTGCACCCTGCACAGCACTCCATCAAGACACATACCAGCTGCAGACAGTCTGCTAGCTAGTCCATAGTGCATGGTCCTGGTGGAAATGCATGCACCCAGAACTAGGATTTCAGCATACACAACAAGCAGATAAGTCAGTGACTGGGCCCCAAAAGGAAATCCATAAATATCACATGAAAAAAATACTATATAGCACTATGGGGGTGCCTAGCCATGCTGTGGTCACTGCACAGTCAGGATGAGAGTGATCTCCCAGCAGGACATGCTGTGGCCACCCTGTCTGTGTAGGTGGTGGCCGGGCACCACAATGTCCCAGCCAGTGCCCTATGCCCTGTGCAGATGCATCCTGGCCAGGCCACCCTGTCCGGGCTATACCCATGGTACCTTGCTCCTCATTATGCACATTGTCAAGCCAATACAGGCAACAGTGCTGGCAGTGTGGGCTGTGGAGGGTGTTTGCAGCCACCACACACTGGATAGACAGACACACACTTCCACACCTATGCCAGCATTGTGCTACTATAGAGGAGTTTAGCAGCCCTGGCCACCACACCAGTCCTGGGCACATTGCAGGCATGGATATGGTACGCAATACTGTTGGGGGTCACTCCCCAGGGTGGTAAACACTGTCAGAGACCAGACCTGAAGCACACTCCACAGACATCAGAAAGGTTGTTATGATGGAGCTCAATCAGCAAACTGTGCTTAATGTAGGAATTGCTATCTGCCAGTAATCATAGCAAACGTTTGATAGCTGTGTACTGTATTCACAGGTGTAGGGTGGCATTGCTAAGGTATGCAAGTGCTAGTATTGGGAGATGCACGCAGGGCCCAATGTCCTGCCTCTCCAGGAGGCATTGGCTAATGGAGCCTGTGGGTGTGGGTGTGGGTGTGGGTGTGTCTGCCCCTGTTGGCTGCTGCTTTATGGCAGAGGTTCCCAACTCCAGTCCTGGTGTGCCAAACACTGTTCGGGTTTTCATGCTGTCCCTCATGAATATGCATGAGATACATCTGCATACCATGGGGTGGTGCATAGATATGCAGCACAGGCATCTTTATTAGAGGCAACATGGAACCTGACTGGTGTTTGGCCCTCCAGGACTGCATTTGGGAGACTCTGCTCTAGGTAATGCTCCTGTTTATGGTGTATTTGCTCTGAAGAGTAAAATGTAGGTGTTTTGGGCATGTTTACGTCATCTGCAATAAACGTTCTGTCTGTATTAGCACGTTGTAGTAGTGGGTAAAATATGGGAACTGGGTTGGCAGGCACCATAGCTGGGACTTGAACCTGTGACCTTCTGCCTCCAAACACACTGGTTGTGTGCACTGCACCACCGTGTTGCCACAGGGACAATGCATTCCCTGATGATACCATGACAGTTTGTCCGGCAGGGCCTGTCTGTTGCAGTGCATGGCACCCACCTACACAGGGCTAGGCCATGGTCGGCTCTGGGCATCTGCCACTGCCACCCTCCACCACCAGTACACCTCTGCCATCATGCTGACATGCCCTTCTGCTGGTGGTGCTGGTGGTGTGCAGTCTCAAGCCATCCAGTGTGCAGGTAGGCGGCTGCCTATGGTGCGTGTTCTGGGGTAGGGGTGCCTGCATAGGCATCCACGCTTCCCCCCAACACCGCTTGCCAATGTGCTGTGCCCTTGGAGGTACCTGCTGGGTACTATCCCCTGTGACACTGTGATAAACACTCTCATGCCCATGTTGGGCTCTCATCAGTTGCTTTCTGGCTGCTGGTCAGTTTCAGCATTCCTAAGTGCCACCTAGGCATCTGCCTAGTCCGCACTGTGCCCCAGCTGCACGACAGCATGTGCCGCCTGCAGCCCTCTCTATCCCATTTCCAAGCATCTGTCCAGTTGGCCATTCTGACATGCCCACCCTGCTGTTGCTGCACATGTGCATGCCATAGGAAACCTGTCTGATGGAGAGGGAAACCCTGAACAGTGCTATTTCACTGTGGGATCATTCACCTTGTATGGGGACGGAGCGTAGACCCTTCCAAAATTCATATTTATTTTTTGGGGCTTTCTTGGGAGTGTTTTTTTATGTTTCCCATTACAATCACTATTGCCCAGCTTGATTATAATTTTTTCTAATTTTGTTGGGGTCCTTTTCAATGTTTATTTGTACTTTTGTTCTGTGCACATGTATCACACTTATCACTTTTTGTAGGTTTCCCTGGTTTTGCTGTACATTGCTGACAGAAATGGTTTCTCTTCCCTTTAAAATGGCTCTGACGCGAGGTTTTCACTTGCGTTATTTTTAGCCTCGAATTTCACCTTGTTAGTGTGCGGGGACCCTCTCCCCTCCCACTCTCCACCCATTGACCCCTTCTCTCCGCCCCTGGGGAGCCTTCCTCCTCCCTCCGGTAGCCTTTCCCCGCCTTCAGCGCTCGTCTGCGCCGCTCTGCACATGAGCATGCACTAAAGCGCATTTTGGCCCCGTAAAGCATCATTAGCGCACGCTAAGGTACCTTAGTGCATGCTCATGTGCGCCGCGCACGTTAAGAAACTTTAGTAAACGTACCCCATAATGTGGTCTGATTGCACCTTGTAGAAAAATGGTATAAAAATGAGTTAAATAAAATAAACCTAATCTTCTGGACAGGCAGCAAGAGCACTTCTCATAAAGTCCACTGTTTGCTTTTTTATATTTTCTTAAATGTCCATGCAATTTTTCCAACCAAACACATAGCTGGTCAAAAGGAGTTCATAAGCATCCTGTCAAGGCGGGGTTCAAACTATAGTCTTAAATAGCCAGCACATATATAACTTCTGTTGCTATTTTTTTACTCTATAGGCTACCACCACCTGCTGGCAAGTAACTCCAAAACCTCTGTTTGCCAATATTGAAACAACTGCACAGTCTCCCAATAACAAGTCAAATTAAATGCAAAATTAAATGCCCTCGGGATGTGGTCATTGACGGAAGATCCAATTGGGAAGGACAAGTTATGAATTAACCTGTATTTCCCAGGCTCCTTTTTTGGTATTATCCCCAACGGGGACACCACGAAGTCAGCCAAGGGCTGCTCTGCAAAGGGGCCAGCGACCCTGCTCAACCGGTCTCTACAGCCAGTTTATCCCTCACGATGTGGATGAACCTCCGCACCGAAGGCAAATTCCTGGCTTTGCTCAAAACTACTGTACCCACTACTGGAATCTGAACCCCCCCAGAAACCCTTCCTCCAAAACCACCCTGTCCCTGCGCCTGGGATACTTCCTCAACCACGGTCAAAGCGCTTCAATCCGGTTTGGAGTCGAAGCTAAACCCCTTTTGTCCCTACTGCTTGGTAGCAGGCATACTGGATCCGACCATTCCTTTCTTAATGCACTTGAGTGCGGAATGCCCTCCATTGCAGATGGAACAGGCGTGCCGAAACTTGCAATCTGGAAAGGGGCATGAAGACTTGTTGAATCGCCAACAAACATCTCCGGTGCCCCCTCCAGCTGCTCTCCGCCCCGCTGGGGGCCCACTAGCTCGAAAGGACCACCCTGCACCAACCGGAGCAACCAGTCCTCCTTTCACTCCACTGGCCACCCCGCAGCTCGGTCGGACCGCCATCTGCGTTAACCATAAATTAATATCTTGCATCCCCCAAGACAAGAGCTGATTTTCCTCCATCTTATTGCGGAACTTTTCATCATAGTTGAGCCATGCCCAACTGTCATGCATCTGAGACGCCTCTAAGATGGAGTCCATGTATGCCAATAGCATCCAATACTGCTCTGGATGCTGGTGCCCCCATACACTAGCGAGACGCAAAAAGGCTCGAGTCCAGTTAACTACATTCCTAGCGACCCTCCGAACCCTACCTGCCTTCTCATCCTCCTTCCTCTTCCTCCCACTGTCCCCCGACCATTTCCTACCCTCCAACAACCGCAAAATGTCAATGTACCGCCTCTTCCTGATTTTCCACCGCAAATTCCTCGGCACCCTTCCCATAATTCTGAGAAAGCTGCCAGCGTAGGCATCCCCCACCCGACTCTAGCTGCACCGCACTCTTGCTACCCTCACCACGCCCGCCCTCTTCCGTCGTAGACAAATGCGATGACGATTCTGTGGATGACGTGGAAGAGGATCCAGACCTACGACGCCATCGACAGAAATGCTTACATTTTCTTTTTGCCTTTTTTCCAACCACCTCAACTGCCCCCACTCCACCACCCACCTCCGCACCTTGGTCAGGAGCCAACTCACCTGCAATGCCTCTCACCATCTCATTATTCAGACTTGTCTCGTGCTGCTCCGCCACTGTTGTTGGCGCTGCGTTTGACTCTCCTGCCAATCCTTCCACCTCATGACCTCTGTCCATGCTCACTGTCACTTCATCCTGTTGCCGCGGACCGCTCATCTAAGGACCTCCCCTGTACTGCCAACCAGGTGGTACCTGAGGAGAGAAGACACCAAAAGGCGAAGGGGAACCTGCCATGGCCCAAGGCGGCTGCCACACCCCCAACCACTCCGCCCGAGAAGAGCCTTGCCCCCCACCCCGCCAATGCTCCCAAGCCGGCCAGTAGCTGCCGCCCTGTTCCCCATGCCAGCTTGCCACACTCTCTAACCCCATCCCATCTCCCCCCGCCACCCCCCCAGCTGTGCGCCCTTCCCAGTCCAAAGGACCAGGTCCAAAACTTGATCGCCCCACAGAACCCCAAACCACCCCCCGTCCCCGTGCACCCCTTATGAATCCTCTTCCCCTCATCACACTACCAGTAGGGTCCACCTGCCCCTCCGCAACAGGGTCACCCCCCTAACCCCCCTCCGCACCTGAGGTGCCCCCCTGATGCTTGATGCCCTCCATTGCTCCTTTGCCCCTGCCAATGGATCCGCCCTGTCCCCCGCTTTGCCTACTGTGCACCTCTGCACTCACCCCTTGCATCCTGGGCCCCCACCCCCAAACCCCACACCCCTCTGCCCCCTTTGAGCATCCCCAACCGGCTTCTCCTCCCCCTCCAACCTCCTTCTAGCTCCCCTACCCCTTCCATCCCCCTTTCCCCATCCTGTTGCCCTCCCTGGTGTGGCTGCATCCTAGCGCACTGCCCCCTGTATCCCACTCCCTCGGCTTCCTCCCTTTTCTCCGATTGTATTTTGTTCTGGGTTTTTTTTTATTGGTTTCAGTGTTTCTTCCTATCCACCTTTACTCCCCCCCCTTTTTTTTTTATTTATTATTATGTTTTAATGAGTTTGCGCCTTCTCACCACGCTGTGTAGAGCCACACTTGCCTGCTGCCTCACACCACATGTACGGACACGTGCACGGTACTCCTTTCCTATACCCGCTCCTTGTGCCATGCACTCTGCTGCCTGCCGCAACCACTGCCACACGCGCTGAGCCTCCCACTCGCCGCCAAATGGACCGCAGCTCCCACAAGCACAACCGTCGCCTCCAGCCCGAGATCCCGAAGAGCCACGCCGTACTGTGCTCCTCCCACCTTGCCGAGACCTTCCTTTATCCCATTGGCTCCCGCGTCTTTCTCAAGCCCGCAGGAGCCAATGGGCTTGTAAGACACACCACCACGCTCCCCAACGGCTCCCCACGCCGCCGATGCACCAGGCGCACGCAACCAGCCGCCCCCCCTGGTTAACACCAGCCACGTGCACGAGGCTCCTCGGCCTTCCCGTTACTGTTTCTTGTAAACTGCTTTAATCTGGAGAAAAGTGGTATAGAAAAACAGACACATAAATAAATAAATAAATACAATAAAGAATACATTTTTTACCTTGGCCTCAGGCTGGCATGCAGTACACTCTTTATTTGATCTCCTGGGCAGGAAATGTCTCTGCTTTCCTCTCTGATTTTACAGGGCATGGGACTCCTCCCATCCTGGTCCCCTCTCTGGTTGACCTAGAAATCAGTCACACCTGAAATTCTGCTCTGCTGGGTTCATTCTTTCTTTGGGATTCCCTCCCTTGCCTTTTTTTTCTCTCTATCATATATCTCCCCCCACTCCTCCCTTTTCCACAGGATACTGATTCTTCCTTTAACACTCCATCTTCCCCCTTTTGGGAAATAAAATCTGCATTGACATACTCTTTCCCTGATCTGTGCACCACCTGAAAATTGTACGCGTGTAACTCTAGGTACCACCTCATGAGCCTGGGATTGCTATTTTTCATTGGTTCCAACCATTTTAAATAGTGAATGGACCATGGGCAAGATAAATAGGGCAATTTTATAAAGTTCTGCCTAGTTAACAAACAGTTTAAAGTGTGACTATCATGTATATTAAAGTCAAGTAGACATGTGCTTAGCTTTATAAAATATGTCCCATAAGTGGTGGGATACGCATGCAAATCTAGGCACAATCAGTTACACCAGCCCTGTGTTTAGGTTTCTTAAATTATAGTATTTGATAGTTTACATGTGTAAACGTGTGTTCCACTCACACTCTGACCATGCTCCACCCATGTGCATGCACACATTGAAAGTATGCATGCCTGTCATGCATACTTATAGAATAGCGACCAGCTAAGGTATGCACATAAGGGTCCATCCACACACATAAGTCACTGGAAATAAGTAAGAACATAAGAAATGCCATACTAAGTCAGACCAAGGTCCATCAAGTCCAGTATCCTGTCTCCAACGGTGGCCAATCCAGGTCACAAGTACCTGACAGCTTCCCAAAAAGACACACAGGTTCCACAATGCTAGTCTTGGGTAAGCAGTGGATTTCCCGGGTCCTCTTTAATAACGGTTTCTGGACCTTTCCTCCAGGAACTTGTCCAAACCTTTTTTTAAACCCAAGCTACACTAACAGTTTTTACTACATCCTCCGGTAACGAATTCCAATTTGATTGTGAGTTGAGTAAAAACATATGTTCTCTTATTAGACTTAAATGGATTGCATTGTAGCTTCATTGCGTGTCCTCTAGTCTTTCTACTTTTTGATAGCATAAACAACCAATCTACATTTACCCATTCCATTCATTAATTTATAGACCTCTATCATATCTCCCCTCAGCCGTCTCTTTTACAAGTTGAAGAGCCCCAATCTTTTAAGCCTTTCCTGATTTATGTGCATTGATGGGGGAATTATGTGCATACTTTTACTCACATACACTCTGGGCATTTTATAACAAGATATCTTTGTACATAAATCTGTTTTATGAGTATGAATGACTTTGGAAATTACCCTCCTGTGAACAGTTTCTTAAAGGATTGTAGGGAAGAATCCAGAATAAGCTATTAGTTCAATAGAAAAATGATCATGTGCGAACACAAGCAGGAACTAGCAGATGGCTGGTCAATGCAAAGATCCACAAGGCAAAAGCCAGCAGATTAGCAAAGGTTATAGACTGCAAAAGCAGAATTAAGAAGAAATGTGTAAGGACTGAAAGAATAACAAGAGGAGCAGATAAGGGTGAGAATTTTATTCTGAATGACATTGCTATTTGATCAGGTTATGCATTCGTTAGTGCACCTTTGGTTCGTTAGCATGACAAAAACCTTGGTGCCCACAAACTCAATTTAATGCACATTAACCTAGGAATTAGCATGCATACAACTAATTTGCATATATTACAAAGTTCTAATGTACATTAAAAACTTTTATTAGAATGAATGCCTGAAACAAACCAGAAAACATCCACAAAAATCTAGTGAAGTCTGAAAAATCTCAAAACAAACCTTTTTGTGTACTTTATTGATGGTAATATTTCTGACATTCAAACTATCCATTCCTGTACAATTAGCTATGTATGTTTATTTATTGATTTATCAATTTTTTATACCACCTTTAAGGCTATCAAAGCAGTTTGCAATCAGATCAACGTTATACATGGAACAGAGAGGTTAATACATTGAACTTAGTGAATTACATTGAACTTGGTTAACAAGCTATGATACATTGTACAAACTATGATACATTGTTAGGATATGAGCAACTTGTTACATTAAATTGGTTCACTAAATTATGATACATTGTAATGCTATGAGCAAACTATGGTACAATCTAATTTACAATTTCAAGGCTTAGGTTAAGGTTAAAGTTACACTCTGAGCTTTGTGTAGAGCCATTCGTATATGAGCATCCAGCTAATATAGAAATAGTCCAAATAACCTGCCAAACTTTAGTGAATTAAAACCAATGAGCATATGGAGGTCTGTTTTATAAATTCTTGCATAGTTAAGAAACTTTCTCACCTGTAGCAGGGTAAGCCCACTGAATGGCGGCATCCAGGATGGAGCCAGTGTATGTGAAGCCGTCCTACAGCAAAGAGAAGTCTTTTAGACTTCTCATGTGCCTCCATGAGTTGTTCCTGCTAATGCCTGATTTCCACAGGCATGCCAGTTTGTTTGTAGCTGAGATGTAGTACCAAAGAGAACTATTCATTTGTGTTATGCTTTTCCTTTATCCTGTCTTTGTTTTTTTTTTTGTTTGTTTGTTTGTTTTTTTTAGGGGATACAGTTCCCTGTTGGCTACGGAGAACCCGTTATTTGTAGGCAAGGTTGCTTTCTCTGCAGGCAGGCGGGTTCATGATTTTCTCAGGAGGTAGCTTGTAGAGCAGAGGTAGAAATCTAAGTAGCAAAACGATTGTTTGAGGAGGCCAAAGGCAATATCTTGATAGGAACTTGGTCCAGACAGTAATATTTTGTGAATGTATGGATGAACTTGCAAGTAGCTGCTTTGCAAATTTGCTGTAAGAGAATAGTTCTTAAGATCCCTGCTGAAGCAACCTTTGCTCTGAGATGATGTGGGCCCACTGTTCGTGGGGGCTGCCTATCTGCTTGTATATACAGTAACAGAAGTTAATAAATCCGAGGCACATACTGATAAAGTTCTTTTGGAGGCTGGCTTGCCAGGATTGCTGGGATTGTAAGTGACAAAAGTTGAAAACCTTTCCTAATTTCTTTGCTTGCTTGGAGGAAGTAAAGGAGTAGATGTCTGCAGTATAATGTGTGCAATGAGAACTCTGAATTTTCTGTATTGGCACTGGGGAAGAATGTCAGTAGATGATGGACTAGTTCATGTGAAAATCTGATGCAACCTTTGGAAGGAACTTGGGGTATGCTTGAACAACAACCCGATTGTGAAGAAACTGAGTATGAGGAGAATAAAGCAATAGTGCTTGTAGCTCACTGATTCTCCTCCCCTAAGTGATAGCCACCAGGAAAAAGAGCTTTCCATGTGAAGTGTTTCAATGAGGCAAGATCTAAGGGCTCAAAAAGGCTGTGCATGAGCATTGAGAGAATGACATTGAGATCCCAAGCAAAAGATGGAGGCTTTGTGGAAGCCTCATATTCATGAAGTCTTTCATGAACATGGAGGCTAATGGATGGATAAAAAGGGGTTTCCCCTTTTCTTGGCTATGGTAATTGCTAATTGCTGCTAGGTGAATCCTTACAAACTGTCACCACGTGGCCAGCCCTCCGCCTAGGGCACAGAGGGTTGGTCTGCCATGATAATTTCACTATGCAGAAAGTGAGACTATGGCTAGGGCTCTTGCAAGGCCTCTTGGGATTTGTAGTCCCTTTTTACCTCTCTGATAAAGAAGCAGTTGTAGTCCGAGTGTTTAAGGCAAAATGACAAGGATTTATTCCCCTCACAAACAGAACTTCGGTGCAGAACAAATAAGAACAGTGTCCAGGAGTTTAGCATGAGGATTATATACAATACTTAAGGTAAGTGCTTCTTCACTCTCTGGTTCCCAAAACAATACAGTGCTGGTAGTACAAACTGAAAATAAACAGCTTCTTGGAACAAAGAAAAATACCTCCTTTTTCTTTGCTGTTAACTCAGCACTCTCTTACTTCAGGTTTCAACACAGTGACTCAATGTTGTCAGCCAAACACAGCGTGCAATCCATTTGCATATCAGCTACGTCCTCAACATTAGAGTCTACCTGCATATCTTCTATATCAGGGCTGGCAGTGTTTGTTTGCAGACGGTTACTAAGGGATTTAAAATAACTTCCCTCTTTATACCCAGGTGTTCTCCCTTTATACAACTCTCCACAGCAAGGGTTTAAAATACCTGATACACTGGAGTTTCTTCTGTGGCTCTCCTCTAACTCTTGGCAGTTATAAGGGAAGGTTTCTGTGCTGGGCTCCCACCTGTGTAAACTCTGAAGGCTCCCTTCTGATTGCAGAGCTCCCTGCTCTCTCCGTTCCAGCAAGTTCCTGGTCACAGGGCGTGCCTCCCTTCCTTCAAGTCTGCGGGCTTTTCTCATAGACCGGTAAGAAGTTTCTCTATCAGGTCTCCAACTCCCTGGAGTTTCTGAGCCTCTCCAAGTCTGCCTTACAGGAGCTCTCTCTTCTCTCCTGTCTTTCCTTCCTTGAGCTGCTTCTCTTCCACAACTCCAACTCTCTCTGCTGCCACGGCTCCAACTGCCATCCAAGCTGCAATTACCCGTCCAGCTTGCCCTCTGGCCTCTTCTCCAGCCTGTGTCTGCTGCTTCTCCACCTGGCTTTGCTTCCTTCTCTGCCTCCTTCTCTGCTTCCCTCGTGGCTCCTCTCTCTGCCTCCTGGGAGCTAATGACGACGTTTTATAATTCTGTTCCCCTGGGCTTGGCTCTGCTCCCACCCTGAACAGGTGTGCTTGATTAAGCTCGTGGCTTGTTATTACGTCAGAGTCTGGGCGTGTCAATTCAGCTCCTATCTTTCCCTGTTTACCTTTTCTATGTAAACAGTGAGCCATGTGCTCTAGCTGCCTGTCAGTTTTAAAGGTGGAATCTTCCTTTCTCTCTATTTCCATGGGTTCGGTAGTGATCTCTATATCACAAAACATTGTTTTGAGACCTGCCTCAGAGAGAAGCTAAGAAAACACTTGACTTCTTGGACAAGAGAAAGGGTGTCGATTATAGGTGGCAACCCATTCTGTGAAACATTTCTATTTGCTTTGATAGGATTTACGTGTTTATGGCCGCCTACATATTGGGATATTGGAAGACATTCTACAAGTTGCCATTCAATTTACCTGCCATCAGGGACAGGCTCTTTAGATTCGGGTGTCTTAGACTGTCTTTTTGTTTGAGCAGAGTAGGACTGTGGCCCATGGAGTTGAGGAAGAGAAGCCTGGGAAACCAGATTTCTCTTGGCCAATGAGGGGCAACCAGAATCATTTGTGATATTTCTTTGTGAATCTTATGTAATACTTTCTGAATAAGCTGAAAAAGAGGGAAAGCACAGAGACCTATGTTCCATCTAATTAATAATACATAGTGTGCTATTCTTTATGGACTAGGGCAAATAGAACAGAACTGTGTGCACTTGGCACTGGGCTCTATTGCAAAGAGATCTATATCCAGGGTCCCCAAATCTGAATGATGAAGTCTGCTACCTTCTGGTTAAGAGACCACTGGTGCAGATCCAACTGCCAACTGAGGGAGTCTGCTTGTTGATTGTCTTGACTGGGAATGTAGATGGCTGAAAGGGTGACTGGGAATGTAGATGGCTCAAAGGGTGATCTTTAGGGAACATGCTAAATGCCAAATATTTATGACTTTGAGGCATAAGAAGAAGGACCCTGAGTCTCTTTGCTTGTTTATGTAAAACATAGTTACTTGCTTGTTTATTCTGACCATGACTACATTTTTCGCAGCCATGTTGGAATGCATATATGACATTGTGGACAGCCCACAGCTCCAAAAGACTAATGTGTTGCTTATGTTCACAAATCTTCCACTGGCCTTGTGTGCTTACATGTGGAAGATGTGTTTCCCAACCAATGGTGGAGGCATCTGTGGTGAAGACAATAGCTGATGGTGGTGCAAATGGGTGTTTAATGAGAAGATTATTGGGAAGCATCCATCAAACTAAAGAATATATCATTGACTGAGTGATGGGAATCTTCTTTTTGGGAGACTTCTTTTTGGGTGCCACTGCAGCAGTCTCATGTGGGGACTTGTGAGAGGTAGTAAATGCACTGTTGCTGATGTGCTCAATAAACTGAACAGTGATGCAGGAATTTTGGCTGAGGTGTGAGCTGAGAGGATCATCACTGCTCTTTCCTTGGGAAGGGATGACATCTTGTATTTTGTGTTGATGTGAGTCCCTATGAATGTGATAGTATGAGTTGGTAATAGGGTTCATGTTTCTTTGTTGATCAAGAATCCCAGATTCTTTAAATCGAATGGTTTACTGAATAGAGAGGGATGATGCTTGTTTGGTTGGTGATGTTAATAGCCAGTTCTCTGGGAAAGAAAAAATATAATGGTCTTCTTTGCATAGTTGAACTGTTACTACTGCAAGACATTTTATGAAGACTCTGGGAACCAAAAAAAGGCTGAAAGGAACTACTCTGTATTGGAAGTGTTGATTCTGGAATATGAAGTGAAGATAACTACCAGTGGCTTGTGTGAGAGGGTATGTGAGAGTACTCATCATTCATATCCAGGGAGGCTAACCAATTGTTGTGATCCGAAAGTATTGTTGCTAGGGGGTTCATGCTGAACTTTTCTTGCTTTACATGTACATTTAATTTTCAGAGATGGCGGATCGGTCTCAGACCTCCATTTTTCTTGGGGAGGAGAAAACATCTCAAACAGAATCCCTTGCCTTTTTGTGGGTTCAGATCCAACTCAACAGACTTGTTGTAGTGTTTTGATCCCTTGTTGCAAGATGATCTCATGGTTCAGGGAAATCTTGATTGAAGCAGGATGATTTGGGGATGGAGGGTATGTTAGAAAACTTATTTTATAGGTATGGTTGACAATGGAAAGGATCCAACAGTCCAATGTATTTTCCCCTTAAGTCTCCCTGAACTGAAGGATTCTTCCCCCGAATGGAGAGTAGTCAAAATTAGGGATTCAGTTTTCCTGTAGAAGACATGTGAGTGGTTTGCTATGTGTGTTCTCTCAGATGCTGACATTGATTATATGTTTGAGGTACCATATGTTGAGGAGGAGGCCTGGAAGAGCTGGTCATCTGAGCTAACATTTCCCTGATGCATCATGTAGCAGGGCTGTCTGCTGTTTGTCCTGCTACAGTGCTGCTGAACCACACCCTATCACCTCCATGGTGACTTGCTTTGAAGTGCATTGGGACTTGGGGTTGCTGTCATGCCACTTCAGTGGGGGAAGGGTATTGGGGCTCTGTATGGAAAACAGAGTATATGTTTTTTGTAGCTTTCCCACTACTGCTTAACTTACTACCTAAATCCATCTTCTCCCTTCCTCTTTTCTCTATTTCTGTGGAACACTATACTCCTTCCTGTTACCTCAGCTAGAAACCTTGGGGGTCATCTTTGACTCTTCCCTCTCCTTCTTCACACACACATCCAACAGATAGCTAAAACTTGTTTCTTTCTCTTTAACATCAGAACAATCAACCCTTCCTTTCTGAACCATTATAAAAACATTTATCCACTCTTTAGTCACCTCCGGTTTAGACTATTGCAACCTCCTATTCATTGGTCTCCTTCTAAATCATCTCATAAGGACATAATAACATATATGCCATATTGGGTAAGACCAAGGGTCCATCAATCCCAGTATCCTGTTTACAACAGTGGCCAATCCAGGTCACAAGTACCTGTCAGTTTCACAAAAGGCATACAGATTCCATGTTGCTTGTCCCAGGGGTAAGCAATGGATTTCCTTGTCCTCTTTAATAATGATTTATGGACTTTTCCTCCATGAACTTATCCAAATATCTTTTAAAACCAGCTACACTAACAACTCTTACAACATCCTGTGGTAACAAATTTCAGAGTTTGTGCATTCAGTGAAAAAATATTTTCTCCTATTTGTCTTAAATATAGAAACATAGAAAAATGATGACAGAAAAAGACCACATGGCCTATCTAGTCTGTCCTTCCATATCAACAACTACAACAGTCCCTTTTTTTCCTTTAGAGATCCTCTGTGTTTGTCCCATACGTTTTTTTAAATTCAGATACTGTCCTCATCTCTACCACCTCCAGTGAGAGACTGTTCCACAGATCCACCACTCTTTCCGTAAAGAAATATTTCTGCATATCATTCCTGAATCTATCCCCTTTCACCCTCATCCCATGTCCCCTCATAGCAGAACTTGCTTACAATCGAAAGAGGCTCTCCTCCTGTGCATTTATGCCATGGAGGTATATAATGTCTCAATCCTATCACCTCTATTCCGCCTTTCCTCTAAGCTGTACATATTAAGATCCTTAAGTCTGTCCTCATATGCTTTATAATGAAACCACTATCCATTTTAGTAGTCACCCTCTGTACTGACTCCATCCTGTTTATATCCTTTTGAAGATGCGGTCTCCAGAATTGCACACAATACTCGAAATGAGGTCACACCAAAGACTTATACAGAGGCACTATCACCTCCTTTTTTCTGCTAGCCATTCCTCTCCGTATACACCAAAGCATCCTTCTAGCTGTTGCTATCGCCTTTTCTACTTGTTTAGCTACTTTAAGATCATCAGTCACAACAACGCCTAGGTCCCACTCTTCTTTATTGGACAAAAGTACTTCAGCCCCTATACTATATCATTCCCTTCGATTGCTGCAGCCCAAATGCACAACCTTGCATTTTTTAACATTAAATCCCGGCTGCCAAATTCTAGACCATTCTTCAAGCTTAGCTAGATCCCTCCACATGTTATCTACACCTTCCTGGGTGTTTATTCTATTGCAGATTTTGGTATCATCTGCAAAGCGACAAATCTTACCCGACAGCCCTTCTGCTATATCACTAAGAAAGATGTTAAAAAGAATCGGACCAAGGACAGATCCCTGGGGCACACCACTGGTAACTTCCTTCTCCTCAGAGTGAGCTGCATTTAACTGTACCCTTTGTTACCTCCCACTCAACCAATTTCTAACCCAAGCAGTAACTTTAGGGTCCATACCTAGGGTGCTCAGTTTGTTTATGAGTCGCCTGTGAGGAAAAGTGTCAAAGGCCTTATTGAAATCTAAATACACCACATCTAGGGCTCTCCCTCAGTCCAACTCCCTGGTCACCTAATGTACATTAAAATATACAATGCCTCAGACAGCCCTATTAAATAACCCCACTGTGGGATAGAACCCATGACCTCTGGCTCCACAGGCAGTGAAGTAACCAGTGGGCTACAGCTGCTAGCAAGCCCCTGGCTGGCTACAGAAGGACTGCATGTCACCACGCAAGCAGTCTGCTGTGGCTACCAGGATAGGGGCAACCCACCCGTACCCATGATGCACAGCACATGCATATCAGCAGTCTACAGATATCACAAGATGGGATATGCACCCCACAGCACCTCAGCCTGGTAGGGGGTGCCAACGGTGTGTGTTAGTGGCACAGAGTAGCTATAGACCATCACATTTTGTGGGTTTTGTGCTCACCCTGAGGGTGAGGTGGGGCGGGCAGCACCAGGTCTGCAGCACCTTCAATGGCTGAAATAGGCCATATCACAGGTACCCATCAGTGCCAGTGTGTGCATGTGCGTACAAAATCAAACATACTAGTATTTTGTGTATAAAAGTTACATATCCCTAAAGCAGCCACAAAATACCTATCAGCGACATCTAACAGGGCCTTCAGCTTCTATGCCCCTAAGTGCTGGAACACCTTACCTCCAGAGATTCGGGCTATCACCGATCTATCTCTTTTCAGAAAGGCCCTCAAATCCTACCTTTTCCCCCAATATTATTAGACCATCCAACCAATCTCGAACACTACCCAAACTAAGAATAAATCCTGTTGTGTATATACATGTAAATACTCATGTAAATAGTTGCAGTAATGACTTCCCCATGTTTTATCCAAGTTCTCTGACCTGTTCTCTGTAAAACCAAACAGTTTGTTGTTCTGGTCTGTTGTTATATTGTGAACCGCGCTGATGCTGAATAGAGCGGTATATAAGAGCCTGTAATAATAATAATGTAATAATACATATTAAAAATATGATTCATAAACCATAATGTATAAACATGTACATTAAAAAATAATAACTAACCACAAAAACAAACATACTATGCATTTTATATATAGGGATTAAATATTAAAAATATAATTCATACATCATAAATATAATGAATAGAAACAAAACCATAGACAGAAACTAAACCATAAACACATGATTGGTGACATTGACAGAGGTAGATAAGACCAGATAAAAACAAAACCATATGTTAAAAACAAATTTCCAATAAATTGCCCTATAGTATGATATAAAGTGCAAACAAAAATTGGATGCTTAAAGTGTAGATACCTTATATTGTACTGGCAAGATAGTATATGTGAAAATTGATAATAAATACTGAGTCTCAACAAAATATTAACATTAATCCAAGGACGAACAACCAGGCAATATAAAATACATAAAAACAATGGATATATTGCAGCACACCGAACTATTATAAAAAGGTGAATTAAAAATAGAAATAGAACATAGCAAAACATCGGACCTATTCCAAAATAAACATCCAGTGCTGAATTGCCAAAAAACATAATAAATATGAAATGTCAGACACTACGATCAAAAAAAGAAACAAAAAATTGTCGGTATAACTCACAGTAAGAAGTAACTAAAGGTAAGGTCTTGAACAAAAATAGTACTGGAACTAATAAAATGTTATTAATAATAGGCAAACTTAGATGTGATCAACAGAAAGCAAGAAACCTTACTAAGGAGCCTGTCTACAAAGCAATGGCAGCTGCACCGCCCGACACAGGAGCAGCGGCCCCACTGATTTCAATGGGGCCGCGGCTCCAACACCGGGCGGAAGCCACCACCGCAGCTCCGCAAACAAGCTCCTATGTATCATATGAGAAAACTGATAAATGCAGAGCAGTCTAGCTCTAACTTATTGTATAAATGGTATATATTATTATAATAATATATGATCTAGAGAGCTTAGATTCTTGAAGAAGTATGCATAAAATGGAGGTAAATGTTTTCTAAAACCTGACCCAATTACATTACAGGGAATGAAGATCAGAGCCTTGAGTGCACAGAGTCAATTGCATTGGTAAAACTTGAAGAATAAACGTATGAAAATTGAAAAAAATAAAGATGCAATAAACAAGTAAAAAGTGGGAGATGTTACCTATCAAACATGCCAGGCCATGCTAAGCATGAAGAATGGTTAAAACTGAGACTATTATAATATTATAAGAAACAAACTTTAATGTGATCATCCCACCCCTGGGGCTCAGGGTGGGAGATCCTGTTTCCCACCCTGAGCCCCAGAGGGTGGGTTATGTGGTGGTACATAGTCTGTCTATGGGCCCCCCCCACCCCCCCCACCCCCCCCCCCCCCACCCATAAAATGCAAACAAATTTGTCATCTGAGGTTTTGTTTTTAGGTAAAAGCAATTCATGTCTGGAAGTTGAGCAAGCGCGATCGAACCCTTTATTAATATAATCAGTAGGATAACCTCTAGCATGAAACCGTTCGACCATATGATAGCATTTGTTTTTAAATTCTTCATGGTCAGTACAAAGTCTTCAGAGGCACAAAAATTGTGAAACTAGTAAATTTTTCTTTAAATGACTACTTATGAAAACTATCAAAACAGAGCAACTTATTTCTGTCCGTAGGCTTCCGAAAAATTGTATTGTTGAAACCAGTTGGAAATTTCCTAATCAGAATATCGAGGAAGGGCAATTCCGTAGGGCTGAATTGCATCTTAAATTTAAGATTGGTGTCTAAGATATTGAGCCAATTGTAAAAATCATGTAGCTCACTATCAGTGCCCTTCCATAGGATAAAGATATCGTCAATGTACCTCTTCCAAGATATAACAGAAGATGAAAAAGGAGAACTATTCAAATGATTTTCTTCAAATTCTGCTACATATAAGTTGTCTATATCTGGAGCCATAGCAACATCCATGGCTGTACCTTTAATTTGTTGGAAAAGTTGATTATTTAAAAGAAAATAATTACGAGTCAGAGCAACTGTGGCTAATTCTATCAAAAAATGAATGGGTATGCGAACTGGTGTGGGATGTAGATTCAAATATTTAGTAATAACTGCAAGAGCACCTTCCTGAGGGATATTGGTGTAGAGGGATTCAATGTCTAATGACATTAGAGTAATTCCGGATAGATCTCCTTGAAAACCATCTAAAAAAAGAGATAACTTCAGCTGAATCCCTAATATATGATGTAATGTTGGGAACAAAAAGCCGTAGAAAGATATCAATAAATTTAGAAAGTGGTTCAAGAACAGACCCTATGCCAGATACAATAGGTCTACTAGGAGGGGAGGTGAGTGACTTGTGAATCTTTGGAATAGTGTATATGGTAGGGATAACAGGGTGTGTAACCAATAAAAATGAGTATTCTCGCTGTGTAAGAAAGCCCGCATTAAGACCATAGGACAAAAGAGAGTCAATCTCTTGTTTAATGGCTGACGTAGGGTCACAGGTTAAAACTTGATAAAAATTGTTATCATTAAGCTGACTAGAAAGTTCATGTATATAGTATGAACTATCTAAAATAACGATGCCACCGTCTTTATCTGCAGGTTTTATGATGATATCAGACCATTGTTTAAGACTGCATAATGCAGACCTTTCGTCCTGTGTAAGATTGAAGAATCTGCATCTAGAATTCTTTTCTATTACATGTACATCTCGTAAAACACAGTCCATAAAAGTTTGTATGGCAGAATCAATGGGGCCTGGTGGATACCAACGAGATTTATTACGTAGTATGGAGGGATCGTTAGAAACACAAGGTTTATCTGAAAAGAACTTTTTAATTTGAAGCTTAGAAAACATTTTATGAAGATCAATGTGAGTCTGAAAAGTGTCATATGGAGCCATGGGGACAAAAAAAAGACCTTTTTGCAAAAGATCAGTTTCTGATTTGGTTAGAGAGATAGAGGAAAGATTCAAAATAGGAAGGTCAACTTGTGAGGAACTGCGTCTATGTACAACTTTTTTTTAGCAAGCGTTAATAGGGATTGTGAGGGCGAATCTGAAGGAACCGGTAGGTATTGCCTCTGCCTCTTCCTCTCCCTCTGAACTCTAACCAGTGAGGAAAGGGTTTTTTGTTGGGCTTGCATTGTGCAGATTCTTTTTCTCAAAGATCTTCAAACAAAAAATCCCTGGAATTACCAGGGGATGTAGGGAGAGGAGTAGAGACAGGAGAAGTGAAAAGTTCTTCTGACTCACTCCTAATGCGCTTCTTACTCCTTTCTTGTGTATCATCATATCGACATGCAGGGGAATCTTTCTTTTTGGATGTAGAGGGATCATCATATCTGCGTGTGGAATATTCATATTTTTTAGAATTATCATTGTAATTATAAGTGTCATATTTCCTTGAGTAATCATTATTATGATAATGATAGTTGTCATATTTCCTTGAGTGGTCATTATGATTATTATAATTATCCTTCTTAAAACTGACTTGATGTTGGCCGTTGTAAGGAGCATGAGGTTTTAACCACAAATACACATTATCATTTTTGTAACCTAATTCATCACGTTTATGTTTATCAAGTTTTCCTTTTTTTAATGTCTCTGCGATACTCATCTAATTTCTTATTGTAATCGCCAATAAGTCTCTCGAAATGTCTATCCTCAGACTTGAGGGAATCCATTTTCCTCTCAGCTTCTATTCTGATCTTCTCAGCCTTCTTCTTAGCGGTTTCAGCCAGTAGAACCATAAGGTCAAGAGAACATTTATTTAGGATGGCGCACCATCTATCCATAAATGGTTTGTCATCTCGGAACATATTTGGTTCCCTTGTCATTCTTAGTCCTCTTGGGATCCTTTTCACTCTGCAGTATTGTAACACTGGTTTCAGTAAAATGGACAAGTACCTGAAGGAGGAATTGGTAGGGTGGGAGGAATTAAGAGAAGTGGAATTGCAATGGGCTAAACTAAAGAAAGCAATAAAAAGTGCAACAGATACATACGTGAGGAAAGTAAATAAAAACAAGAGGAAAAGGAAACCTATTTGGTTCTCCAAAGAAGTGGCTGTACAAATAAAGGCAAAAAACACAGCTTTCACAAAATTCAGAAGCTCGCAAACAGAGGAACACAGAAAAGAATACAAGATCAAATTAAAAGAGACAAAAAGAGAAATAAGGATAGCAAAATCAAAGCCAGAAGAAAAGATGGCTAAAGATGTGAAGTGTGGCGACAAGACTTTTTTCAGGTATATCCGTGAGAGGAGGAAAATCAGAGGTGGAATTGCAGGACTCAAAAGTGCTGGGAACAGATTTGTGGAAAGTGACATTGAAAAAAGCGACAATGCTAAACAAATACTTCTGCTCTGCTTTCACGTGAAAATCCTGGAGAAGGACCACCTGTGATTCCCAAATATACAAATGGGAATGGAGTAGATACCACACCATTCACAAAAGATGATGTGTTAGAACAGTTTGCAAAACTGAAAGTGGACAAGTCTATGGGACCAGATGGGATACACCCCAGGATACTAAAAGAGCTCAGAGAGGTTCTTGCAGGGCCTTTAAAGGATGTTTTTAATAGATCCTTGGAGACAGGAGAAGTTCCACAGGACTGGAGAAGAGCTGATGTGGTATCTCTCCACAAAAGTGGTAATAGGGAAGAAATGACAAATTACAGGCCAGTAAGCCTTACCTCGGTGGCGGGAAAAGTAATGGAGGCACTCCTGAAAGAGCGAATATTGGACTTCCTCGAAACCAACAGGTTGCATAATCGGAGGCAACATGGTTTTACCAAAGGATGATCTTGTCAAACAAGTCTGATTGAGTTCTTTGACTGTGTGACCAGATAACTAGATCTAGGACATGCAATGGATGTGATCTACCTAGATTTCAGCAAAGCCTTTGATACTGTTCCTCATAGGAGGCTTATCAATAAACTCAACAGCTTGGGGATGGGTCCCAAGATGGTGAAATGGATCAGAAATTGGTTGACTGACAGATGATAGAAGGTGACGGTGAACAGAACTCACTCGGATGAAAGGAAGGTGATTATCGGTGTGCCCCAGGGTTCAGTCTTGGGGCCGGTACTGTTCAATATATTTGTGTGATATTGACGAAAGGCTGAATGGAAAAGTCTGTCTTTTTGCAGATGACACCAAAATTTGCAACAGAATTGACTCCCCTCAGGGAGTGGGGAATATGAGGAAAGATCTACAAAAGCTGGAAGAATGGTCTAATGCTTGGAAGTTAAGATTTAATGTAAAGAAGTGCAGTGTAATGCACTTGGGAAGCAGAAATCCAAGGGAATTGTATGCGATAGGGGCGAGAGATTAATGTGCATGGACCAGGAGAAAGACCTTGGTGTGATTGTTTCTGATGATCAGTGGGAAAAGGCGGTGGCAAAAGCCAGAAGGATGTCGGATTGCATACAGAGAGGAATTACCAGCAGAAAGGAAGAGATACTAATGCCACTGTTCAAGTCTCTGGTGAGGCCTCACTTGGAATATTGTGTTCAGTTTTGGAGACCGTATCTCGCAAAGGATATAAAAAGGCTGGAAGTGGTTCAGAGGAAGGCGACCAAAATGATTTGGAGCCTGCATCAGAAGACTTATAAGAAGAGACTTGAAGACCTAAATATGTACACTTTGGAGGAGAGGAGGGACAGGGGATATATGATTCAGACCTTTAAATACTTAAAGAGTATTAATGGAGAAACAAACCTCTTCCAAAGCCGGGGAAGCTGTAAAACTAGAGGGCATAACATGAAGCTGCAAGGGGGTAAACTGAAAAGCAATGTCAGGAAATACTTTTTCATTGAAATGGTTGTAGATGCTTGGCATGCCCTCCTGATGGAAGTGGTGGGGGCAAACACAGTGACAGAATTCAAAATGGCATGAGAGAGACATAGCGGATCCCTTTATAGCAACAGAATAAAATAAAAATAAGCATAACTATCTCTTATAATATCTTATTTATTTATTTATCTTCTCTTATATACCGCACTATTATATATCAGTGCGGTGTACATTAAACAGAACAATATACCGTGCAGACGGGCTGCATAGTATTTACATTGAACAGGGATTGAAACTTGGATTTAACTGGGGTAACATTTCTACAGTTTATTTACAATTATGCCTATGTTTTCGGGATATCGTCTATTCGGGACTGTCTAGCTTGAGTTGGCTATTCTTTAGCTTGCTGGGAATGTTATTAGGGGGCTCTAGATGTTTGATGTGAGTGCTCGTTGGTTGGTTGGTTTCTATAGCTAGTTTCTAGATAGTGCCTTATGAACAGATGATGCTTCAGTGCCTTCCTGAATTGAGTCAGGCTAGTGGTGACTCGCATGTCTGTTGGAAGGGCATTCCAGGCTCTGAGTGCATAGATCGTATAGGTTATTTGAAAGCTATTCCAGTCACACAGGTGATATTGATGTGATAAGCCACCTCATCTAGGGCACTTATACCTGATAATAAATATGTGACAGACAGCTGGCTCTCAGGTTATCAAGATACACAACAGGTGTGTCCCAAGAAGACAGATTTTTATATTTCTGACCTAACACAAACTGACAGCGATCACCAGCACATGATTGACTGGAATATGACTAGCACATCGGTACTTAATTCTACAATGAGCAGACTATATTGTCACCACTTGCACATCATTGGTAATGAACCACATTTATCTGAGTATATGTGGTTATAAAAAGGCATTTTACTAGGGACCCATGGCTATGTCTCCCCCCTGCTTGACTGTTGTGGTACAGGAAGACACCTGTGCAGGGGCCATCTGACCTACATGGACACAATAGGCAGTTAGCTAAGGCAGAGAGATCTGGGACTGAGACAAGTGTGGCATTCTCAATAGCTGGTATTTCAGTGCCAGCAGGGCTGTTGGTGAGTTTGTGGTATGCATGGCAAGTATCCCCCTTGGACCCAATTTCTACATTTTCAACATCCTGTTTATATGTCTCCCACTGAGCAACAGCTTCAGTATTTATTCAGCTCATCACAGCCTTGATTGTCTCAGCTCTGTGTGCATCCCTCCTTGGGGGGGGGGGGGCACTACTGTTGGGCCACAGCTCTTTTCTCTGTGCTCTTCTCTGCAACAGTCACCTCCAGACCTCCTTCATTTCACCCAGCTGCTCCACAGGCATGAAATAACGAACCTTGGTCACTGCATCCTGTTACTTATCTGGCCTACAGACTCACCTACAGAGAATGGGTAAACACCCATATCTTCTCAGTTGCTCATGTTTACCACTGCTCTCCTCTCTGTCTGGGGTACTACATACGTGTCTTGTGGCACACTCTAGCTCCCAGGTTTGCTAACTCGTTGTCCTGGCATCAAATGATAGCTCATCTGAGAAGTACACAGTCAGACATTTCTGCATATGCCTTGTAGTCCTATAATAAGCATTGGGGGACATAGTCATAGTGTTTGGCCTCTGGGATAGGTAGACACTTACCTTGCTCCTGCTGCAGCTGCTCGCATATCCTCTACAATAGCCTGGGCCTGGTACAGTGGATGGTCTGGAATTGGACCCTGTAGGCCTCCTGTTCTCTCATTATTCTGAAGCATCTCTGGAGGGGAGAGACATGGCCCTTTATAAGAACATATGCTATGCCATAGTGCACCAGACCAAGCTGCATCATAGCTGGTATCCTGCTTGCAACAGTGGCCAATCCAGATCATATGTACTTGGCAGGTTCCCATGCTTGTCAGAGGGTGGGCCATGCATTTCTTAGGTCCTCATTGCTAATGGTTTGGTGCCTTTTCTTCTCAGTACTTCTGCTGACCTTATTCCTGCCCAGCAATATGGACAGCTTTTACAGCTTCATCCAGTGAGGGATTCCAGCATTGTATACCATAGTGCTTGCACATATGTTTTCTATTGTTAGTCTGCAAAGGCTTGCACAGTGGCTTCCTTGTTTGTATTCTAGTAGCCTGGTGGTTGGTGCAACAGCAGGCATCCTGGAGGTCAGGATTTGAATCATGTAGGTGTTTCTTGTGACTTTGCCCATGTCACTTTACCTCAGACCAATCAGCCTGGCAAACTAATTCCCATCATATCTTTCATAATGCGTACAGAGGCAGCTGGTTCAGCAGGTGTTAGTATGGGGTTGAGGATACATTCAAAATGATAAATATTTCTATGCATTTTATTGTTCTACTGCTTTCATATATCCATGCAGCACTCTGTGTTGCATGCCATGGAGGCATTAGGTTTTTGACCTTTGCCTCATAGTGGTATAAGAACATAAGAACATAAGATATGCCATACTGGATCAGACCAAGGTCCATCAAGCCCAGTATCCTGTTTCCAACAGTGGCCAATCTAGGTCATAAGTACTTAGCAGTCTCCCCTGTTGGGGTTTTTCTGGGCTTCCCCTAAGATTATTTGGGGAATTTTCTATTTTGTATTATGGCTGCAATATCCGCCCCAATGTCCATACAGGACCTACCTTAAACAAATTGCTCGTGCCACCGTAAGAGCATGAACATTTTTTTATTTATCTTGCCAGGTCTGTAACACCACAAGCTTTGCTTTAACTTATAAGGTACAAATTTCAATATCAATCCATAGCATCAATATATCTATAACAAGCAAAGCACCTGACCTAAGTGTAAAAAAAGGTCCTGGAGACAGAGATAGCCTTACTCCAATGAGATCAGCTAATTTATGTCTCCTTGTTAGAATTTCTTCTCCATATTTATATTCATTTTCAGGCTCAAATTGCTGATAAATAGATTTCCTTTCTGTTTCTTTTTCTCCATTATCTTAAGCAAATCTGCTTCCCAATCTCTTACCCTCTGTTTTCTCTGTAGCATCCTGTCGCTCCATTCTCAGGACAGTCCTTGTTGCTGTGTGTTGACTCTGTTTCCTGTAGATTAAGTTATTTGTTCTGTTCCCCTTTGTTTATTTAAGAGGCCCAGGTGACAGCTTTTCATTAGCTGTATAGTGTTCAGAGCCTCTCATTGTGTCAGCTCTCTGGGACAGGATATTAGCTCATTTCATTGCTCAATCTTGCTGATTTTGCAGTTTCAGTGTGAAAAAGTCAGAGCAAGCTGTTTCTTAGGCCTGAGCTATAGACGTTAGCACAAGATGGATTCAACCTGTAACAAAGGTACCTGAAGGGGGATTCATTTTTTCCCTTCATTCCCCTCTTAAATCCCATTTTGCTGTCTCCATAGTGTGCCCTTCTACACTCGGTCATCCATAACCTCCAGTGACACTGAAGAAATGGAGACATGACGAGACCAAGTTGCCACATGAGATCTGAATCCCATTAATTCTATACCTAACATAGGGAACTTGAAAAGAGAGGAAATCTATATAGGGTTACTTGTTACCTGAATATTGGACCGCTACCAAATGGAACCCCTCTGGAATAAGAGGATGGGCATCAGACAGGTTACCATTTATATTAGTAACTCTAGGTCTAAGGGCTAGGGAAGTATATTCATTGGCCTTATTTTGGGAAGTAAGAATTAGAGTTGTGGTAGACACCTTAGTCAAACACCTTCTACAGAAAGCTAGAATAAATGAAAAAACACAGCAGCTAACTGATAAAGCAATGAGCAGACTAAACAAGGCTACAAGTAAGCCACGTAGGCCAGAGCCTAGGCCTGTAAACCAAGAAGCAGCAACATTCCACCGTGCTACAACCTGAATCCCACCCTTGGAATCATCCAGATGTAATTTTGACAAGTGTCTAATTCTGTCCATTGCATTAAGTACAAAAGTTGTATGGTTTGCTATAACTGTGCAACAATTTGTTTCATTAATGAATTTACATGCCCCTCCCTCAGCTGCTAACAATAGATCTAAAGCTCGTCTATTTTGCAGAGTCATTTGATTGCTTTGCTCAAGGGATTTGGCTAGGAGAGTAATGAAATCAGTGACAGAATGCATTTGGACATGAAGCAAACATTGCAACCTATGTACAGCCATACCTAGTTCAGCAGTAATTGCAGGGGTCTGGAATATAGGAATCCAAGAGGTATAGCTCAGAGCATCAAGTCATGTTTTTGTAAGCGGATATGTGGAATGTACATAGTTTCCCCCAGTTACTTCCAAGTTGATCTCCCTGTTTATTGTAAATACAACTCAAAGTTCCTTGTGTTGTATAGTTGATGTTAAATGTAAACCGCTCTGATCTAAAATAGAGCGGTATAGAAGAACTGTTAAATAAAATAAAATAAAATAAATAAATAATATATTCATAAGAGGCCATGAGAGCAGCATCTTCGGATTTATCATACCAGGTGTCTCTTTTGTGTCTGTGGGCGAAAATAACAGGAGGAATAAGGGGTACCAGTTCTGCGTCCAGGTGTCTGGACTGCTGAACCATTTCTATAAATAGGACCCAATGTGTATGTGTTGTTCCAATAAGCAGAGATAACATTCAAAGATGTATTAATGATAACAAACCAGTGGTCCAAGCTATAAGGAGCCAACAAGTTATAAGGAATTATGAACCTGGGGGAAGCAGTAAATCGCTGTTGTGCAGGATGGTAGGTGATATTACATTTCAGTGAAGGGCGTGAGTCAAAATGGACTAATCCCCCATTACCAATACAATATGGATATATCAAATGAGAAGGGGCATAGACTTGGACTGGGACCAGGTCAGATAAATTGAAATGCTCCCAAGTATGGGAGCAGTTAGAGGGGGCCCAGCATGGAGTAGTGTAGTATTCGGTAGGGTCCTGACATGCCAAGTTCCCTGAATACTCCACTGGTTATACTGATACTATATTGACTGGTGCATACCCAATTCCCTTTGGCAGTGGGGTGCATATGATACAGTCTGAGATATTCATTAATTAGACAACCTCAAAAACTGTGGATTTCCATAGATTAGGTCCTGGTGTGGAACTTCGGGATCGTAAGGGACTACACTGGGAAATATTAAAGGAACTATTGAAAGAACTATTCAGTTTCTGTGTAGAGAGATTCAGAGGAGCAGGTTGAGGAATATATAAGTATGGAAGGAAAAGAACTAGAAGTGATCCTACCAATGCTCCAAAAATAATTGCCCATACCATGAAAGGGGAGGGATTCAATAGGGACTGGTGGGCCTTATGCATTATAAAAGCAATCTAAAAAGCAGCAATACTAAGCAAAGTACAACAATTATGATTACTAACAGAATGAAAATTACAGGAGGTGGATCTAACACAGAGGGACTGACAGGAGATAAACAGGCTTCAGAAAGTATACACATTAATCAGTTATACTAATATCTTAAACAGACACTAGGTAAATGTCTTTACAGCTGTAACAGTGTGTGGTCCAGAGTAGATAGGATGGTATCACTTGTCCCTCACCTGGATCTGGCGGTAGACAAGATCACACAATTCAAAAGCATATGGGACTAAATCTGTTGGTGGTATGCGGGAAGCCAACTTCTGTTGAATCAAGGATACACTGGTCTGAAGTCCTGTAAGATAAGCAGAAAACAAGCGGGCAGATTTTGGGTACCTGACTTCATAAATGGGCACATACTCCTTCTTCCAGTTATGATTTCATGAGGAGTTAGAACTAACTGCTTGATAGGATTATTCCTCAATAGATACAGACAAAGAGGTAATGCTTGCAGCCAGGTCTGGCCACTCTCAATCATTAGCTTTCTTAACTGTGTTTTAATAAGACCATTGCACCTTTCTAAAAGGCCATTTGAGGTGGGAGAATAGACAGCAACATAGCGCCATCTAATGGGCAATTTTTCTGAAAATTCTTTGACTAATTGATTTTTAAAATGGGACCCATTATCTGATAAGATTTGGGCAGGGATCCCATACTGGGGAATTATATGTTCCATTAATACTTTTAGGACTTCAGCAGCGGTCTCTTTCTTACATGGAAATGCTTCAACACATTGTGAGTAAGGACAAACTAGAACCAATAAGTATCATTTGCCCTGACATTTCACCTGCATATCAGTGAAATCAATGTGCCAATGCAGAAAAGGTTCTTGTGGTCTTGGTTTTGCACCCCCACTTGGTTTAAGATGTGCATGGGGAGTGCTAGTGATACAGGTGTGGCAGCCACTAACTACTGCCTGAACCAACTTACGCATATCAGGACACCACAATGTATCCCCAAGATGAGAGACTACGACTGTCACACTGCAATGATCTGCATAATGAAGCATAGTTTGACAGATTTATCAAAGCAGCAGAGGAAACACACATCTTCTCCGAAGGGTGCATCCATACTTTGTGAGTCTTAGTACATTCAGCATTTACCCATCGCTGTAATTCATTCTGTAACACATTTTCTTGTAAATCTTCAAGTTTGCAAAAGTCATGCTGGCTACTCTGCTGATGGTTTACTACCATAGTCTCAGGGACTTCAGGACAAGTGGTTTCTTGTGCTAGGCTATCAGCTATAATGCTTCCGTACTGCTCCCATGTCTTAACTTCCTGATGTGCTGCAACCCACTCACATGCTGTCAAATAGCCCTGCTCTGCTCTTTCTCTGAACATTTCAAACACTTCCATTAGGATCTCAGCTTGTTGGAGAGGCTGGTCTTTAGCTGACAAATATCCCCTCTTGGTCCAAATGGTACTATATATGTGTACTGAGCTGCTTACAAACTGAGAATCGGTGTAAATTACTAGATGTTTATTTTCATTTTCTCTCAGGACTTGTGCTAGTGCTGTGATTTCTGCACTCTGTGCACTGTATCATAGGGGCATCTCATACTGTGCTGTGGAAGTAACTGCTCCCTGTGGGGTTACTCTACAGATAGCGAAACCTGTTCTGCCTTCTCTCTGGGATCCATCTATGAACCAACATACAGCCTCTTGAGGCACATCTGAATGTGGCACTATCCCTAATGTGGGTCTGACATCTTCTCCTACTTGCTGCAGGCAGTCATGTGTGATAGTAGATACCTGAGGAGATCCTGTAAATCCCTAAAAGGATTCTGCTTTGGTACCAATTGGTGTCTAATATGGCTGCGTAGCAGCGCAGCTACACACTTACCTACCCTGGCAGGTAAGAAATGAATGTTACTGGACTTTAAAAGAGCATGCAGTGTGTGGTCAGTATATAAGTTTACCTTAAGGGAGTCATATAACCATACAATTTTACAATTGCGTCACTGGCGGCCACTACTCCCTGTTCACAATTTGTGAATCCTTGCTCTACTAGAGAAAAAGATCCTGACAAATGTCCCACTATTTTACCATCTCCTTGCGTGGCAACTGCTACCCAGGCAGTGGGGCTGTGAAACACATAGACATCCACTGGGAGGCTGTGATCAGGTAAATAGAGTGATGGCAAATCATTCAGATCCTTCAATAATGTTTGCAAACATAACCTTTCTTCCTCACTGAGAGTTATAGGCTGGGACCATTTCGGGTTCCCTTTCAAATGTCTCCTGAATGTCTGAGTCCTCACACTATATCCTGGCACCCAGAGACGGCTATAGTTTAACAGTCCCAAGAGTCCATAACTCTTTCACAGTGCGAGGTTCAGTGACCTTGAGCATAGCTTCCTGAAATATGGGTCCTAATAGTTTTTCCTTTTCACTGAGTGTCATTCCAAGGAATGTCACCTGTAATTGACAGTACTGAAGTTTCTCCCTGTTCACTCTGTAACCATCCTTAGCCAAAAACACTAACAATTCTCGGGTATATTGTTTACACAATTCCACAGTGTCTGCTGTCAAAAGTAAATCATCTACATACTGGACAAGTGAAACTGAGCCAGGCAGCTGGCATTTGAAAGGAGCTAGATCTTTGTCTAAACATCGTGTGTAAATTGAGGGACTATCTGTGTATCCCTGAGGTAATCTAGTCCACTGAAAATGTTGTCCATTATATTGAAATGCCAGCAATGGCCTACTATCGGGATGGACCGGGACCCCAAAAATGCATTTGATAAATCTAAGACAGTACTATATTTCCTTGGTGGGTTTTGCTGTAACAATGTAGCTGGGTTAGCTACAAGTGGGAACTCTGCCTCCACCACTGAATTAAGACCTCTCAAATCATGGACCACTCTTCACTTACCATTGGGCTTTTTAATAGGAAACAGGGGTGTATTAAATTGAGATGTGCTGGGTTCTATAATACCATTTTGCAATAACATATCAATTTCCTCACTTGCTCCTGCTACAGCTTCTGGTTGAAGTGGATATTGAGCAACTTTCGGACACTGACAGATGGTGTGCTGATAAAGGTCATCTGTACCTCAAAGGCGGATAGTAGATCCCGTCCCATCAAATTAACTGGACAGTGTGGGGCATACAATAGGGGTTTACAAATATGTTGCCCCATGAGTTCTACCTCGATGGGTACTGTCATTTTGGTAGTAATTGGGTCTCCATTAAACCCTGTTGTCACAGTAGTTTGATGAGAGAGTTTTACGCCTGGGGGTAGGGAATTCAGTACTGATGTTGTGGCTCCGGAATCCAACAACATCTGCACTTTATACCCATTTAGACAGACTTCAATTATTGGCTCACGTTCATTGAGCATGGCCCGCATCACCATAGAGAGTCATTGTGGTCCCCCTTGAGGAGGCTGTCACTGGGGAAATCTGCTCTGAGGACCCTGGTAGGCATTGGGTGGCCCTTGTGGTTTTGCTGATCCTCAGGCTGGGGGGCTTTGGCATTCATGCTGAAGATGTCCCCTTCTGCCACAGTTCCAGCAACTAAGGGTGCTTCTCTGAAAATGCTGTGACCGATGTGGTCCTGTCCGTCCCCCTTTCCAAGTACTCCCACTGTTTGGTCCTGTCTGGTTCCAAGCCTGAGCATATAAACCAAAATTCTCCCAGGGGTCTTCTTCAATGTCATACTGTTCCAAATCTCTAATAATTTAATTCTTCTGTTTTATAATGGTCCTAAGTTTTTGCTTTTCTGCCTCATGCTGCTTTTCTGTTTTATTTGAACCTTCTCTTTCTTTTTCCTTCTCATCATCCTTTTCCTTGTCCTTCTCTTTAACCTTACTTTTATCAAGATCCTCCTGCAACTCTCTTAGTTGTAATGACATTAATTTTGTCTGCAAACTTTTCATATCCTTCTCAGGTTTTATCTGTTCCTCTTCAGCTAATTTGACAAAATGGTGTATATGTGACTGTTGTCTTGCCCAAGACTCATCTTCTAACCCCACAATCATGTCAAGTCTTAATTGAACTGATTTAGGCAAAGTATTGCTAAGTGTTTGGAAAAATAAGGGCAGGAAACCTGGGTCAGAATAGACCATCCCAGTCTGGGTTTCCCACAAATCTTGAAATCGGGCAATATATGCACTAATATCTTCTCCTATCTTAAAACACATTTTCAGTAGTGGCCCTAAATTCTTCTGGGTGGGGTATAGTTCTTTTATAGAATTCCAAACTCTGGGTCGGTGGTCATTAAAATCAGACCCATCATATTGTGTCTCTGCTACAGTAACTTATTTTATTTTATTTATTTATTTAACAGTATTTCTAAACCGCCTTATCTTAATAATCAAGGTGGTATCACAGCAAGCAATCAGGTAAAGTGTGTGTGTTGTACATGCAGTGAGGATAAAACTTAGTTGTGTGAGGGATGTGTTGGGTGCTTGATTTGTTTGAGCTATATACAGGGTGGGCTATTTACAGTGGTGCTAGAATCATATTTTATATATATTCAGTTGTTTGGGAGGATTGGAGTGCTGTTATCCATTCTCTTAGGTTATGTGATGTGACCATAGTGCTCTATGAACAGCATGGTTTTCAGTTGTTTTCTGAAGTCTTTGAGGTCTGGAGTTGCCCTTAGATCGTCCGGTAGATTGTTCCATATTGTTGGAGCAGCCATGGAGAGAGCTCTGTCTGTTGTGTCCTTGCGTGTGTGCTTGTACTCATTTGGGGTGCTGACTCGGTTGCGTGTTTGACTTCTTCTGGGACGTGCGCTGGTTTCCGGTTGTATGAGCAGGTGGAGGCTGTTGGCTGATGTGTGTTCTTTTATCTTAAATAACTTGCGGTAAATTAGTTCTGGCAAAAACTTGATTTGTTGCATGAGTTCCCAGGAGCTTTGCCCCTAGCCCTAAAGTATACCTTGCCATAACCCGCTCAAAATTTTGAATCCAGGAAGCACCCCCTCTACTAAGAGGAGGTAAGGCACTAGCTATATTATCCATATCAGTAAAATTCCAAGGGACATATCAAATAGTTCCCCCTCTTGAATGCAAGAGGGGCAAGCACAGTTTTTCTTCATATTTTTCCCATATTTCTAATCCTGTCTTCATGTAATCTAAATCCTATTGTGGGTCTCCTGCTCCCCCATGAATGCAAAGTTCTAGCAGTATTCAAATGTGCAGTGTCAAGTGCTCCCTCGGGAGGCCATTGCAACATTTGTGGCTGGTTCTCTAATGTCCAGCCATACATATTGTCACTCCATCGGTCAATGAAGTAACGATTTCCCTCACCCTCAGCTACTGTTTCCTTAGGCATTAGTGAGGCTCCAGCCTGACTGTTATTTCTTGCAATCCCAATGTGCTTTGTATTACCTTCCTTGTTTTCATAGCTGGATCTCAAAGAGTTCAATCTTTCTTGAGCTGCATTTAATTTGTCCCACTCCTCTTTCATCCTGTCTGCCTCCTTTCTGTTATGCTGTTTCCACTTCTCCAGTGCTGACTTCAGCTCCTCCCAATCTTTAATTAGTGACTCTTCTAATTTCTTTTGTTCCTGTTCTTTACATTTATCCTGTTCTTCCTTCTCCTTAACTTTCTCTTCCCACTCAGCCTGCTGATTTTCTAGGCTTATTCTAAATTGTTCCTCTTGTTCTTGACGAGTCCTTTTCTATTTCTCAATACTGGCTTCTAACTCTGCTTTCCATTGTGCTAATTCGTTCTCACAAATTGGCTGCTTACAATATTCTAATTTAACTGTCCCTGATATTTCTGCCCATTCCTCTTTCTCTTTCCCTATATCCTCACCCGCTGCCCTTACCTCAGGATCTTCTATCGGGCCTGGGAGCATTTGGTCATAAAATCTCCTTTCGGGTGAGGTCTCCTTTTTGTTACTGTGGAGGGTCTCCTTGGATTGTTTATGTACCTGATCAATGGGAATAGGGTCTTGGTATCCTATACCTGCAACTGCAGTTAAGGTAGGATATAGTCCTGTTTCTCCAAGATTATGTGTGGGGTCATAAGGAGGGTGCTCCTCACCACATTCTTTTGCTACCTCCATCCATAATGTGACATGTTGTAAGTGTTCCACTAACGTCTGTCCTGTTTTGTCCTTCTCTATCTTAGTTTGCAAGTCATGTAGCGAACGTGGGTCTAGGGTATTGTTTGCTGGCCAGGAAAAAGCGGAGTCTTGTAGTGCCCAGTTACGCCACTTCTTGAAGAACTGTTCTAAAGTTTTAGCAGCAAGTGGATATCTCTTAATAACTTTCTGTAATGCAGTCTGCTCTTGTACATCCACTTTTCTAGTGTCAGAATCAGTTTTTTTGTCTTTTTCTTAAACATCCTAACTAGTCTACAATATCCTACTTATGCAAAAATTCCAACCTATGCAAAGTGAAAAACAACAATGTATATATATATATTGTCACCCACTAACGTACCCAGAGGCTAAAAAGGGCTTGGGTCGTTTGATGGGGCAGTATTTTTATGGCTAGAGCTCCTATGAAGGCTTTAGCAAGGCCTTCTGGATCCTGTAGTTTTCACCGTTAGCCAAAGAAGTGCAGTTGAAGCAGAGGGTAAGGTTTAAACTCAGGCTTTATTCCCCGTCTGGGGTGGATTCATAACAGTGGAACTTAAAGCAGGTCAGACCCTTCGTCTGATAACACAATTAAAGAAAAATACTTTCAACACAACTTAGCTTTCTTCAGCATTAAACCAGGAAACAAACAGTAACAGAAAACAGTTCCTTTTACTCACGGAACTCTTGCACCTGTTTCTTCTCATAAACAGTTCTGGCTGCTTTTTAACATAGAGATGCTATACAATCAGATAATGTGTACATGCAGTCCATCTCATTTTCCTCTAAGGATTCTTCAAGAGGTTCAATCTGCATCTCCTCTTCATCAGAGTAAACTTCTGGCTCCCAACTGCCGTTAAAGTTATAAGGTTCTTGTCTGGGAGTTAAAACACTCTCCTCCCCCACTATACCAGTGGCCCGTGAGTAACTACCGTATTTCCTGTAGTTGGGTTCCTGAGAACTACAGAGCTCTTGGTACGTGCATAGAAAGTCAGGGTATTGCAAACCTCTCTTATTAGGGTAAATACGCCTACCCTTAGGCACTGCTGTTTCCTGCTCTCTCGGATAAGCACAGCTCTGCTTGGAAGCCCCTTTTCCACGGTGTTTCTCTGACTCATTCAAATGTGCTTCAGGGTAAAAGTTTTCCCCTTCTGCACTTCTGGTGTTAGGTAATTTATATGTTAAAGCCTTGGCTGTTGGACTGCCTTCACTGCTTGCCTCACAGCAACGCTCCTGGGAATATTGACAGGCTGTGCACTGCTGTTCCCAACAGCTTCTCTGAGAATCACCAACCTCATGTACTCTGGATAATCCCCTTGGCTCCATCCTCACAGCTCTATGGACACTGCTCTCAAGCTCAGCAGTTCCTAACGGTTCTCGCGTAGTTCCAACTACAGCCCTTGTAGTTCCTACTACTTCTCTCTCCGTTCTACTTTCTCCTTCAGTTCTCCTACCTCCCGGTAAGTGATTTTTAAGTACGTTCAAATTGGTGTTAGCCTGGGCTCCGCCCCCATGCAGGTGCTCTTCATTTTCTAATGAATTCTGTGCTCCCTTTCTGTTCGGGCGTTCCCTAACACCACGTGGCTTTGTTTTCATCTATTGCTCATAGCAACCTTCCCCCATGTGTGAACCTAAGCTGTCAGTTTCCCTTACATTTTGCTCACAATCCCCTACTTCCATGGGTTCTGATGGCGCTACCTTATGACAGATCCCCCCCCCCTTAAAATATTACGGGCTGCCGGATGACTAACTGGACAGCTCGTAATCCGGGAGAGTGCATCCGCGTTCCCATGCAATTTTCCTGATCTGTGTTGTATAACAAAATTGAATGCCTGCAGTGCCAGATGCCACCTGGTCAACCGCGCGTTGCTATTGTGCATCTGGTTTAACCATTTGGGAAGGGCGTGGTCCGTGACCAGGAGAAACTTCCTACCAGTTAAGTAAAACCTCAGTGCTTCAATCGCCCATTTTATGGCCAGGCACTCTTTTTCAACTGTCGAGTAATTTTTCTCTGCCTTTGAGAGTTTCCGACTCAAATAAGTGACCGGGTGCTCCACCCCCTCAAACACTTGGGATAGTACCGCCCCCAACCCGCTCTCAGAAGCATCTGTATGGACTACGAAAGGTAGATTAAAATCTATTCCCCGCAGCACTGGGGCTTTACATAGTTTCTCTTTTAGAGATGAGAAGGCGATCTCCGCCTCTGGGGTCCACCGCACTTTATTGGGAGCATTTTTCTTAAGCATCTCTGTAAATAAAATGCTTTCCTCCGCGAACCGAGGTATGAACCGTCTATAGTATCCAATGAGCCCCAGAAAACTGCGTACCTGTTTTTTGGTAGTGGGTTGGGGAAAATCCCTGACGCTTTCCACCTTGTTAGCTAAGGGTTTAACTACCCCCCTTCCCACCATGTGGCCCAAGTATTTGGCCTCCTCGCTGGCGAATAGGCATTTCGCCGGGTTGAGGGTCAAACCTGCTCTGCGGAGGGCTCGGGCACAGCCTCAACTCTAGCGAGGTGTTGGGACCAGGTCGTACTATAGATGACAATGTCGTCCATGTATGCGAGAGCATAATCATGGTGAGGCCTCAGTACTTGGTCTACTAGGCGCTGGCAGGTGGCTGCTGCCCCATGCAGCCCAAACGGCATCCGCTTAAAATGAAATAACCCTATAGGGGTGCTGAACGCCATCTTTGGCTTGGAATCACGTGTAAGGGGTATTTGCCAATACCCCTTTGTGAGATCTAGCGTGGTCAAGTATTTTGCTTGACCCAGCCGGTCCAACAAATCGTCGATGCGGAGCATCGGATATGCATCGAATTGGGAGATCTCATTGATTTGCCGGAAATCAATACAAAATCTGAGGGTACTGTCCGGCTTCGGAACTAGCACTATGGGACTTGACCACGGGCTGTGGGATTCCTTGATAATGCCCATCGCGACCATTTCTTTTACTTGCCTAATGACCTCATTTTTCTTGGTCTCTGGCATGCGATAGGGCCGTTGTCTGATAATCCGGCCTGGGGTTGTGATCACCTCATGGGCAACCAAGCAGGTTTCGCCCGGTTTTGTGGTAAGGACATCCTTAAATTTCCCCAACAGCTGCATCAGCTCCCTCTGCTGCTGTGGAGATAGCCCAACACCTAACCTCGGTTCTGGCCTTTCTTTCCAGTCAGAGGTTTAAGGCCCGAGGTCCTCCTCTCTCCTCTCCTCTGCTAAGGCCGTCATGCTCTTGATTTCCCTCTGGCCAGTGGAACCGAATCCGTCCGTCCCCCTGGTGGTAGGTGTCAATGCGGGCACCTCTTCCACGATGGGGAAGCCCACACGTTCACACACTAATTGTGCAATGCGATCACCCTCCTGTACTCTGAAGTCCGTTTTCCCAAAATTGAAAATAAGGACTTTGACCAGGCCTCTATAATCGGGATCTACCACTCCCGCCCCGATGTCTATAAAGTGCTTTACCGCTAAGCCTGACCTTGGGGCTATTCGGCCATAACATCCCTCGGGGATCTGCACTTGTACCCCGGTACTCACTAAAGCTCTCCCACCTTTCGGGACGACTGCTTCCTCTGCGCTGAAGAGATCATAGCCAGCTGCTCCAGCGGAAGCTCTTTGTGGGCTTTTAGCTCTAGGTGTGGCTCTACAGAATTTTAACAGAAATTTCTGCTTCACTGGAGGTGTTCCAGCAACACGGGTATTGGATGGGGAGCTAGCCTTTTTCACTTTAGCAAATAGGGGACTAGGGATTCCCGCTGTTAAGGCTTTTACCCTCACTTCTGTTGTCTCTGGTTGGGATGGCGTGACCTCATAACCTATTTTATGAAGACTCTCCCCTAACTCTTGGCAAAAGGGGCCCCAATCACGTCCTAACACTATCTGGTGTGGCAATCGTGGAACAATGGCCACCAGTAATGGTTGTGGGACCCCCAACCCTCTGACAGACACCCTGTGTAAAGGATAAGGGGACGATGCACCATGTACGCAACGGATCCGCACCTGGCCCTCTGCTTGACTCGGGGCTGACTGATGGCGCCCCTCAATGGCGTCCCAGAGCCTCCGTGAGATCATGCTCTGGTCAGCCCACGAATCAAGCAGCGCCAGTTCCTCTATCCCTTCTACCTGCACAGGAATCAGGAACCCATCTTGTGCTGACTTTTCTCTCCCAGCCATGAGGATAGTCCGCTCCGTGCAGTCTTTTTGGAAGTGGCCTGCTCGCCTGCACACATAACATTTCCCTTTGTATATAGGAAAAATGTCATCATTAGTATTCTTACCACATACATTAAACATTTTCCCTTTTATGTATTTCTCTCTTTTATGCTCTGCCATGCTTGCTGCTTTCCTCAGACCTATTTCTGAGGTGCCCACTATCTGAGCCTCAAAATAGCATTCAGCTAGACTGGCTGCATCATTGGTATTCTGACAATTTTGCAAGGTGAGATACTTTTTTACCTCGGTAGGCACAGCCTGGAGAAATTGCTCCAAGATAATTATATCTAACACTGATTACATTGTCCTTTGGTCAGGGGTTAACCACTTGTAGGCCAAATTCTTCAATCTCTGCTGCAGAGCTTTAGGGGTTTCTTGGGCCCTCATCCTAGCCTCTCTAAACAGGCTACGATAATGCATGCTAGACAGGCCCAACCTATCCTTAACTGCCCTTTTTATCTCCTCGTAGTCAGTAGCAAGGATGGCAGGCATTGCTTTATAGGCAGAGAGAGCTTCCCCGGTGAGAGATACAGCAAAGCGGGTAGCCCACTGCTCTCGTGGCCATTTCAATGCCCCCCCTATTCGTTCAAAGGCATCAATAAAATCATCAATGTTGTCCTGTGGACTTAACTGTCCCAACGTAAAAGCATGACTCGCATTAAGTCCTACCCCTGGAACTACGTAGGGGTTCTCAGTCCCATGTCCTGGTGACTTTTCCAAAAATGCCTTCATGGTCTCCAGAAGTGGCCTCTGCTGCTCCATGATCATTTTTGCTGTTTGCTCTTGCATGTGCCGTGCTAACTCCAGTTGTTTGTCCCACTGGTGTTGCATCCAGCTCATAATATCCTGGGCCTCCATCTTCTTGCTGTGACCCTGCGGAGAAAAGAAGAGAAAGAAAACCACCAAGTGCGGTACTTTTTACACTTCTTCACCCCTTTCCCGCACCACAGGAACGCCCTCTTTCCTGCCCTTTTATCCACCTACGCTAGTGCCCTAGGTATCCGTTACCTTAGGATCTGCGTAGACTCAGGCTTTGGCAAGGAAGGTCCTCAATCAGCGTCTGGCCTGTCCTGTGTGCTTGCTTCTTATGGGTCCTCCGATACAGCAGTATTTTTTCTTCAAAAGTGTCCTTTTTTCCACAGTTAAAAAAAAAATCCTCTAGACGACGCCACTCATGTCACCCACTAACGTACCCAGAGGCTAAAAAGGGCTTGGGTCGTTTGATGGGGCAGTATTTTTATGGCTAGAGCTCCTATGAAGGCTTTAGCAAGGCCTTCTGGATCCTGTAGTTTTCACCGTTAGCCAAAGAAGTGTAGTTGAAGCAGAGGGTAAGGTTTAAACTCAGGCTTTATTCCCCGTCCGGGGTGGATTCATAACAGTGGAACTTAAAGCAGGTCAGACCCTTCGTCTGATAACACAATTAAAGAAAAATACTTTCAACACAACTTAGCTTTCTTCAGCATTAAACCAGGAAACAAACAGTAACAGAAAACAGTTCCTTTTACTCACGGAACTCTTGCACCTGTTTCTTCTCATAAACAGTTCTGGCTGCTTTTTAACATAGAGATGCTATACAATCAGATAATGTGTACGTGCAGTCCATCTCATTTTCCTCTAAGGATTCTTCAAGAGGTTCAATCTGCATCTCCTCTTCATCAGAGTAAACTTCTGGCTCCCAACTGCCGTTAAAGTTATAAGGTTCTTGTCGGGGAGTTAAAACACTCTCCTCCCCCACTATACCAGTGGCCCGTGGGTAACTACCATATTTCCTGTAGTTGGGTTCCTGAGAACTACAGAGCTCTTGGTACGTGCATAGAAAGTCAGGGTATTGCAAACCTCTCTTATTAGGGTAAATACGCCTACCCTTAGGCACTGCTGTTTCCTGCTCTCTCGGATAAGCACAGCTCTGCTTGGAAGCCCCTTTTCCACGGTGTTTCTCTGACTCATTCAAATGTGCTTCAGGGTAAAAGTTTTCCCCTTCTGCACTTCTGGTGTTAGGTAATTTATATGTTAAAGCCTTGGCTGTTGGACTGCCTTCACTGCTTGCCTCACAGCAACGCTCCTGGGAATATTGACAGGCTGTGCACTGCTGTTCCCAACAGCTTCTCTGAGAATCACCAACCTCATGTTCTCTGGATAATCCCCTTGGCTCCGTCCTCACAGCTCTACGGACACTGCTCTCAAGCTCAGCAGTTCCTAACGGTTCTCGCGTAGTTCCAACTACAGCCCTTGTAGTTCCTACTACTTCTCTCTCCATTCTACTTTCTCCTTCAGTTCTCCTACCTCCCGGTAAGTGATTTTTAAGTACGTTCAAATTGGTGTTAGCCTGGGCTCCGCCCCCATGCAGGTGCTCTTCATTTTCTAATGAATTCTGTGCTCCCTTTCTGTTCGGGCATTCCCTAACACCACGTGGCTTTGTTTTCATCTATTGCTCATAGCAACCTTCCCCCATGTGTGAACCTGAGCTGTCAGTTTCCCTTACATTTTGCTCACAATCCCCTACTTCCATGGGTTCTGATGGCGCTACCTTATGACAATATATATATATATATATATATATATGTATGTATGTATAAGAAAAACGTCTCTTACCCTCTCGACATTTCTTCTGCAGCAATTCAAAATCACACTTACCTCTTTCTCAACTTGTGCTTCGTCCAGCGAACACGGGAGAATACTTCCCGGTGACGTCACTGCGCTCTGAGTCACCAAAATGGCATCGGGGTCACTAAGATGTTGGGATTTTTCTGGGCTTCCCCTAAGATTATTTGGGGAGTTTTCTATTTTGTATTATGGCTGCAATGTCCGCACCAACATCGATACAGGACCTACCTTAAACAAATTGCTCGTGCCACCGTAAGAGCATGGAAACATTTTTATTTATCTTGCCAGGTCTGTAACACCACAATCTTTGCTTTAACTTATAAGGTACAAATTTTAATATCAATCCATAGCATCAATACATATATAACAAGCAAAGCACCTGACTTAAGTGTAAAAAAGGTCCTGGAGACAGAGATAGCCTTACTCCAATGAGATCAGGTAATTTCTGTCTCCTTGTTAGAATTTCTTCTCCATATTTATATTCATTTTCGGGCTCAAATTGCTGATAAATAGATTTCCTTTCTGTTTCTTTTTCTCCATTATCTTAAGCAAATCTGCTTCCCAATCTTTTACCCTCTGTTTTCTCTGTAGCATCCTGTCTCTCCTGTCACGGCAGTCCTTGTTGCTGTGTGTTGACTTTGTTTCCTGTAGATTAAGTTCTTCGTTCTGTTCCCCTGTTTATTCAAGAGGCCCAGGTGACAGCTTTTCATTAGCTGTATAGCGTTCGGAGCCTCTCATTGTGTCAGCTCTCTGGGACAGGATATTAGCTCATTTCATTGCTCAATCTTGCTGATTTTGCAGTTTCAGTGTGAAAAAGTCAGAGCAAGCTGTTTCTTAGGCCTGAGCTATAGACGTTAGCACAAGATGGATTCAACCTGTAAACAAGGTACCTGAAGGGGGATTCATTTTTTTCCCTTCACCCCAAAAGACACAGGTTCCACAATACTTGTATTGGGTCAAGCAGTGATATCCTGGATCCCTTTTAATAATGGTTTATGGACCTTTCCTCCAGGAACTTGTCCAAACCATTTTTTAAACCCAGCTACTCTAACAGCTTTTACTACATCCTCCGGTAACAAATTCCAGAGTTTGATTACACGTTGAGTGAAAAAATATTTTCTCTTATTAGTTACCCTGTAGCTTCATTGAATGTCCCCTAGTCTTTTATATTCTGATGATGTAAACAATCGAGCTACATTTACCCGTTCCACTCCATTCATTAATTTATAGCCCTCTATCATATCTCCCCTCAGCCATCGCTTTTCCAGGTTGAAGAGCCCTAACCTTTTTAGCCTCTCTTAATAGGAGTATCCTTCCATCCCCTTTACCATTTTAGTGGCTTTTCTCTGTAAGTTTTCTAATAACGCTATATCCTTTTTAAGATACAGCGACCAGAATTGCACACAATATTCAAGGTGCGGTCGCACTATGGAATTATACAGAGGCATTATAATATCCTTTATTTTATTTTCCATTCCTTTCCTTATGAAAACTAGCATTCTATTTGCTCTCTTGGCAGCCGCTGCATACTGAGCCGAGGGTTTTAACATGTTATCCACGATGATGCCTAAATCTTTTTCCTGAGTGGTTGTTCCTAATGTTGAACCTTGCTTCGTGTAACCATAGTTTGGCTTGTTCTTTCCTAGGTACATAACTTTGCACTTGTTCTCATTAAATTTCATCTGCCATTTGGATGCCCAGTCTTCCAATTTATCAAGATCCTCTTGCAATTTTCCACAATCCTCATGGGTTTTAACAATTTTAAATAGTTTTGTGTCATCTGCAAATTTGATAACCTCACTCGTTATTCCCTTTTCCTGGTCATTTATGAATAAGTCAAAAAGCAGCGGGCCCAGCACAGATCCCTGGGGTACTCTACTATTCACCTTTCTCCATTGTGAAAATTGGCCATTTAGCCCTACCCTCTGCTTTCTATCAGTCCATGCCCTTTGGCATTTTTGGCCTCATCTCCTTACCTTTTCAATTTCCACGGAATCATATTTGCTATATAGCAACCTGACATACACAACCTAAGCAGACATCACAGAGTGGAGGGGTGGCCTTGTGGGTGGTGCACTGGCTTGATGTCTAAATGTGCAGCGTTCTATTCCTACTACCACTCCTTGTGGTATCACCCAAGTCACTTCATGTAGATTTGGATTACAGTGGATGTGTGATCCAATGTATCTTGGTCCCTGTTTTATGTGCATTACTCATTTACAGATACATATACAGCATTGTGCCTGCATGATGATATGATCTGGAGACCCTGCTTAATGCATCTGTATGTGCAGCCATGGTTTGAGTCTCCATTCTTTTACCTATGATGCTTACCATTCTACTTGGTCTCTGGGCCACCAATGCACACTGGGTGGAGCGTTTAGCATCCTCTCATCCACACTTGGCTTGTTCTGTGGTGCTGCTGTGCTTCGTATCTGCCGTTCTGTTGCTGCTGCCCATGCATGCATGCTGCACTTAACGGAAACTTCCCATTTCCGCCCTCTCTCCCTCACTTTGTGCTTGCCTGTTTCAGTCTATCCATGTGTGCTAATGCTGGCTGCCTTCTTATTGCTATTTCTGTATTTATTGTGCCAGCCTGATCCTGATTCTTTCCCACCCCTGTCAAGCTGCATCCTGAGCTGGCCTCTGGTGACCAGTTGTCAGCAGCACCCCCTCCTCCATAAGGGCGAGCCTTATGAGCTACCTAGTTTCCTCCTCTGAGAAGTCAGGGAATCTGGTGGCCATGTTCATATCTGTGCAATATGCGTTTTCCATCCTGTTTCCTGTTGCACATGGACTCACTTCATGGGGTTAAAACTGTTTTCAGCAATAAACAGAGATGATTCTGTGGTTTCCGCATACATGGTCTGGCTGTCTAGCGGCCGCGTGTTCACTGTGCAGCTGCAAATATGTCTGCACCCTTATTCCCGATCCCTGTGTGCATCTGAATTCACGGATCCAGAATTCAGTGCCAAATGTCCCTGTTTATTGATTAGACGCATCAGTAGGCCGGACGTGCACGTTATAAAATCGGGCTCCACGTCTTTTGTAGACAGAACATATTGTGCTTAGAGAGAGAGAAATCTTCCCTAAGCATTCCCACATGGAAGGTGGCACACTAATTGATTTTTCTGTTTGATAGGAAGAATAACTTTCAAAAGTATACTTTACTCACAAAATTACATAATTGCTCACCTGATATGTTGGTAAACTTATGCACATAGGGCCCGATATTCAACAGGCATTTACATGGTTTACAGCCCAGTAAACTGTGTAAATACCTTAAATCACAATATTCAACAACATTTACAAGGTTAGTGCCATTGAATATCCTCTTCTAACTCCACTACATGCACCGATGCTATGTGGCTAACATCGGGGAGTGTTGGGGGCGTTCCTCGGTGGAGCAGAGGTGGAGACTGTCATTAACCAGGTAATGGCAATATTTCACTGCTACCTGGTTAGCGATTGGCAAGTTAAACTAGGCATAGCAAAAGCTATATCCGCAGAAGCTAACTGGGTAGTGCTGCAATATCGCCACTACATAGTTACCTCTGGAGTATGTGCAGCGATCCTGGATATTCAATGCTGTTGCCACAGCATTGAATATCTGGGGTTAAGGGTTGGCGGGCAGGGCTAGGTGCCGTAGCAGCACATAGCTTGCCCGATTCAATATTGGGTCCATAGAGCTTATATGCATGTAAGTTTACCTAGGCAAAGGCAGAATTGGGGAGGGATTCCTATTTGCACACATACTTTTGAAAATTCAGCCATAAGCAATTCAATTAACCCTGAAAGATTTAGTATGCCAAAGAACTATGGAGAGTCTGCCTATGAACACTGGCTTTCAAGACAGTGGTTATAATCTATCCGTGGGACGGCAAGTTCTGCAGGATGTTTAAAAACTAGCCTATAAAATGTGTTCCAGGAAGAAAGGTAGTACATATATACATGATATCCAGTGACAGAGAAAGCCCTGAAGGACTGAGTCTGAAAGGTATCTCAAAGGTTTACAGATATGGTACGTCTGAGGTTTTTTGAGAGCTAATCTATCTCTATGGAGAAACAGGTTTTGAATTTATTTACAATGTTCTAAATATTTGTTAATCACAAGAAATAGCATAAAAATGTATCATTCGGACTCTTTCTGAATGATAAGGCCATGAATAATGGCTTATGATACGTATTTCACAGAGCGGAGTGCATTTGTGATTTTGTATTCAGTTTTCTGAGTGTCTAGAAATTTTAAGTGTACACAAATGCCTACTAACTAACATGCATGCAATCAATCTGTATGCTTAAGTTCTTGTGCACATATAATACTCATATTAATAAAAGGACTGAAGGCCAATGACGATTAATATGCAGTGATTTGTCCCTCATCTACTGGCAAAGCTTTCTTCAAAAAGACACCATTACCATTCTGTGTGTAGAAAAGATGATCAGTGAGCCCATGAGTGTATAAACATCTCAAGCACTGACATATTGAATTCATATCTTTCATAAACCAACATCGATTTACGTTGCTGCTTTCTTGTGCTTAAACTCTACCACAAAGAAAAAGGCACACATAATTCAATCAAACAGATTGCTTTTCTTCATTTGCTTTTATTAATGCAACAAACATAGAAAGCTCTAAGGATTATCAGAGAAATCACAGTCAAAACACTCCAACCTGCAGAAGCAAGAAAAACAACCCAGAAGTCAAAACTAAGGAGAAATAACCAAAATTGGTACAGCAAACAATCAGATTGTCAGATGCTGCCTTACTTTATAGAATGAAATTCCTGTACGTACTATACAGGTGTGCTCTAAGCCCCTCCCAAGTGCCACCCTTTTTCCCTACCTAGAAGGGGAATATTCCAAGGGGTTTCTTACACAAACACCCATTCACTCATGGAAATCCCTTTGAAAATGGTCCCTTATATAATTCAGCAAGCAGCATGTAAAACAAATACTTTTCTGTTAATTAATTAATAATTAATAATAATTATGGTTACTTAATTGTAACAGGTATTCTGCATAGACGCAGGATAAATCAGACATACAAAACAAATGGGTTGAAGCATCCAACAGTACTGGCATGAAGTAGTTCTCTGAGCTCAGAAAATATGAGCATGCTCTTTTCCGCACTTTACACTCTGGCAGAGGCATCTCAGTTGGCGTATATGTTAGTGTTAACCCTTGGGAAGGTGGGAGGGATTATGTATCTGATGTATGATTTATCCTGATGTTTATGGAGAACATTTGCAACAGGTAAGCAACTTTGCTTTCTCCCATGAATCAGCCTCACAAGTGAATTCTTCCAAGGCGAGTCTTTGCAGATAGAGGTTCTGTATATGGACAGTGCTAGTATTCTAAACTTTGAGCAACCTAGCTTGTTTGATAGCTGTGGAAGAGTTGATGGCACCTAGAAAGCTGGTTCATTAACACCACTTTTCTACATGGGGCATGTTTACTAAACCACACTAATTGGTGGCACAAGGTTAAGTGCATGCCAAGTGGGCCACAGTAATATTCATCATACACCAAAAATGTGGGATGATCATGATTGTTGAGTTTGCTTAGCAACATCTTGTGGGATGGAGGGGATTTAAGGCTGAACATTTGCCTAGAACACCCAATACCCTTGCACTGAACCTGAGGAAATCCTATTTCCATGGTACAGTAGGCCTAAAGCATTATACTATGACTAGGGGTAATGCTGCCAAATAAGTATTATTGTTAGACAGTCGGAGATATAATTTAGAACCTGGGCACCCAACAGGGCAGACGTGATAGGGGATCTCTTTTGCCCCTCTCTAGACACCAGGGAGACCACCAGTAATCACTGAGGAGCCCGGGAGAGCATTTGGGTACTTATGAAAGGAGGATAATGGGGGTGGTGGTAGACTGGCGCCTTTTAGACATAGTGAGCTTGCTTTGGGCCCAAATTCCTGCAACCAGGAACCAACAATATTTCTGACTGCAGCAACACAAAACAGTACATGCTTTTTTACAATATGCATGTTTGCAAAATTGTTGCTGCTATTGGATGTATAGGCAAATACTCTACATTTGCTGGTATCTGAGGAATACCCGTAATCTGGCCACAATATCATGGCTTTTTCAGTCTCTGGTCCCTCAAACAGTGAGAAATAAACAGAGAGTAACACAGAACGCAATCACACACAAAGTGCTACTTTCTTTGAGCTCAGAGGGAAAGCAACAGAAGGTCCATGGACACAGCACGGTTCCACCTCTATTGGATTCAAGGGGGTATGTTTACTAAAGTTTCCTAACGTGCGATATAAGGAGTGGGCGGTCCAGCCAAAAATAAAGCAAAATGGGATTAGCGCGCGCCGCGCACAGTAGCGCACGAGGAACGCGCACAGGAAGCATAAGCAGGCGCGCTGATATACAAGCAGAGGAGCAGGGCTGCAGTACAGTGGTAAAGACACTGACAGATGGTGCAAGGGACATGGGTTCAATCCCCCACTGTGCCCAATGAAGAAGAGTGGCTGAGGCACTGCCATTTATGTGCAATATTGCATTATGAGGCTTTTTAATTTAATTTTAAGTACTGCTGCTAGCAAATGCACTTCAAAAGCGCTGTAACATAAGGTGCTGCATAAGGCACCCCATAAGGTACCCCAGAGGGCACATTTTAAAGTGCACTGTCCTCCACGGCACCCTACAATGTTGCTGAAAGCGTGGCCTATAGGGCAACATATAGGGTGCCCTATGAGGCACAGCAAGGTCATAGCACTGTTTTTGATGGCAGCACTGTGCATTTAAACGCATGAAAATCTTAAGTAGGTGCGCTGACATGCAAAGAGGAAGAGCAGTGTAGCACAATGGTTAAGGCACTGACTGATGATACAGGGGTCATGAGTTCAATCCCCAGTGTGCCTAATACATAAGGCTGGCTGAGGCATCAGCTTTGAAATGTGAGTATTATTTCCTGCGGCACTTTATTTGTATTTTATTAATTACTGCCAGCAAACAAACCCTCATGTGCCGTAACCTAAGGTGCCGCATAAGACACCCTATAAGGCACTCCATAGGGCACATTATAAAGTGCACTATCCGCCACGGCACCCTATAATGTCCCTTATAAGGCACCCTATCAGTCACTCCATAGCATACTGTATAGTGCACCATATATGGACGGTAACCATAAGGTGCCCTATAGGGCGCCCTATAAAGCGCCCTCTGAGGCACCTTATGGGTACAGTATGCTGAGGGTGTTTTTGCTGGCAGCACTAATGTACATTAAAATTAGATAATGCTTTGGACAGCCCTATCAAATAACCCCACTGTGGGTTTGAACCCATGACTTCTGGCTCCACTGACAATGAAGTAACCAGTGGGCTACAGTTTTATAGCTGCTAGCAAACCCCTGGCTGGCTGCAGAAGGACTGCAAGTCACCACACAAAGAGTCTGCTGTGGTCACCAGTATAGGGTTAGCCCACCCATACCCATGATGCACTGCACATGCAAATCAGCAGTCTACAGATGATCACAAGATGGGGTATGCACCCCCACAGCACCTCGGCCTGGTAGGGGGAACTGACCGTGTGTGGTACTGGCACAGAGTAGTTACACACCGTCACACTGTGCAGGTACTGCATTCACCCTGAGGGTGAGGTGGGGCGCCCAGCACCAGGTCCACAGCAGAGATAGGCCATGCTGCAGGTCCCCAGCAGTCCTAATGTGTGAGATAGGTAGTTTCTGCAGACACACCTTGGATATATCTGTATGTCTCAGTCAGGTGTAGCCCCTATGGATCCCTAGGAGGATTATGTACCACCACCTTCCTCCTCCAGGGCTGAGGGTGGTAAACAGGGTTTCCCACCAACAGATCCACATTCTACCTCCCTGCAATGGTGGCAGTAGAGGGGACCATCAACTCCAGTCCTGCTGGGGAACAGACACCTACAGGGCAGTCAATGCTGCTCTGTACACATCCATAATGCAATAGCAGACAGACATTAGGGCTGGATATGCTAAGATGCACCTCACCACTATCTGATATTTTCCTGCAGCAAGCCTTCAGCCGCTGCACCCTGCAAGGCGCTCCATCAAGACACATACCAGCTGCAGACAGTCTACCAGCTAATCCATAGTGCATGTTCCTGGTGGAAATGCATGCACCCAGAAATGGGATGTCAGCATACACACCAAGCAGAGAAGTCAGTGACTGGGTCCCAAAAGAAAACCCATAAATAACACATGAGAGAAATACTATATAGCACTATGGGGGTGCCTAGCCATGCTGTGGTCACTGCACAGTCAGGGTGAGAGTGATCTCCCAGCAGGACATGCTGTGGCCACCCTGTCTGTGCAGGGGGTGGCCGGGCACTACAATGTCCCAGCCAGTGACCTATGCCCTGTGCAGATGCATCCTGGCCAGGCCACCCTGTCCGGGCTATACCCATGGTACCTTGCTCCTCATTATGCACATTGGCAGGCCAATACTGGCAACAGTGCTGGCAGTGTGGGATGTGGAGGGTGTTTGCAGCCAACACACACTGGATAGAAGACACACACTCCCACACCTATGCCAGCATTGTGCTACTATAGAGGAGTTTAGCAGCCCTGGCCACCACACCAGTCCTGGGCACAGTGCAGGCATGGATATGGTACGCAATACTGTTGGGGGTCACTCCCCAGGATGGTAAACACTGTCAGAGACCAGACCTGAAGCACACTCCACAGACATCAGAAAGGTTGCTATGATGGAGCTCAATCAGCAAACTATGCTTAACGTAGGAATTGCTATCTGCCAGTAATCATAGCAAATGTTTGATAGCTGTGTACCATATTCCCAGGTGTAGGGTGGCATTGCTAAGGTATGCAAGTGCTAGTATTGGGAGATGCACGCAGGGCCCAATGTCCTGCCTCTCCAGGAGGCATTGGCTAATGGAGCCTGTGGGTGTGGGTGTGTGTCTGCCCCTGTTGGCTGCTGCTTTACGGCAGAGGTTCCCAACTCCAGTCCTGGTGTGCCAAACACTGTTCGGGTTTTCATGCTGTCCCTCATGAATATGCATGAGATATATCTGCATACCATGGGAGTGGTGCATAGATATGCAGCACAGGAATCTTTATTAGAGGCAGCATGGAACCTGAATGGTGTTTGGCTTTCCAGAACTGCATTTGGGAGACTCTGCTCTAGGTAATGCGCCTGTTTATGGTGTCTTTGCTCTGTAGGGTAAAATGTAGGTGTTTTGGGCATGTTTACGTCATCTGCACTAAACGTTCTGTCTGTATTAGCACGTTGTAGTAGTGGGTAAAATATGGGGACTGGGTTGGCAGGCACAATAGCTGGGACTTAAACCTGTGACCTTCTGCCTCCAAACACACTGGTTGTGTGCACTGCATCACCTTGTTGCCACAGAGACAGTGCATTCCCTGGTGATACCATGACTGTTTGTCCAGCAGGGCCTGTCTGTTGCAGTGCATGGCACCCACCTACACAGGGCTAGGCCATGGTCTGCTCTGGGCAGCTGCCACTGCCCCCTCCACCACCAGTACCCCTCCGACACCATGCTGACATGGCCTTATATTGGAGACAGCATAAACCTGAATGATTTGTGGCCCTCCAGGACTGCATTTGGGGGACTCTGCTCTAGGTAATCTGCATGTTTCTGGTGTCTGTGTTCGGTGGGGTAAAATATAGGCATTTGAACCATGCGTATGTTCTCTGCAATAAAGGTTTGTCCTTACTATCACGGTTTAGTAGCAGGTAAAATATGGGGACTGGATTGGCAGTAGCCCCAGCTGGGACTTGAACTTGTGACTTTCTGCTCTTGAACACATTGGCTGTGTTCACTGCACCACACTGTGCTCACAGAGACAGGGCAGTCCCTGGAGATACCATGGTTGTTTGTCAGACAGAGCCTGTCTGTTGCAGTGCATGGCACCCACCTACACAGGGCTAGGCCATGGTCGGCTCTGGGCAGCTGCCACTGCCCCCCTCCACCACCAGTACCCCTCTGCCATCATGCTGACATGCCCTTCTGCTGGTGGTGCTGGTGGTGTGCAGTCTCAAGCCATCCAGTGTGCAGGTAGGCGGCTGCCTATGGTGCGTGTTCTGGGGTAGGGGTGCCTGCATAGGCGTACACGCTTTCCCCAACACTGCATGCCAATGTTCTGTGCCCTTGGGGGTACCTGCTGGGTAATATCCCCTGTGACACTGTGATAGACACTCTCGTGCCCATGTTGGGCCCTCATCAGTTGCTGTCTGGCTGCTGTTCCGTTTCAGCATTCCTAAGTGCCATCTAGGCATCTTCCTAGTCCGCACTGTGCCACAGCTGCACCACAGCATGTGCCGCCTGCAGCCCTCTGTATCCCCTTTCCCAGCATCTGTCCAGTTGCTCATTCCGACATGCCCGCCCTGCTGTTGTGGAACATGTGCATGCCATAGGTAACCTGTCCAATGGAGAGGGAAACCCTGATCAGTGCTATTTCACTGTGGGATCATTCACCTTGTATGGGGACAGAGCGTAGACCCTTCCAAAATTCATATTTATTTTTTGGGGCTTTCTTGGGAGTGTGTTTTGATGTTTCCCATTACTATCACTATTGCCCAGCTTGATTATGATTTTTTTAAAAATTTGTTGGGGTCCTTTTCAATGTTTATTTGTACTTTTGTTCTGTGCACATGTATCACACTTATCACTTTTTTGTAGGTTTTCCTGGTTTTGCTGTACATTGCTGACATAAATGGTTTCTCTTCCCTTTAAATCAGCTCTAACGCGAGGTTTTCACTTGCGTTATTTTTGGCCTCAAATTTCACCTCGCTAGTGTGCGGGGACCCTCTGCCCTCCCACTCTCCACCCATTGACCCCTTCTCTCCACCCCTGGGGAGCCTTCCTCCGCCCTCCGGGAGCCTTTCCCCGCCTTCAGCGCTCATGTGCGCCGCTGCGCGCATGAGCGCGCACTAAAGCACATTTTTGCCCCATAAAGCATCATTAGCATGCGCTAAGGTACCTTAGCGCGTGCTCATGCGTGCCGCGCACGTTAAGAAACTTTAGTAAACATACCCCAAAGTCTTCTTCCCTTGAAGCCCTTTTTATTAAACAAAAAGGGGAAGTAACACAGTCATTAATCATAAACATGGAATAACACAAGGGGGCATGTTTACTAAACCATCTTAACGTGCGCTCTGTGACGTTATCATGTGATAAGGTACTTTATCACGCGATAATGGCGCATCTTCAGGCGCACAGGTACCTTATGGCGTGATAATGGTGGGTCTTCAGGCGCACAGGTACCTTATCACGCGATAACACGTGCAGCGCCGCAAACGAGCAATGAAGGCGGGCAAAGGCTCCTGGAGGGCAGAGAAAGGCTCCCCAGGGGCGGAGAGAAGGGGTCAATGTGTGGTGAGTGGGAGGGGAGAGGCTCCCCGAACACTAACGCTGTGAAATCCGAGGCTCAAAACTAACGCCAGTGAAACCCTGGCGTTAGAGCTGATTTAAAGGGAAAAGAAACCATTTCCGTCAGCAATGTACATCAAAACCAGGGAAACCTATAAAAGTGATAAGTGTGAGACATGTGCACGGAACAAAAGGGCAAATAAACATTGAAAATGACCTCAACAAAATGGAAAAAAAACCCATAACCAAGCTGGCCAATAGTGATATCAATGGGAAACATCAAAAAACACTCCCAAGAAAGCTCCAAAAAAAAGAAATGAATTTTGGAAGGGTCTACGCTCCGTCCCTATACAAGGTGAATGAGCCTACAGTGAAATTGCGCAGAGCAGAGTTTCTTACTCCATTGTTCAGGTTTCCTATAGAGTGCACATGTTCCACAACAGCAGGGCAAGCATGTCGGAATGGGCAACTGGACAGATGCTGTAAAAGGAGACACAGAGGGCTGCAGGCGGCACATGCTGTGGTACAGCTGGGCCACAGTGTGGACTAGGGTGATACCTAGCTGGCCCATAGGAATGATGAAACAGTAGAGCAGCCAGACAGCAACTGCTGAGGGCCCAACATGGACACGAGTGTGCCCCCCACAGTGTCACAGGGGATAGTACCCAGCAGGTACCCCCAAGGGCACAGAACATTGGCATGCAGTGCTGGGGGGAAGCGTTGACAGCTATGCAGGCACCCCTACTCCAGAATCCACACCATAGGCAGCCGCCTACCCGCACACTGGATGGCCTGAGACTGTGCACCACCAGCACCATCAGCAGAAGGCCATGTCAGCATTGGGGCGGAGGGGTACTGGTGGTGGAGTGGGCAGTGTCTGCTGCCCACAGCAGATGGTGGCCTTGCCCTGTTCAGGTGGGTGCCGTGCATGCCAACAGACATGCTCTGTCTGACAAACAGCCATGGTATCTCCAGGGACTGCATTGTCTCTGTGGCCCCAGTGTGGTGCAGTGAACACAGCCAGTGTGTTCAGGAGCAGAAGGTCACAGGTTCAAGTCTCAGCTGTGGCTCCTGCCTACTCAGTCCCCATATTTTACCCACTACTAAACCATGATAGTAAAGACGAACCTTTATTGCAGTGAACATAAGCATGGGTCAAATGCCTATATTTTACCCTACAGAGCACAGACACCATAAACATGCGCATTATCTAGAGCACATTCCCCCAAATTCAGTCCTGGAGGGCCACAAATCATTCAGTTTTGATGCTGTCTCCAATATAAGGCCATGTCAGCATGGTGGCAGAGGGGTACTGGTGGTGGAGGGGGCAGTGTCTGCTGCCCACAGCAGATGGTAGCCTAGCCCTGTTCAGGTGGGTGCCGTGCACTCCAAAAGACATGCTCTGTCTGACAAACAGCCATGGTATCTCCAGGGACTGCACTGTCTCTGTGGCCACAGTGTGGTGCAGTGAACACAGCCAGTATGTTCAGGAGCAGAAGATCATAGGTTCAAGTCCCAGCTATGGCTCCTGCCAATCCAGTCTCCATATTTTACCCACTACTAAACCATGATAGTAAAGACGAACCTTTATTGCAGATAACATAAGCATGGGTCAAACGCCTATATTTTACCCCACAGAGCACAGACACAATAAACATGCACATTACTTAGAGCACATTCCCCCAAATGCAGTCCTGGAGGGCCACAAATCATTCAGGTTTGATGCTGTTTCTAATATAGATGTGTGTGCTGCATTTCCATACACCACCCCCTTGGTATGCATATTCATTAGGGACAGCATGAAAACATGAACAGTGTTTGGCCCACCAGGACTGGAGTTGGGAACCTCTGCCCTAGAGCAGCGGCCAACAGGAGCAGAAAGAACCGCACCCACAGGCTCCATTATCCAAGCCTCATGGAGAGGCAGGATATCGGGCCTTGTGTGCATCTCCCAATAATAGTACTTGCATACCTTACCAATGCCACCCTAAACCTGGGAATACGGTACACATATCTCAAAAGTTTGGTATGAGTACGTTGCAGATAGAAATTCCTAAGTTAAGCACAATATGCTCATTGAGCTGTATCATACCAATTTCTCTGATGTCTTTGGAGTGTGTTTTAGGTCTGGTGTCTGACAGTGTTCACCACCCCAGGGAGTGACCCCAACAGTATTACATACCATAGCCATGCCTGCGCTCTGTCCAGGACTGGTGAGTTGGCCAGGACTGCTAAAAGCCTCTATATTTGCACAATGATGGCATAGGTGTAGGAGTGTGTGTCTGTCCATCCAGTGTGTGGTGGTTGCAACACCTTACTCAGCCCACACTGTTTGCACTATGTCCAGTGTTAGCTTGCCAATGTGCATAATGAGGAGCAAGGTACTGTGGGTATAGCTCGGACAGGGTGGCCTGGGCAGGATGCATGAGCACAGGGCATAGGGCAATGGCTGGGACATTGTAGTGGCCGGCCACCACCTGTACGGACAGGGTGGCCACAGCATGTCCTGCTGGGAGGTCACTCTCACCCTGACTGTACAGTGACCATGGCATGGCTAGGTCCCCCATAGTGCTATATAGTGTTTTTTTCATGTGATATATGTGGGTTTTTCTTTTTTTGGGGGGCCCAATCACTAGCCTATCTGCTTGGTGGATGTGCTGATATCCCAGTTTTGGGTGCACACATTTTCTACAGTAATGTGCACTATGGACTAGCTAGCAGACTGTTTGCAGTTAGTATGTGTATGGCTGGAACGACTTGCAGGGTGCAGTGGCTGCAGATCCACTGTGCTCGCTGCTGGAGAATGTCAGATAGTGGTGGGGGGCAGCTGAGCATTTCCAGGCCTCCTGTCTGTCTGCTATCAACTTATGGATGCATACAAAAATGCATGGACTGCCCTCGAGGTTGTCTGTCCCCCAGCGGGACTGAGGTTGATGGTCCCCTCTACCGCCACCATTGCAGTGATGTAGAATGTGGATCTGTTGGTGGGAGATCCTGAGCTCCAGAGGGCAGTTTGGGTGGTACTACATAATCCGCCTAGGGGTCCCACCACCACCCGTCACATAAATCATGTGGCCATGGCACCCACACAGAATATGCACTATTCTGGGTACATCATAGTGCTCAAGAGCTAAACTTGACTGAGAAATACAGATGGATACAGGTGTATTCTGAAGTATATCTGCAAGACCTACCTATCACACACTGGCACTGATGGGGACCCACACCATAGCCTATCTCAGTTAAGCCAGGTGCTGTGGACATGGTGCTGGGTGGCCCACCTCAACCTCAGGGTGAGCACAGGACCCGCACAATGTGACGGTCAGTACCTACTCTGTTCCAGTAACACACATGCTCAGTACTCCCTACCAGGCTGAGGTGCTGTGGGGGTGCATACCCCATCCTGTGGTTATCTGTAGACTGCTGATTTGCATGTGCAGTGCATCATGGGTATGTGTGGTGTAACCCTATCCTGGTAACCACATCAGACAGTTTGTGTGGTGGGCTGCAGGCCTACTGTAGCCAGCCAGGAGTTTGCTAGCAACTATAGAGATGTAGCCCACTGGTGACTTCACTGCCTGTGGAGCCAGAAGTCATGGGTTTCATCCCACAGTGGGGTTATTTGATAGGGCTATCTGAGGCATTTTTTTTTTATAATATAAATTGGTGCTGCCAGCAACAACACCCTCAGTGTTGTAGCCTGAAGGTGCCTCGAAAGTGCTCTATAAAGCGCCCTATAAGGTGCCCTATAGGGAACATTATAAGGTACCATGGTGGACAGTGCACCTTATAATGTGTCCTCAGGACTGCCCCATAGGGCGCATGATGTGGAACCTTAGGTTATGGCACTGTGAGGGTGTGTTTGCTGGCAGCACAAATCAAAATAAAACCCAAATGCCTCACAAACCACTGCTGATATTAAAGGGTAATATCTCAGGCAGTCATATGCAACAGCCGCACTGTGAGATTGAACCCATGACCCCGTACCATCAGGCAGTTTGTTAACCAATGTGCTACACCTCTGCCACTAGGTCTGCATGTCAGCACACCTACCTACGATTAACACACATTAATGTGGTACACCTACCTCCATCGTGTCATAATGTGTGGTACGCAACCTATTGCGTGAGTCCTACGTTTAGACCAGAAGCCCCCCCCCCCTATGGCATCCTGCACATCATTGCTGGGCTCACATTAAGATGGATTAGTGAACATACCCCATAGGCACACACAACCCCATATCACCAGGGTGACTGACAGCCCATGTTGATGGGCTCTCAGGTCTCCTTGGTGTAACTGTTTAGCCAGTCACTGCTATGTGAAAAGGCATAGCACATCGGTTCAAAAAGTACCTTAGGAACCAGTGGTGACGGGTTCAAGACCCAAGTGTGTAAACAACAAGTGAAATTACTAAAATTCTAATTGGGTTTTTAAATGTCAGAAACATCAGTGCAATGTGTGTCTGCAGCATAGATCTGTATAAATATTGTTGGCGACACCATATCCTGTGCGGCAGAAAGATGCGCTAGGCGCGGGGACCAACTGCTTGCAGTGTGCATGAACGTGCGTGCGTTCCTCATTGTTAAAATAGTTGAAAATGGCCACCAGATACCGAAAGCCTGCGTTCACTAGGCAGGAGCTGCGCTACCTGGCAGAGCTGATTGTCGTGAGGCAGCACAAGCTGTTTCCTGGGTCCTCCAGGCGGCAGGACCTGGTGAGGGTCTGGAGGGCCTGGAATCGTCTGACACGGCACTACAATCATGTGGCAGACTACCCACGTGAGGTAAGTGTATGGGGACAGGTCAGTATATCCATATACATATCCAGTGTTGATTGTAGCTGTGCATGCTGCTGTGTGTAGGTAGTCTATCTCAGTTATGTGTATCAGGTAAACCCACATGCCATATTGTCTATATATCACCTCTGAGTAGTTTGCCCTGTACCCAGGGGGCTAAGGACCTGTTCACAGAGTTCCTGATGCCATCCTGGTGTCATGGCAGCTGCTGCTGTTGATGCGCTACAACACACCGTAACACAGGTAGCCCATAGATCTGACTAAGGAGGTTTTCTAAACATCATGCTGGTATGATGGGTTCTGTAGTTGCAGGGTAAAACATCTGCCCCATCCCCAGGGGACGTGAAACCTGCCCAAAATGGTATGTTAGTCCCATTGGTGATATGGGTGTGTGTGGCCCAGAAGTCTAAAACATCTCCACTACCCCCACTTGCCCAGAAAGTCCATTAAAGTGGGTCCCTAGCACCCCTGGTGGTATGGAATATGCTGCAGTTGCAGTTTTCCAATCTACCCTACCCCCAGGAGTCCTGAGAGCCCATCAACATGGGCTGTCAGTCACCCTGGTGATATGGTCCTGTGTGCCTGTACAGTTCAATACATTCTACCTATCCCCAGGAGTCTTGAGAGCCCATCAAAGTGGGCTGTCAGTCACCCTGGTGATATGCTCCTGTGTGCCTATACAGTTCTATAAATTCTCCCTATCCCCAGGAGTCCTGAGAGCCCATCAAAGTGGGCTGTCAGTCACCCTGGAGATATGTTCCTGTGTGCCTATACAGTTCAATACATTCTCCCTATCCCAAGGAGTCCTGAGAGCCCATCAAAGTGGTCTGTCAGTCACCCTGGTGATATGGTCCTGTGTGCCTATACAGTTCTATAAATTCTCACTATCCCCAGGAGTCCTGAGAGCCCATCAAAGTGGGCTGTCAGTCCCCCTGGTGATATGATCCTGTGTGCCTATACAGTTCAATACATTCTCCCTATCCCCAGGAGTCCTGAGAGCCCATCAAAGTGGTCTGTCAGTCACCCTGGTGATATGGTCCTGTGTGCCTATACAGTTCAATACATTCTCCCTATCCCCAGGATTCCTGAGAACCCATCAAAGTGGGCTGTCAGTCACCATGGTGATATGGTCCTGTGTGCCTATACAGTTCAATACATTCTCCCTATCCCCAGGAGTCCTGAGAGCCCATCAAAGTGGTCTGTCAGTCACCCTGGTGATATGGTCGTGTGTGCCTATACAGTTCTATAAATTCTCACTATCCCCAGGAGTCCTGAGAGCCCATCAAAGTGGTCTGTCAGTCACCCTGGTGATATGGTCGTGTGTGCCTATACAGTTCAATACATTCTCCCTATCTCCAGGAGTCCTGAGAGCCCATCAAAGTGGGCTGTCAGCCACCCTGGTGATATGGGCCTGTGTGCCTATACTGTTCTATAAATTCTCCCTATCCCCAGGAGTCCTGAGAGCCCATCAAAGTGGTCTGTCTGTCACCCTGGTGATATGGGCCTGTGTGCCTATACAGTTCAATACATTCTCACTATCCCCAGGAGTCCTGAGAGCCCATCAAAGTGGGCTGTCAGTCACCCTGGTGATATGGTCCTGTGTGCCTATACAGTTCAATACATTCTCCCTATCCCCAGGAGTCCTGAGAGCCCATCAAAGTGGGCTGTCAGTCACCCTGGTGAAATGGTCCTGTGTGCCTATACAGTGCTATACATTCTCACTATCCCCAGGAGTCCTGAGAGCCCATCAAAGTGGTCTGTCACTCATCCTGGTGGTATGGTCCTGTGTGCCTATACAGTTCTATACATTCTCCCTATCCCCAGGAGTCCTGAGAGCCCATCAAAGTGGTCTGTCAGTCACCCAGGTGATATGGTCCTGTGTGCCTATACAGTTCAATACTTTATCCCTATCCCCAGGAGTCCTGAGACCTGCGTAAGGTATACTGTCATTCACCCTGGTGCTATGGTGTATGGTGCTGGTGATGTGTGCTAGGACACCCAACTCCCAGGGGGCCTGAGACCTGATTGCAATGGTGGGTATGTCATTCAGATATTGTGTTAGGTTATGTTGGGTAGGTTGCACATCTCCCCTAGTCTGTGAGGTCAACACCTCATCACACACGTCTTTGATGTATCCAGATGGTATGGTAGGTGCAGAGGTGGATGTGCGTAACAGCACCCCACCCCCATGAGCTATGAGATCTGATTACGAAGGCCTGTAACAGAGCCATGTCCCCAGAACTGTATGCTGAGTCAGCTCACACATCTGCCCACTCGCCAGGTATCCCACACCTGGTTGCAGATGAACATTAATGATGGTGTTGGAAGGATACATGCACCTGTTGTGGTTGCACAGCACATAATGAAACCCTGACATGAGCACAGGTGGCAATAGCCTATTCTGGTGCAATGTCCCCTACCCCTGGTGTTGGCAGCCACACCTGCCCTAAGCATACAAGGCCCAGGTCATAGGGACATAACAACATAAGATAGGCCATACTGGGTCACACCCATGTCCATCAAGCCCAGTATGCTCTTTGCAATAGTGGCCAATCTAGGTCATAGGTACCTAGCAGTATCCCCAAGAGAGACAGGTTCCACAATGCTTGTAGTGGGTCAAGCATTGCTATCCTGGGCCTTGTAGAAAGCCAAATGTCATGGTAGTGGCCCCTGGCAAGGTGCATAGGGCCACCCACCCAACGTCCCATGTATGGACACATCACCCATGTTTGTTAGGATATCATGTTGCCAGGGGGGGTTGGGTTGGATGACGTGTGTAGATCATGACAACACAAATGTGTTCACCAGACCACATATGGGGTTAGGGGGGGTACCCTGGACACCATCACTGGCAACCTAAACGTGGCATTGTCATGCAATGTCATGCAAGGGGGCCACAGGGGAATGGAATGGTGTGTTCAGGGTGCCACGCACACTGCAAATAGGTGTCACTGCACACATGTCCAGAGCCACAGCTATGCATGCAGGTGGCACTGGGAAAAGTTAATCTCCTGGAACAAGCAGGAAGTAGTCCTCACATGTGGGTATCATCGGTACCGACGGAGCCTGCGCAGGAACGCTCTCCAGCGTCCAATAGGAAAGCTGTTGGGAGTATCCCACAGCGCCTGCGTGCTGCCTTCTCACCTTTCCCAAATGCCTCTCTCCAGTTCATTGTTTTTCACAGAGCCAGCAGGTGATTGTTCCTGTCATCGCTGAAAATCTTCTATTCTATTGCCACTCCTGTGGCAGCGTCTGCCTTCTTTTTCTTTACCGGTACCACCGGTCTTGTAATTTCTTTCTCTAAAAGTTCAGATTTCCTCATACAAACAACAAATATAAACAAAGAGGGAAAATCTCCTTTGTAGATCTCCCCTTGGTTTGGGCTTAGGCCCTAATCCCTCCTCCATCATGGAAAAGCACTCCTCGAGTTTTAAAAATATGCTCAAAATGTGCCGGTACCCTCTCCGTCACTGACAACCATGATTGGTGTCGCAAATGCTTATGGCCGGATCACTCCATGTCTGAATGTTTGGCCTGTGGGATGTTATCCAAGAGGGGTCAGCAGAACAGAGCATCCAAGCTCGGTACCCTCTTTCCCTCCGATGCGGCCTCGGTGGCAGCCATGTCTTCAAGGGCTTCCTCTTCCTCCCGTGGATCTCAGGTAACCAAACACAAATTTGGCCGTTTCTCAAAGGGTAGATCCCCCTCCAAACATCGGAATGCCTCTGGCATTGCCCTTGAGGTACACGCTCCGGCCAAACAGCCCCGGTGGGAGTCTCTGGCCTCCAAATCCACTTTGGGGCTCCAGGAAGTTCTGGAGGCCTCAACCTCGTCCGAACTCCTGGTGCCATGCTCTGGGGTACTGGCTTCGGCCGGTACTCATACACAGGCATCGGCAGCGTCAATGGACCAGAGGATCGTGGCCATCGAACGCAGTCTGGCAGCTATCCTTGCGGCATCAAAGACCTTGGTACCACCCCAGACCCCGCAAATTCCAGCACCAGTATCCGCAGCAATTGCAGGACCGGCATCGGCAACTGCACCATTGGTGCTGATGAGTACCGGTATTGACACCCCGGTACCGGGTCACTCCGATACCGAGGCCAATCGGTACCAATACCACACTTTACCTGAGCACCCTGAGAGAAGATACATCCAATCTTCTAAGGAGTCTGATGACTCTGACAGCTCAGAGGGTACCGATGTACCTCTCCAGGAGGAGCCTGCTTCTCCCAAGAGGAGATTGTCCCCTCCTCAGGATATGTCCTTCCAGGATTTCATCACACATGTAGTCAAGGGCCTCTCCATTTCAGTAGTAACTGAATCTGAACACAGGGCACTGGAGCTAGAGATTCACCAATATCCCCAAGCTCCAAAGGAGGCAGCCACTCTGCCAATACAGGATACCACCTCTCCACATTCTCACAGGCTGGCTACTATGTATCGTGTGCCTCCGTCCCCTGGTTTTCAGAAAACACAGCTCCCTCATCACATTAAAAGTTACAAACAACATGCCACCAACCCTCCTGGTAGGGAGTGTAAGACCTTAGATGCTTTTGGTCGCCGTGTCTTCCCAACATCCATGCTTTCAGGCAGGATAGGTTCCTATATCCTGTACATGGGAATGTTCCTGAAGGAGATCGCAGGAGATCTAGAACTGCTAAGTCCTCATCTCCCAGATGACAGAGGACACGACTATTTAGCACTTGTCAAGCATGCCCAGAACATTTCTAAAGTTGTGAACAGGGCAGCATTTGACTGTTTTGAGGGCATAGGCAGAGTCTCCGCCATTGCTATTGGGGCAAGGAGACTTGGTTGGCTGCAAGCCTCTCACCTGGAACACTGGGTACAGGATAAACTGGGCAACATCCCCTGTACTGGTGAAAACCTTTTTGGGAAGAACTGGCAGGAAAAAGCCAAAGATTTGGATGGTGACAATTCTACCTTGACCAGGCTTTCAAAAATTGTAAATCCTGCAAAGAAGAGAGCCTTAGAAAAGCCTTTCCTCTCCAAAATGAAAGGATACTATTAGTCCTATGCTCAGCAAGGACAACCTGCAGGACAAGCTGCTAGAAAGGGTCAACAATCTACTAAGCAGAGAAAGCCGAGAGCTACTCAGCCTCAGCAGACCCAGCAGCCTCAGCCCCCACAGGGCCTTTGACTCCGTGATAGAGTACCTGCCCTTCCTGGCACTCCAGAGAAAACAACCTTCAACAATCCCAGGAAGGTTAGGTCATCTCATCCACAGATGGAGGCAAATAACATCAGAACCCCGGATTCTGTCCATCATAGAAGAGAGTACAGGCTTCATTCCCAAAGCCTGCCTCCTCCTACAATAGTAAGGACGTTCAGTTCTCGAAAATTCCCCCCAACTGAATCCAGAGGTAAAACGTCTCTTACCTCAAGGAGCAATAGAAGAGGTACCTCATCTTCAACAGGGTTCCGGGTTCTACTCTCCCTATTTCCTCATACCAAAGGAAACAGGAGGTCACAGACCCATTTTAGATCTCAGAGAACTGAACAAGTTCGTGTTCCAAGAGAAATTCTAAATGATTTCTCTAGGAAACGTACTTCCTGACCTCCACAGGCAGAACTGCCTTTGTTCTCTAGATCTCAAGGATGCGTACACCCATGTTCTCAGCCACCAATCACACCGAAGGTTCCTTTGGTTCCTTCATCAAGGAAAGCACTATCAAAACAAAGTTTTCCCTTCGGCCTTGCCTCAGCACCCAGAGTATTCACAAAGTGCATGGCTGTGGTAGCCACTTTTCTCTGTATCAGGGGAATATTTGTCTGCCCCTACTTGGACGATTGTCTCATCTGGGCAGAGTCACAAACACAAGCCCAGGCCTCTCTCTCATACACAATGCATGTACTCCAATATCTAGGCCTTGTCATAGATCTCCAGGAATCCTTTCTGACTCCCACGCAATCGCTGGAGTTCATAGGAGCAAGGCTAGATACCAGACTGCCAAAGACCTACCTGCCTCAGCCTCGCTGTCCTCGCATTGTGCAACTGGTTTCTTCAGCACTACAAAAGACTCACCTCTCGGCTTGAGAGATGCTTCAGCTGCTGGGTCACATGGCATCTACGGTGCATGTGGTCCCCTATGCTCATCTCCACATGAGACCAGCCCAATGGGCCCTCTCTTCCCAGTGGACTCAAGCAACAGGCTGTCTCTCAGATCTGATAGTAAACTCAAACCGCCGTACCCTGTCCCTGGACTGGTGGCGGTCAGCACAAAACCTGTTGAAGGGGTCACCTTTCCTGCAACCCCCTCCTCAGATCACATTAACAACAGATGCCTCCAAAGTGGGGTGGGGTGCACATCTACTGGACACCTCCAACCAAGCCACCTGGAATTGTCAGGAGATTCATTTCCACATCAATCTGTTGAAGCTCAGAGCAGTTCGCCTGGCTCTTCAAGTATTCCATTCCCATCTACAGGGCAAGAGAATACTACTTCACGCAGACAATCAGATAGCCATGTTCTACGTGAACAAACAAGGAGGAACAGGCTCTCTGTCCCTTTGCAACGAAGCTCTTCAACTGTGGGCATTTGCCAGAGAGCAGCAGATCCATCTCCTGGCAGTCTATCTCCCTGGCAATCAGAGCTCTTGGCTAGACAGACACAGTCGTGTTCTGCTTCCGTACAAATGGTCTCTACACATGGACCAACTCTCCAGAGTATTTTAACTCTGGGGAACTCAAGATATAGACCTCTTTGCAAGTCCATCATATGCCAAACTTACCCGGTTCTGTTCACGGATTCTGGCTCAGGGCTGCCAAGCGAGGGATGCTTTCCTCCTCAACTGGGGGCAGGAATTCCTATATGCCTTTCCTCCCATTCCCTTGATTGCCAAGGCCCTATTCAAGCTCCTAAGGGACAGAGGCAACATGATCCTCATAGCCCCACGCTGGCAACACCAGGTGTGGTACCCTCTGCTTCTACATCTGTCCCAGGTTCCACCCCTGGACTTAGGGTCAGCTCCAGACATACTGTCGCAGGAGGAGGGGAAGGTATGGCTTCCAAACCCCCAGTCTCTGCACCTCAGAGCCTGGCTACTGAAGGCTTAAACTCCTTTGGCCTTCCCCTCACTCAGGAAGTGTGAGATGTCCGTTATGCTTACAGGAAACCTTCCACAAGGCATTCTTATGCCGTCAAGTGGAAGAGAGATTCCATTTGGTGATCACAAAAGGGCTTCAACCCTCTTGTCATCCCTATAGAAACATTTTTGGAATAACTCCTTTACTTATCAAACACTGGTCTCCAACCTAAGTCAGTCAGAGTCCATTTAAGTGCCATTGCTGCTTCTTCTGAACCCATCAATGAACAACTCATTTCATCCCATCCTCTCATATCCAGAATCATGAGAGGCCTGCTTCTAACGAAACCTCCCCTTAAACCACCTCCATTGGCATGGGATCTCAATCTGCTTCTAGGCCAGCTTATGCTGCCACCTCTTGAGCCCTTAGCCACTACTTCCTTAAAGTCTCTGTCCTGGAAAGTAATATTCCTTATTGCAATCACATCAGCAAGGCGTATCAGTGAATTGCAAGCTCTAGTGGCTGGTCCACCTTACTCACCGTTTCACCATGATAAGGTAGTGCTAAGGACACATCCACACTTCATGCCTAAGGTGGTTTTCCTCCTTTCATTTGAACCAAGAGGTTTAGCTACCTGTAGTCTTTCCAAAGCCTCATGCTTCAAATGCAGAGAAGACTCTTCATACTTTGGACTGTAAAAGAGCTGTGGCTTTTCATCTGCAGAGGACCCAGCAACACAGAAGGTCCTCTCAGCTACTCATAGCCTCTGATCCTTCCCATTTGGGTACAGCAGTTTCCAAAAGATCTCTATCCAACTGGATTGCTCAATGTATTACTTTCATCTATCATAGCAAACACCTTTCACTGGAGGCCCATGTCCCCACTCACAATGTGAGAGCCATTTCAGCCTCTAGGGCTCACCTCCATTCTGTCTATATTAACGACATTTGTGGAGCAGCTACCTGGTCCTCGGTTCACGGCCCACTACTGCTTGGATAAAGGCTCCCGCAGGGATGCTATGGTTGGTCTGGCTGCTCTCCAACACCTCTTCCATACTTAATCAACTCCTAGCTGCCTCTCTTACAGGATGCCAGAGATCCATGGTAGGAAGTGGAACCCCTCCACAGGGCCTCACCACTCTGGGGATCCTTCCCTGGCATCTACATCTAGGATGTCCTCACATGTGATGACTAATTCCTGCTTGTTACTGGAGATAGCATAGTTACTCACCTGTAACAGGTGATATCCGGGAACAGCAGGAATAAGTCTTCACAATCCACCCATCTCCCATAGGAGTTGTCGCTTTCTCTCTCTTTCCCTATCTCTCTCTCTCTCTCTCTCTTTGTCTCAGCTTTAAACTCAACTAGAGAGAGGCAGTTGGGAAAGGTGGGAAGGCAGCATGCAGGTGTTGTGGGATGCTCCCAAAAGCTTGCCTATAGGATGCTGGGGAGCATTCCCACACAGGCTCAGTTGGTACCGAAGCTACCCACATGTGAAGACTTATTCCTGGTGTTCCCGGAGATCACCTCTTACAGGTGAGTAACTATGCTGTACATGACACACACAGCAGTGGAGCAGGAGCAGCAAGATGCTGCCCATACAGATGTTTGTTTATGTTGGCCACCCACCAGAGATAAACGGTCACTGATGCCCCCACCCATTGTTTTCACATCCACAGGTAGAGGATCTCCGGAAGAAGGGGCGAGAGTTGCGCCTGCATCACGCAGACTACCTTGCCCGCCTCCAGAGGGGGGTGGTGTCACAGCGTGACGGTGAGTATTGGCGACCTTGCTGCCCAGTAACAAATGTCACATTGGCCCACCAGCCTGTGTGGTGCCTGCATATGTACATGTGTTATGTGACACACATGATAGTGTGCTGATGACTGTCATCTTCCACAGAGGGTGATGATAACCATGAGGACCCCTCCACTTCCGCATATGCCCTGAGGCGTCCCCCTGCCCACCATGCCACAGAGGTGGAGGTAGTGGTGGTGGTGGAGGAAGGGGCTGAGATGGAGGGCGAGGCAGAGGAGGAGGCGGAAGAGCCGGCCAACACAGCATCGGAGGAGGGGGCTGATGGGGGCATGGAAGGGGTGGGGGGCAGGGTGGCAGGGGAGGGAGAGGGTGTGGCTGATGTGGGGGTGGGGGAGGGGTGGAGGAGGGTGGGAGGGTGGGTGGGAGGTGGCAGGGGGGAGGAGGGGGATGTTTGGGTGTGGGAAGGTGATGGGGAACACAGAGCAGCACAGGGCACTGTGAGCTCCCGCCAGCCACAGCATGTGGCTGCACAGGATGGGGGATGGCATGTGGATACACCATCCAGGGCCACACACAGGTCGCATGCACATGCCAGCACACAAACCCCTCGCACTATGTGTGTGTGTGGTGGCAGGTGTGTACAGGACCTGTATGTGGCCCTGGATGGTGTGGAGCGCCGCGTCCATCTGTTAGTGCACACATAACAGTAGCTAACAGGAGCCATTCAGAAGATGGCCACCGAGGTGGAGCATCTGCCCTGTCGGCGGCCTTCCCCTGAAGGGCGTCACAGGAGTGTCTGATGTTGCCTGTGTCCTGTGCTGTACTTTGTTCCATCACTGGGCATGCATCATGGGATGGGTGTTGATATTGTTTTTGTTTGTTGTTTTGATAAATATACACACATTTGTTGATAAGTCACAATGGTCACATGTCTCCCTTACCAACACACTATGGATGCAAGCATGGGATATGTGTGTAGACAGGTTTGTGTAGTAAAGGTAGACATGGGTATCATATGTGGACTGGCTCCACATGCAGTCGTGGGGCTGACCATGTGTGTAGGTGTGTGAGACCAGGGTGGACCCTGAGATGTTGCAATGTAGAGGCCGTCCCAGGATACTGAGCCACGTGCATGCTGTGTGCAATGTGTGGGAACCATTTCTGATGAAACATGCCTGTGTGCCAGTAGTAGAACTGGCAAACCACTACTTCTGCATTGGCAGGGTAAGATGTTCTGCTGAGCCCAGGACATACTCAGGGGTAAAGCTGTTGAGTGCATCCTGGGACAATACATGTGACAGGGATGGTCGGTGAGTAACCGTATACATTTGTGGGAATGAGCAGCCAAACTACGCAAGCCACCCTTGTCTGCCTGTGCCACATGCATACCTATGTGGGGGGGCAGGCACGTAGGCAGTGTTGCAGGCAGGGACAATGGTCACACATGTGCGTCAAATATAGGGTGTATGCAGGGAGGAAAACGGTGACGGATCCCAACACTGCACATGTAGCTTCAGGACATTCCCCCTGTGCAACCCGGGAGTATGTGTAAACCGCCACGCTGCGGCCCAGGGGCTGGGACCTGACACAGTGCATTGCACACATGGCATGTGATGGCATCTGTGCAGTGATACCTGGCAGTACAGACACCTCACCAGCGAGGGGCCTGTGTGCGGCTCATATGGTCAGGGACACGACATGCGTTTGCACAATACTTAGGGGAACACAGGGACACACACTGGAAAGCACACATTGTATGTACTGGTTAAAGGCTGTTTATTAGATACACAGTCACCTCCTGCGTGGCCGCCCATGCCTCCAATGGCCCAACACCCCCCGCGGTGCTGCACCATGTCCTGGTGCCTCAGGTGACAGTGCTGGTGCTGGTGCTGGCTGCCGCATTAGGCCCACGATGTCCTCCATGGCATCCGCAATGTAGGCGAGCTCCCCCGACCGGATCTCAACCCGGAGCAGCCGCAGCTCCCTGGTATTATCCCCCATAGCCACGTATATGCGCTGGAGTGCCTGATGAGTGCCTGTGGGTGGGACAGAGGGTGATATGTGAGATACCTCTCCAGTAACCAACCATCACACATACACATGTCACGCATATCCCACAAGATCAGTCTGCAGAACAGTCATGCCTGCCAAACCTAGCAACGCATGACCATGTTTAGATCTGTGTCTCCCATGAGCCATCCCCATGTCTGGAAGGGGTCTGGATGAGGGGTCATGATAATCACAGATCTCACACATGGCACATTGCCCTAGTTTAATATGTCAATGCCTGGTCTGCACACTGCTTGTCTGGGATAGGTCAGATGATCTGAGGGGGCATGACACACACACACACAGATCTAGGGTGCCCCCATTTCTATAATGCTGGCACACACTGCAGATAATGTTGACAAATGATGCTGCCTGACAATACCCATTAAGAGGTGTCTGTCACGTAGGGTGTCTGGGTGACCTGCGATCATTGGTTTCCTCTTTGCGCTTACGTGGGGTATATGGCCAAGCACAGTGTGCATGTGTCTGAGCCCCTCACAAATGCTGACCCCTGACAAGCCATGCTACAGGAGGTAGAAACACAGAGGACATAAGACAAACCCCCCAACATCAGAACGCTATACTATGTGGGCAACATGCAATTTTGTTGTGGATGTTATGACAACCCCATGGGGATTGTGGGGTATGCTGTTACCCACCTTCTGCATTGTGCCGTGCTGCATCAGTGTGTTCCCGCAGCTCTGTAAGGATAGGGTCCATGTCTGGTGGAGGGGTTTCTTCTGTCCCTGGTGCATGCATGGGGTGGTGGGTTTGGTTGACCTCGGAGCCCTCGGTGGCAGTGATGTCTGGGGTCTGGTCTTCTGCCTCAGCCTCCACATGTGTCCCTGGTGTCCATTCCCCATCACTGGTGCTGCCCCTGGACATTGTGGGCTGGGGCTCTGGCACATCCTGGGGTAATTGCACTTCCTCCTCCTCAGCTGGGCCCATTGTTGTGTAGTCACCTGGGTTGTGGAAGACCATACACAGCACAGATAGGTTTGCACTGTGCAACTACGTACAACTGTGTAATACATCCACCCCACAATCAATGTGTGTTTGGCCGTGCCCTTTTCATGTGCTACATAGCTACCACTACAGCTCCTGCTACCACTATTAGGCATATATAGGGCAGTACCTAGCACACACATCACTGTGTACATCAGGGGTCCTCAAACTATGAACCGTGGGCCACATGTGGGCTGCCAAGGACATTTATTCTGCTCGCCAGGTGTTTTTGCCGCCGCTGCCAGTCCTCTGGGGCAGCTCTACCCAGGGCCGGCCCGTTCATTGAGCAGCAGCCCAGCTAGGTTTAAAAACTAGAAACCGGCTGCTGCCACTGCCACCGTGGCAGCGGCAGAATCGAGCATCCTGCGGGGCCCCCCCCTGCTCTGCAGTGTCCTCCATGCAGCCTCAGTGTTGGCTGTCAGAGCCGCTCAAAGAGAGAGAGTTTCTCCACTCGTGGCTCTGTTAATCCCGCCGTGGGGCTGATGGGATTAACAGAGCCATGAGAAAGGGAAACTCTCCCTTCATGCGGCTCTGAAAATCCCACACTGAAGCCGCATGGAGGACACTGCAGAGCAGGGGGGGGGGGGGCCTCGCGGGATGCTTGATTCTGCCGCTGCCATGGCGGAAGCGGCAGCAGTAGCCATGTTTTGTTTCTTTTTTAACCTAGCTGGGCTGATGGGGGAGGGGGTTTGTACTGGTAATCGGCTATGGGGGGGGCTAAGACTGGAAGTGGGCTGATGGGGGAGGGGGTTAGGACAGGTCATGGGCTATGGGGGATGATAAGATTGGAAGTGGGCTGATGGGGTGCTTAGGACTGGAAATGGGCTGAGTGGGGGAGCTAAGACAGGAAGTGGGCTGATGGAGGGGCTAGGATAGGACTCAAAATGGGCTTTTGGGGGGTGCTAAGATTGGAAATGGGCTGATGGTGGGACTAGGAGAGGACTATAAATGAGCTGTTGGGGGGGCTGGGATTTGGAAATGAGCTGATGGAGGGACGTGGAGAGGACTGGAAATGGCTGGGGAGCTAGGACGGAAATTGGACGGATGGGGGGGCTGGGATAGGATGGGAAATGTGCTTATGGGGGCTAGGACTGGAAATGGGCTGATGCAGGGACTAGAAGGGAGCGGATGCTGGGTGGGGCTGGAACTAGAAAGGAGCTGATGTTGGGGGAATATCAGAATGGGATGGAGCTGGGAGAGTGAAATGGTGAGGGAAAAATATTTTGTGTGGGAGGTAAGACAAATCTACAATTGGACGGATATTGGGAGAGTAAGTGGGGATTGAGGATGGAGGGATAACATTTGAGTGGATGAAATAGGAATGAGGAAAGAGCACAAGGAGAAAGATTACTATGTTAAAGCAGATGTAGAGAGAGAATGGAAAAAATACTACAAGAGAGAAGAAAGGACAAATGGAAAGCAGACGAAGGAGAGTTAGCAGAAGACACAAAGAAACCAGAAGAACGTGGCTGGAGCAAATGCCACTGGAAAAAAAAATGTAGAAAAATATCTATTTTTTTTTTTTAATTTATGCAGTGTGCTTTGGAGTTTGTTCATAGTGTTTATTTAAACTATAGTCCGGCCACCAATGGTCTGAGGGACAGTGAACTGGCCCCCTGTTTAGAAAGTTTGAGGACACCTGGTGTGCATTATCTCACAGAAGGACCATCCCTGCTCAGCAGTGCTTAGATTAGACACAGACATAACAAGGACAGGTCTGAGAGGGGGCTTGTAGCAGACGTGTAGCCACATGCACAGTGCAGACATAAAAAGGGATGGTGTTAATGAAACATGTGGTTGGAGGGCAGAAACACACAGAGTAAAAGGGGTGGAATGGGGGACAGCACACTCATGAGCCAAAGGCAGAGGGTAGGAGATGATCCAGGGGAGCAGGTATGAGGAGGTGCTAATAAGATGCCTGATGCATATCCAAAGGGCATGTACTCTATGGGTTGGGAGCAGCAAGGTGTGAGTTGGGTACCTACCTGCCTGGGGATGGGCAGTGTCCAGTGCCTCTGGCAGATCATACAGGTAGATGGGCCCTAGCCGCTCTGCCAACTCCTGCTCCAGGGGTGTTAGGGAGGGTGTAAAGGGGCCTCCCCCACCAGTGCCCATGGCATGCTGCCACTCTGCCACCATGTGTGCACGCACACCCCGCTTTATATCATTGAACCTCTTCCTGAGGCTGTCCAGGTCTCTGCGTGGGCCCCCTGCCTGTGCAACTGCCTCCTGCACCTCCTCCCACACCTGGGTGCGTGTTGCAACAGTGGTGCTGTTGCTTAACCGGCCATATAGGACCTCATAATACTCAAGGACACATGCCAGCAGGATGTGGTTTTCCTGCTGGGTGAATCTCTGAGCCCTCTTCTGTTGCAGAGCTGGCACCGGTATGCGCCTACGTTTTGCACTGAGAGGACCCTGCGTGGGCTGGGCCGATGTGCCTGCATCCGCCACCACACTCCCTGCCATATCTGTGTCCTCCCCAACAGGTGGCCCCCCTCCCTCTCCCTCTCCCTCTCCCTCTCTCTCCCCCTCTCCCTCTCCACTCCTGCCCTGTCCTGTGGCTCCATGTCCCTGCCCTCTGTGTCCTCTCCCTCCCTGTCAGACATTCCTGCTCTTGCCCTTCTCAGCTCCACCTCACACCTCCCTCCTCTCCCTGCTATCTGCTCTTCACCTCACCTCCTTTCTCACTCACCTGCTCCTGCCTCCTTTCCTCTCTGTCTCCCCTGCTCTACCTCAAACCTCTCCTCCACAACCCAGCCTCTACCACTCTGAACCGCAAAACACTAACTTTGCTACACTAGACACCTGCTTCTCTCTCCCTTGCCTACCAAAAACCCCTCAACGTGCAGCACGTGTATAGGTCTATTTACAGGTTTTTTTTACGTTGCGCGCATTGCGCATGAGCAGTTTTGCATGAGTAGTTGGCTGTGTTCATTGCGTATGCACCGCACAGAAGCGGGAAATGCATGCGTGCGTGCATGCTTGCGCGTGAGGCGCGGCACATACGCAATGGGCACAGCCAACTACACAGCGTGCACACAGCCGCCGTGCACACTGTGCATGTGTAGTTGGCTGTGCACATTGCTCATGCGCCACGCAGATGCGGGAAGTGCATGCGTGCTTGCGTTTGCGTGTGAGGCATGGCGCATGCACAATGCATATGCATGCATGCAAGCACGCGTGTGCGCAGCACATAAGCAATGCACACAGACAACTACGCATGCACAGCCATCACGCATGCGCAACTGTGCATGCGCAACACACGCTACGTAAAAAACCCTATAAAAAGACCTGAACACATGTTGCATGTTGAGAGTTTTTTTGTAGGTGAGGGAGAGAAGGCATGCGTTGGCAGTGAAGGAAGGAGCGAGTCAGAATCAGGTGTATTGTGGAGTGTGGCTGGGTTTGTGATTGGTGTTTGTTGTATTGTGTGGCTGTGTTTCTGTGTGGTGTGTAAGGTGTGTATGTTGGTTAGTGAAGTGGTGTCTGTGTTTGAGTGGGTTAGAGGAGCAGGACGGGTGGGAGGTTATGGCGGCCTTTGTGGTTGCTGCAGCTACAGTGGGAGGTGGGCAGGTGGTGTGGTTGCGTGACAGGGGAGATGGTGTCTATGGGGCTGAGGCACAGGGCATGGGTGTAGTCCCGCAGCAAATCAGACCTGCAGCTGTGGGGGCAGGCCAGTCAGGTGCTGTGCCCGCACGGCACAGGAGGCGTGCTGAGGTGCAGGCTCGCCAGCCACACCTCTACAGGCCCAGGGCCCAGCTCCAGGGCATGCGTGAGGTGCAGGTCATCTCCCTCTACCAACTGAGCACATAGGCTATTAGGGAGCTCTATGAGGATCTAAGACCTGACCTCGAGCACCTGACTGATCGGTCACATGCCATACCAGGTTTGGTCAAGCTCCTTGCTGCCCTACATTTCTTTGCCTCTGGCTGTTTCCAGTCATCTGTGGCCGCAGTGGGTGGCATGAGCCACCCAACCTTCTCACGCTGTCTCCACCAAGTACTGTGTGCCATGGTCAGCCAGGTGCGGAATTATATTGCCATTCGACACACTAGGCAACAGTGGTGGACCCTGAACCAGGCCTTTGAGGCATTAGCCGGGATATCACACGTGATGGGAGCTATTGATTGCACACATGTTGCTCTGGTCCCGCCTAGAGACAGGGAGGTAGTGTTCCGCAACCGCAAACACTAATCATTCCCTGAATGTTCAGGTTGTATGTGATGCAAATATGCATATTCTGAATGTGGTCCCCAGGTTTGCAGGGTTCACCCATGATGCCTATATCCTGCATCACTCGGCACTATTCAGACAATCTGAGGCAGGATGGTATGAGGACTGTATATTGCTGGGTGGGTATTTCCCATTTCTGACATGCACATGGTGTTCATGTGACTACGCGTATGTGCAAATGTCTGTCTTGGAGTAAATCCCTCATTGTGTGTGTGTGTGATCTGCCTGTGTAGGATATGGGGGGGGGGGGTTGATGCCCTTCAAATCCGCCATGCTATGGTGCTGTGTGATGCTGGTTGATAAGATGCGAGCATTTGTGTGGTTGTTACAGATTATGTTGTCGGCAATACATACAACTCCCCCTTGTCTTGTGTTTCTTAGTTTCCCCCACTCAATCTGTAATAGGGTAGATACCCAGGAAGCTGTAGATAACATGAGGAGTGATCTAGCTAAGCTTGATGAATGGTCTCGAATTTGCCAGCTGGGATGTCATGTTAGGAAATGCAAGGTCATGCATTTGGGCTGCACCAATCCAAGGGAGCAATATAGTATGGGGGGGGGGAAGTACTCTTGTCCACTACAGAAGAGCGGGACCTAGGCGTGGTTGTGTCTGCTGATGTGAAAGTAGCTAAACAGGTTGAAAAGGCGAGGGCAAAAGCTAGAAGGATGCCTGGGTGCATACGGAGAGAAATGGCTAGCAGAAAAACATGAAGGGATGATGCCTCTGTATATGTCTTTGGTGCAACCTCATGTGGAGTACAGTGTGCAATTCTGGAGACTGCACCTTCAAAAGGATGTGAACAGGATGGGGTGGGTGCAGAGGGTGGCTACTGAAATGATTAGTGGTCTTCATTATACAGCATATGAGGACAAACCGAAGGATCTTAATATGTACACCTTGGAGGAAAGGCGGGATAGAGGTGATATGATGGAGATGTAGAAATACCTCCGTGGCATATATGTTGAGGGAGAGAGCCACTTTAAATTGTAAGCAAGTTCTGCTATGAGGGAACATGAGATGAGGGTGGAGGGAGATAGATTTAGGGGTGAAATGGCAACATATTTGTTTACTGAAAAAGTGGTGGATCCGTGGAATAGTCTCATAGTGTAGGTGGTAGAGATGAGGACAGTAACTGCATTCCAAACAGCATGGGACAAACACAGAGGATTTCTAAAGGTAAAAAAGGAGACTGTTGTAATTGTTGATATGGAAGAACAGACTAGATAGGCCATGTGGTCCTTTTGTGTCATATTTCAATGTTGCTATGCTGCCATAGTTGTGATGTCATATGTTTCTGTCAGGATGTGTCATGCATTTGTTTTGCACATATATTCTTGTGTCCATTTGGGCGGACATGATCTCCTGCTTTAACATACCTCATTTCTTTCTACAGGTGATGCAGAATATGGGCGTCGCCCCTGGTTGCTGACCCCTGTGCGTCAACCATGGACACGTGCAGAGCGTGAGGTACAATGAGTCCATGCCACCAGCCACTCTGTCATAGAGCGCACCTTTGGCGTTTTAAAGAGTCGCTTCAGGTGTCTGGACAGGACAATATACTCCACAGACTGTGGCAGAAATCATCATAGCCTGTTGCATCCTGCACAACATTGCTCTCAGGCACAATATCCCTGACGAGATTAATGAGGATCTGGAGGGATGATCCGACGTGCCCCCCTGTATGTGCCCGTGGTTACAAACGTGATGGCACAGCAGTCAGGCGGCAGGTGAGGGCAGAGCTCTTCTCATGTACGGTACCTTGCATATGTACCTACCTACATTTGTTGGTATATGTGTGTTAGTGTGCTAGATACAAGTTAACAATTCGTCGATAGACCAATATCAGTAGGATGCCTGAACACTGCACTGACATGTAACCCCCCACCAGGACACTGGGCTGGCCATCCCAACGTCAAATATTAAGCAGTGAGGTGTTGATTGAGACAACCACAACGATGTGGGCAGAGCAGAAACCGCGGGGGTCGAGGTGGGGGGAAAAAATGGGAATGTGGGTGGGTGGGTGCGTTTTCAGGATTGTGGAAGTTCTGTTGGAGGTGACACATTCCTGGTTTGTGGATGCTATTGTGATAGACGGCTCGTCTGTCGCAAACCACAGTGTAGTTGGTGTTATGCTTGTGGGTGGCAGCAAGGTGACGAGGCATGTGGATGGTGTTGTGGTTTTCTACAGTGGGCGAGAGGACCCATATATTTGGGGCCAGTTGTCCAGCTGTGCGTGTGCTTCTGTCTTAGTATTTGAGCTGATTTGTTCGCCTGTGGTGGTATGCTCTGGTAAGCTGAATCTGTGTGGTCATGCAATTTTTATATAGCACTACATGTGATATTGTGAGCACTAGATACATGACTCAGTACTATTTGTCATAATGGTATTTAAAATCATTAGGGGGATTTTTTCTTCTTCTTTTTCTTTTTTCCGGGGGTGTTTTGGTTTAGTTGGAACGCCACGCAGTGTGGCGGGAACTGCATAGGTCATCGCGTAGCCCTAACATGGATTGCGTTTTTGTGGTGAAGGAGAGCGGAACCTGTGCAGTGTCCAGCCAGGGGGGAGTACTCATTGCTCTTTTCTTTTTCACGTGTAGAATAGCCATGCAGTTGCAGTGTTGGCATATATGTACACACAAACAGAGGTGATTTAGCCAAGGAAGGATCAACAAGGTTGTAAGGTTACAAGTAGGCAAGCAGAGAGAGCGAATGTGGGGGTGGAAGGATTGGGTTTTAGGGCTTGTTTTCAAGGGAGGGGACAGATAGCCAAATCTAGCTGATGACATGTCGACCATAAAAACCCATGATACTCAAGCGTACGGCTGTGTAAGTGTATAGAGGAGGGAGAGGTGACAGTCCAAGACAACATTATAT